>JAQFVV010000030.1:4640688-5009538 GCA_028023455.1 Epiperipatus broadwayi | reverse complement strand
CAAGAATTAGGATCTAAACAAGAAATGCCTGGAGTTCAATCCTTATCAGGAGATACACAGGTGGGATACTCATGAACTCTGCCCTGTACCCACCTCCCAAATCTATCACATTACAAACAACATTTCTGACGATAGCAACCTACTTTCTAAAGTGTCTCCTGACCCAGAGGGGTTCAGTGAGACACAGAGATTCAAAGCTTAACTAAATGATAACGCATAGAAGTATTGAAGATGTGTATGCATGAACCATGGCGTAAAATCTCCAAAAGATAGGTTATTAAATATAAATTTATTTAACATGAAATTAATATTAAAGAAATCAATTTATATATAATTAAGCTAGATATAAATTTACAATGACTTAGAACCTTGATTATACAAAATACAATCACAGTTTCTTACTTAGTCACCTATACCATACTAACCAATGGCACTATTAGGGTTTGATGGTGCCATTACCTAAACATACATTAGTAGAAATTTATTATATGAACCGATGCGGGCTTTATGCTAATATGATTTAACGATTTCTATATTATTCACCTTTCTTAATATTTCTTTAGTCATAGAAAACTATAACGGATTACAATGGCCATACCTGGCTATTAGATAAATATTGACATGATTTCAAATTACATAGAATATAACAATTCAATAGTTGTGAGTGGGCTTTCATTCTAACCATCACATTTAAGCAATAAATGATCTAGCGAGCTTGGATTACATCTGGATTTTATTAGATTACATCAACATAAATCGATTATTTTGGGACATTACGGAGATGATTCATCATTTGTATTTACGAAGAGAATGAGGAAAAACAATTATTTGCTGGTCATATGACTTAGCATTTATGGTTTTATTAATAATCAATGATTAACGTGTTTAATAGTAGTTGAAGAGATTGGATAGCGCTAATAAGCGATAATATACTAAAGAATAATTAATCTATTTTATAACGAAGAACTTTGGAAACCAGGAAATCACATCATTAGGTTTACAGACATTTAAAATATGAAATTGAGCGATAACATAAGACCGAATGATAAGCAGGAAAGGGAATGACTTTATCAACTTGACGAAGAATATAGGCTTATCACCACTTAGCGTGGGATGGCATCCACAGTGGTTGGCAAGATACCATGGTTCATTGTAGATATTACTTACTGCCAAACGCTGAACCAACACAATCTGTGAAGTCAGGACCTCCTGAGAATTGTCTTTATATGGATTCCAAGAATGAGAGAAAGTATGATGAAAAACTTTTGATTTGTGAACATTATCCTTAGGTGCAGTAAGCGAAGGCTTTCAGGTTTATCTTAATCTGATTTATATGGCCTTAAATGGTAATCAAGCCTAGCGTAATGAAATAATTATAGATCTAAAAAAGGAAGCCATGTGTTATGAAACTTATTTGGTATATTAATAATAGAATATATAAAATAAAATTAAAGTCCTTGTTAAAATGCATATTAATCTGCCCGAAATAAGTTACTTAAATCATTGTTAGATGGCGGGCTACTTATCAAATGAATCATCATTTAGAAATACATATCTGAATTAAATTTATTTATTACTTAATTTCTATAATACTAATTAATAGTTATGAAATAATAGTATATAATATATTTAAAAATCTTGTCAAATAGCATAATATTAATTAATAAGAAACACAATTTAGGAGTACTTCTCAATCCGGGGAGAAGTAAAGGTATAACGTAGTGAAAGACACATTACTGGATTCATCTTTTTTAATTGTGAATAGCAAAAATACAATAGGATTGATTCGCAGATTGAGTTATTAGCATAATAGAATTTGGTATGATTTTTCAATATCAAATAATGAAAAATTTCATTGCATAAATACAATAGTGAAAACCTAGTATTCGAGTTAGAGTAAACTACAATTTAAATATAAAAGCAATAAGAAATCAAAAAAGAGGTCATTATTTAAGCATTTAATCAATTGTAGCATTACGATGGGAAAAGCAAACAATTACATTTTATTACAAAAGTACAAAACTAAAAATGTTTAATAAGGTATACATTAGTTGGTTGGAATTAATCTTATCGAAGGTTGAGAATTTACGTTTTATAGTTAAAAGGGTTAACAAGACGAAAGCATTGGGATAAGTTTTAGGCAAGGGAATTACCTTTCTTTCCGATAACTTTATGGCAAGTGGCATGCATGTGCAGAGTCCCTATATTTAATGAAATCGTTAGCAGTATTTGGCGAAATTCCCACATCATTTCAGTAGTTCTTTATGTAGCATCTAATTCATTCTGTGCAGTATTTTGGATCTGAGTAATAAAATGCAGCATTGGATAGATCTTAGGAAGGACAGGGAAGCAAATCATTTACTCGTCATTTTGGTTCCTGAGTGGCAATAATTTTAACAACAGAGTTAGAATTAACATGTAGACTCTTTAGTTAAAATCTGAAAATTATTGTTTATCTCATTTAATTACTATGAGAATCTAGATAACAATCAATAGTTACAAATGATCCCAGCAAATTTGAAATACAAATGGGAATCCAAATTAGAGAGTTGGTTAATCTATTTTAGGATGAAAATAGACCTGCGGAATAAATGTTAAGTAACGTGAAATTTAAATAAATAGAATATATCACTTTGTTTTAAGACCTTCATTTATTGAAATATAATGCCAACAATTATTTAATACGCGTCCCTGTCTCATATAAGCAGACAGTAGCGTTATATATCTATTTATATAAATAAATTGTGTGAAATTATTTAAAACTAAATTTGATCTCTTATTTTATTTGATTCCTATCACTGTCTCGGTCTATATGTATATATTTTCTGCATTTCTTTTGTAAATCCATAGACGTTAATTAGCCACCCAAACTTCTTTTAGTATACAGTCTTTTGTTTCTCCCTGACCACCAGGCACCGGTCAAAGGTTATACTAGTAGTGGCACCAGATGTGTTATCACGTAGATGGCGCTTTGAAATTTGGACTTTAGATTCGAACTTAGTATATCTAGAAGGCAACCCCTCCTAGAATGTTCAGTTTCATGTCTGGGGTTTGAATTCTGCAGTGTGTTAGTGAGATAGACGATTCTGACCGTTACAATACTCTCTCATTCTTGGAATCCATATAGCACAATTCTCGGTGGAGTGTGGAGGTCCCGACTCCCACAGATTGTGTTGGTTCGGTAAGCGCTGCTATGGATTAACATTCGACAAATCGGAACCATTGTATCTTGCCAACCACTTTGGATGCTATCCGTCACAAGTGCGGATAAGCCTATATTCTTCGTTGTCAAGTTGATGAAGCTTCTCGTCCTCTCAAGCGTTATCATTCGGTCCGCACGTTATCATTCATACTTCCTTATATATTTTAAATGTCTGTAAGCCATAATGATGTGATTCTCCTAAGCCTTCCCAAAGTTCTCGTTATAGAATAGATTAATTTTGCCCTTTTGTATATGTTATCGCTTATTAGCACTATCCACCCTTCGTTAACCTCTATTAAACACGTTAATCATTGATTATTAATAAAACTATAAATGCCAAGTCATATGACCATGTTAAAATAATTATGTTTTTCCTCATTCTCTTCGTAAATAATGAATGATGAATCATCTTGTAATGTCCCAGAATAACTGATTTATGGTTAAGGTAACTCTTAATGAAATCCAGATGTAATCCAAGTTCGCTAGATCATTTATTGTTTAAAATGTGATGGTTAGAATAAAAGCCCACTCACACCTATTGAATTTTGTTATAATCTATGTAATTGGAAATCATGTCATTACTCGATCTAATAGCCAGGTATGGCCATTGCAATCCGTTATAGTTTTCATGATCGAAGAATGTCAGCGTGAATAATAGAAACCCGTTAAATCATATTAGCATATTAAGCCGCATCGGTTCATATAATAAATTTCTTACCACGTATGTTTAGTAATGCATATCCATAAAACCCTGTTATGCCATTAAGGTTAGTATAGAATGCATAAGTGACCATAAGTGAAACCTAGATCAGGTATTCTTTGTATAATCAAGGTTCTAAGTCAGTGTAAATCTCTATATCTAGCTGTTCACATATATAAATCGATTTCTAATATTAATTTCATGTTAAATAAATTTACATTTAATAATCTATCTTTTGGAGATTTTATTGGTTCATGCGGACACATCTCTTATTACTTTGCGTTATCATTTAGTTAAGCTTAAATCTCTTGTATCTCTGCTGAACCCTCTGGGCCGGAGATAATTGGAAAGTAGGTTGCTATCATCAGAAATGTTGTTTGTAATGTGATAGATATGGAAGGTGGGCAATAGGGCGGAGTTCATGAGTATCCCTAACCTGTGTATCTCGTATATGATTGAACTCTAGGTACTTTTGCTTAGATCCTAATTCTTGTTAGACAATACATACAATTCTGACCGGTACAATATATATATATATGAGGAAATTCACCTAAATATAATCTCTTGGTTTTATTTTGATCAGTGTTTATATGAGAAAAAAAAGTACAAAGCTAATGAAAGAATGCTACAGTAAGGACTTTTCAACAATATTAAGTGAATTATACTATAATTAGGAATATTTACAATAAAATAGGAACAGGAAATACATATCACTAAAGGTTAGCACTGATGTATGAGTGGCCAAGTGACTGTAAAAATGTCTTTTATGGAACTATTTTCTTATCTCTTTGTTTTATTGTCTCTACTTTATTTTTAAAAGTATTAATATCTCTCTTATTGTATTACTATTGTAAAGATAAGGGTACCACAACATATATAGTAAAAATGTACTTCTTATTTCTGCAAAGCAGACCTTTGGGAAAGACTATAATTGAATTTACAGTGGTATTCTTTTTCTGATAAATTTTTGTAATATAAGATCCATGATATTGCAAGCTACTACATTCAAACAATACATGCTTTTGGTTCTCTACTCTGTGGCTCAACTCACATATATGGTCAATGTTAAATATGCTTCTTTTATAAAGAGCTTTGCTAATTACTCTAACAAAGTTTGTTGGTAAAATCCTAGCAAGAGAAAGCATTTAAAATATCTCTACCAGAAACCAAACCCAGACCAATGGTTTCATGCTTTGGCACTCTCTCACTGAGGAGTGCCAAAGCATGAAACCATTGGTCTGGGGTTTGGGTGTGGTTTCTGAAAGGGATATTTTAAATGCTTTCTCTTGCTAGCATTTTACCAACAAAGCTTGTTAGAGCAATTAGCAAAGCTCTTTGTTTTTATTTACAAGCTTAAAAAATTGAGTCATGTGATATTGAAACGGAAATCTGAGGTTCAAATTACATTTCACAGTCCTATTCTATCCCTCACCAACAAACTGGATTCAAATCCCAGTCCTACATATATATACGCAGCTATTTGTTTCAAATTTTTTTTAAAAATTTTGTATTCAAAATAAATGTTAATAAGAGATTTAATAATCTTAAATTAAATAAATCAATAATAATATTTCATATAATTTTAATAGGTCGTATATGTGTGTAAATCACATGTATATATTCAAAGTGATGGGGGATTACGTATAAATTAATATTTATCACTCGGTGGCCATTTTGAATTTGGAAACAGTCAAAAACACTGCTGGCACATGCAAGTGATAAATGTCATAGACTAGCAACACCCATTTTTCAAAAAAGTAAAACGCCTGAGGCGCTATAATTAAAAAAGGTGGTGGGAAGGGACTACACTTAAAAAAATGGCGGGAAAACGTCACATTGAATAGCATAAGGTGCTACTATCAAAAAAAAGGGGCGGGGGCAAAAAAGGTGAAAATTAAAAAATACTTTAAAATAAACCAAAACACTAATTTATATATATAGTCAATCAAACATTGCAAAAAAAGTGGTGGGGGGTAGAAAAAGAGGTGAAAATACTTTAAAATAAACCAAAAACACAATCAAAAAAATAAATAATGCTATAAATCCAAGCATTATAATAGTAAATCTCAAAAAATTAAAAAATCAAAAACACTATAAATCCAAGCATTGTAATAGCAAATCTCAAAAAATTAAAAACGCTATAAATCTAAGCATTGTAATAGTAAATCTCAAAAAATTAAAAAATCAAAAACACTATAAATCCAAGCATTGTAATAGTAAATCTCAAAAAATTAATGTATCTTACGGCATTTAAAAAAAAATCATAAATGCTATTTGCAAAAAGAAAGCTTATTCCTGTCTTCAACAGTATATACTAAATCAGTATTTTAAAAAACAATATTTAAAAACTATAATGCTATAAATCAGACATTGTAACGTAATATTAAACAGCCTAAAATGCTACAATGGAAAAAAGTGCGGGGAAAAGAAAAAAAAGCAAAAGAAGAACCTAATATTGAAAATTAAAAAAAATTACACAATCCTTTAAAATAAATCAAAAACGGTAATTTATAGAGTGATAATCAAACATTGTAATTGTAAATCTCAAAAAAATTAACTTATGTTAAGGCATTTTTTAAAAAAAAATCGTAAATGATATTTACAAAAACCCTTTAAAATATAGCAATCACTAGAAAAATAATAAATGCTATTTTAAAAAGCTCAGTCCAGTCTAGCAACGCTATATACTAAATCAGTATTATAATTTTAAAAAACAATATTTAAAAACTATAATGCTATAAATCAAACATTGGGTTGTAATGTCACATTAAATAGCCAAAGGTTATACTATGGAAAAAAAGTGCGGGAAAAGAAAAAGAGGTGAACATTGAAAATTAAAAAATACTTTAAGATAAACCAAAAATGCTAATGTATATAGTGATGAAAATCAAATATTGCAATCGTAAATCTCAAAAAATTAACGTGTTAAGGCATTTTTTAAAAAAAGTCGTAAAACCTAAATATATATACATAATGATAATTAAAAAAAATGATAAATGCTTCTATCAAGATTACTCCGGTCTTTCAACAGTATATACTAAATCTCAAAAATCAGTATTATAATTTTAAAAAATTATATTTAAAAAGTATATTGGTAAATGTGAAATGCGGGAACACCCATCACTTTCAACACTATCAATAAATAAAAAACCTAATTAACTTATTTTTAAAAATATAATATTTTACATTTGGCTTTGGGATTATCCCTCTAACTAAGAGTTATAATAATGAATCACAAATCTGAATAATAGACAGTTAGCATTTATTTAAGTAATTTTTTACCAATATATTAAGAATTTTAAAAAAATTACCAACATTCTCAATCGGATGGATGGTCGACCGCTCAGGCTAAATTTGGTTCTTCCTAGATCTCTTCATTACTGCAACAGCACAAATTATACTTTTAAGATTTAGGTATATTACTGTAAAGAAGATGCCAGTAAAATTAATTTATTCAGGAAATATCGCAGCTTGATATGGTCTCTTTCAAATTTACTTTACACTTTTATCTTAGTAAGACAAAGGCCCATCCTAAACTCTAATTCTTGGAAATTATCTTACGTCATACATACCTGCTGTTATTTGTGTGAGACCTAAATATACAGTAAAAAAAAGAGGTTCTACAGGTAATATAATTTAAATTATATTTCAATATTGATGCAATTTGTGTTGAGATTGTTAATTAATGTTAACGTAGGTACATCAAAGACAGTATGATGAGTATTTATATAATGAATAATTTTTGTCAATTATAAATACTCACTGAAACTTATTTTTAACAAAATTTAAAAGAATGTTGCAATTTACAAATTCATTTAAGCAGCAATGAAAACAATAAAGACATAAATGGAAAGGAATTGTATGAAGAACTATGTCTGTTTAGAAACTTATTTTCAAGTGAATTATCTCGATTCAAAAATCCATTGAATATTATGTTATATTCATAAAAATGATTTGACCATTTCATTCACAAATTTGAGCATATCATTCAAAATATTAATCCTTCTTACAATTATAGCTAGTGGAGAGAGATCATTTTCAGTTAAAAAATTACTTACATTGGACAATGACACAAGATCGGTTGGTAAATTTGTCAACGATAGCTACAGAAAATGTCATGTGCAATACTCTAAATGTTGATGATATTGTACTTAAATTCAGTTCTGTAAAAGCTTAGAAAGTTTATAATAATTAGAAGGAATTTAAATAGACCTTCAATCTCCTTTTGGTTATCCATTCCATCTTATATAATCATTACACATGACCTCATACATGTGAAAAACATAAATGATCTTTATATATACAGTATATATATCATCCTGAACTAGAACTCATCAGTTGGTCCAGATTATCCCCCACACATATATACTGTACAATCAATGTTCAGTTTATATTAAGATAGCAAATCTTCAAACTTTAATGGACAGGCTTCAATCTTCTTCACCCTCCAACTTTTGCATTGGTTATATAAGGTGGAGATGATGATCTGGACTAACTGATAAGTGCTAGTTCAACACGAAATATGTATGTTGAAGATTATTCATCTTTTTACATGAGTGTGGTCATGTGTATCGGTTATATAAAATGGAGTGGATAGCTGAATGGAACTTCAAAGTCTTTGTTCAAATCCCTTCTAATTACATCTAAAGTTCAGTCTATATAATATTCTTGTATTTAAATTATGTAATAGTATTTTTTTTCTTTGTTATTTTTAACAAAACATTAAAACTTTTTTTAAGTGTGTGTGAGGCGGGGGGCACTCACTGTTTTGCCTAAGGACGCGGATGATCCTCCCTCCGGCTTTGATTACCGCGCATATATCTGATTCTATAACTCGATAATTTATTAGTTATATGGATATAATTATTAATTTTTCCATAAATGTATTTACTTGTAAAATAAAGACTCATATTATTTGTTACTAATAAATCCACGAACGAACAAACATGATAACAAAGTTTCATAAGTCGCCATGTTGCAAAAAAAAAAAAAACCCCGAGTATATAACAAACATGATAACAAAGTTTCATAAGTCGCCATGTTGCAAAAAAAAACCCCGAGTATATAACAAACATGATAACAAAGTTTCATAAGTTGCCATGTTGCAAAAAAAAAACCCCCGAGTATATAGCAAACATGATAACAATATTTACTAAGTCACCATGTTGCAAAAAAAAAAAAAAAAAACCCCGAGTACTATATATAAAAAAAGATTAGGGAACACACTAAATGATGTTAAAGAAGGACTTAATGTATAAATAACGATGGCAAAAATAAATGATCGAAAATTAACAAAAATCATCAAACGTTAGTATATAATGTAGTTTATCACATCATGAAAAATTGCATTATTATCTTCAAAGAGGAATATAGCAAATGACTGTCAATATTGTTTGATGTCATTGATCTTGTAGATAAAATAAACACCTCCACACTTCCCCATTCTTTTCAAATTCATATAAATAAAGATATAATAAAAGACAAACGACCCCCAAGATGCATTTAGTGCTGAACCAGCATTCATCAGTTGGCCCAGGTTACTATCTCTTATATATATCTCTATTATATGCAAAGTATTTATCTAGAGTAAATTGTTACATTTTCATTTACCATTGTCAAACTCCCTCCACTCACAACTTTGACGCCATCCATTTCAGATAAATACACTAATGATTATTACTAATCACTTTCTCTAGCACAGATATAAACTTTAAACCTCAGTTAAAGATTAATATACCTAATTTTTAAATTTACACACACGGAGTTATTCACCTTTCTCTGGAGTTATTCACCTTTCTCTGTCCCGTATGTAATATCTTTATAGATAAAATAAACACATCCACACTTCCCCATTCTTTTCAAATTCATATAAATAAAGGGTTGTTTTCTCATCTTTGGTGTTTGCCTCGAGATGTTGCTATTTCTAGGTAAATTCCTAGAAATATACCGTTTCACCGGCCTTCACCCAACAAAAGAGGAAATTTTCTATGTTATAAACACAGAAAAGAGACCTCATATTATGTTGGGTGGAGGCGGCAGCAGTGACAGAAGCCAACACAAATGAGACTTCTTTCTACGATAAAACGCAGAAAGAGTTCCCGATGGCTACCGGTTATAGCTTTTTTCTATGCTAAAAGCAAAGAGAAAGAAATGCCTCGATCGGCTGCCATAGTGGTTCATTTTGTTCATCATTTTCTCGTAATAGTAGAATATCTATTTTCTCTGTAGTTTTGTGTGAGAGTGTGTGTATTTTAAGCAGTCGTAGTTTTTTTAAATTTGATAAGACGTCTATTTTTTTTTAACATGTTGTAACTTACTTTACTGTTGTAAGTTTAGTAAAAATGTCCTGAAGATTCCATTATGAATGGGTAGCCCTCAAAAATTGTTTTTAAGGGTGGGAAAAAGAAAAAAATTAAAGGATCTTGCGAAAAGTACCATTTTTGTGAGAATTCATCCGTGATCAGTTACTTTTGCTATACAGTATACGCACAAACAAAAACAACCCTGTGTCTAATTATTAGGAATTACTTGTCCGAAAAAGAAAATTAATCGGGTATTATTATTATTTTTTGTTACATTTATTATTTCAAAATAAGATTAGTTTTTATATCTACACACTAACAAAAACAACCCACTTCCTGCTTAATTACTGTCAATTCAACGGGGTTTTTTTTTTTTTTTTTCAATGGAGTATTTGAATTACGGTATTTTTTTTCTTATATATATATACAAGATTTACCAAAAAATAAATAAAAAAGAAACCCACTTTCTGATTAATTACTGTCAAAAGAAACGCAAATTAGTCGGCTATCATTTTTAAATGTAGTATTTCAATAACGGTACCCTTTTTATATAGACAGAGTTAACAAAAACAACCCACTTTCTGATACGTTACTGTCCCCCAAAGAAAAAAGAAAATGGAAATTAGTCGGGTATCATTTTTCAATCGAGTCTTTCGATGACGGTCCTTACTAATAGTAGTCGGGTATCAATTCTAAATTGTAATATATAAATGACGTTACTTTTGATTGATTTAGAATTACGTATTGCTTTTTTTAATAAAAAATAATTGATTTTTACTCTTGGCCAAAAATATCGTAACTTTAAAAAAAGACACACGTAAAGTTCAAAAAAAAAAAAAGAGAGAGAGAAAGCCCCGTAACTTTAAAGATACACACGCAAACTAAAAAACAATCTAAGATTAATAAACATTGACTTATTATGTCTTGCTTTCGAATCAAATGATCGCAAAAAAAAAGGTACCGTAACTTTAAAAAGACACACATAAAGTCCCCCCAAAAAATATTAGAAAAAGCCCCGTAACTTTAAAAACACGCACACAAATTCAAAAACAAGATAAGATTAATAAACACTTACTTATTACGTCTTGCTTTTGAATAAAAGTATTGATTTACTCTTGCCAAAAAAAAAAGGTAGAAAAACACCGTAACTTTAAAAAGACACACACACACAAACAAAAAACAAGATAAGATTAATAAACATTTACAAAAATGAAAAAAACTAACATCATATAATAGTATTAGTTAGTAGAATATTTTATTACAAATCTAAGAAATCAGATCTTTTTAGATCAAATCGATCATTTAGGTCTGGCCCCGGAATCGTTATATGTACATGTTTTCGATTAGCATCAATGCCATCCAGTGGCGAACACCAAGGATGAGAAAACAACCAAATAAAGATATAATAAAAGACAAATGCCCCCCAAGATGCATTTCGTGCTGAACCAGCATTCATCAGTTGGCCCAGGTTACTATCTCTTATATATATATATCTCTATTATACACAAAGTATTTATCTAGAGTAAATTGATACATTTTCATTTACCATTGTCAAACTCCCTCCACTCACAATTTTGACGCCATCCATTGATCTTACTATAAATGCATCAGATCACAATCAGTTGGACATAGCAGGTGAAATTTTTGATATTAATTACTTTATGTTTGGAAAATTTATAAAATAAATACATATTTCAAATTCTAATTGTAAACCTTGAATTAAAATACTTCTATATTTATTTAATTAAAACTATCTTTAAAAAAATTTTATGCTCATTTTTTAAACTTCACTTATCAAAGAATAAATCCAAAATGAATTCATGTTAAACATCTTAAATTAAAAAATCTTTACCAGTTTTGAAGCAAATTATTTTGGAATTAAGAAGAAAAAATATGTTTTTACTATATCGTATTAGACAATCATTTTTAATATTTATTTCTGACGTTTCCTTTTAGACTGTAATTGTATCCGTTTATAAAGGCTTTCACACTACTGATCACAACTCTGATATTAAAATTAAACTGAGAGACTGCAAATCTCTCGTGCCTATTAGCCAATCAGGTGTTATTAATAGCGATCAAATCTGATATTAATAATTAGAAATGTATTTTGGCCGTGAGGCGAGAATTTAAGTCCGTCCCATTGATAGATATTAGTAAATTTTGCTACTAATATATTTATCAGTTATTCCTTAAAGTTAACTATTGTCTTTATATTGGACATAGGTTTTAGGGATCCTGATTTTAGAATTATTAGCATTTAACCTGCGTCATAGAATAGATGTTCTACGTAATTTAGCCACTTCAGATCGATTCCAATTCTAATACTTCCGGTGCTCAAACGCTTTTTTTAATCCGGAGCAGTAAAGCGATTCAATTATTTTTATTTAATAGATGTCTTTATAATAAATAGTAGAGCAGAGAAAATAGAGTTGGAAAAAATATATTATTTATGAATTAGTTGAAATGTTAATCCTTAAGTATAAGTAATATATTTATTATCAGTATTAGGTGCTCTGCCAGTTATTAAGTACTTATGACATATATGAGTGCAATGTACTATTCATAAAAATTTCCATTATAGTATACAGAAAATGAAGGACCTTGTATTGTGGTAGAAGTGTCTTTACTTGTAATTTCCACAATTAATGGGTTTAAATTCACATCAGGTAAATCTTGGGAAAATTTTTTGGATTCTATTAAATAATAAGGTTTTTTAGTAAGTTTTCAAGTAACCAACTCAGAGTAATCCAATGTTAATGAATATTTAGCTATTCCTGGTTAAAGTAAGCAATAATGAAACGTAACAGAAAACCCTTACATTTGATATTTGGCAAGCTTGGTAAGTGGTATCTTTTCTTTTAACTGCTAGAAGAGCTCTTATCCTGCAGTCAATTGTTTAAAGACTTCTTTATCTACTGTTCAGAAGTAATTTATGATAGTTTCCTCTCTTATAACTTGAAAAGTTGTCTATTATCACTATCAATTTTATATGACTACTACCCAATATAGATCTTAGTAATCAGACATTGGAGGGGGGGCACAACTATGCCAAAAATTATGATTAATTATTGTTACTAATTTTTTTTTTTTTCAGTGATGAAAGTTTATTCATAAAAAAAAAAACAGATACAAATACAGTTAGAAAAAGGTTTACAAGGGAGTGATTATATGATAAATTGACATTTCAGAAGCAACATGGTAAGAGGGGAAGGATACATGTGAGAAGGGGATGGGAAGTGGAAAGGGGAAACGGTGTGTAGTCCAGGCAAGTCCGAGATGCATGTCTTCGTTGAGCAAGTACCGCATGAGTCACAAACATTTCAATGATTGAGTCCTATGACAGAGGCTGAGAGGATGGGAGTTGGAGGATTGCCCAAGTGTCTGTGAAGAGTGTATGTGGGGCTAGTTTGGTATCTCATACTAATTTTATTCTTTTCTGAGCTAACATAATATCTGGTAAAATGAAAATACACATAGAAAAGGTAGTTTTTTTAAAATAATATTTAGCTTTATTACTATCTAGTATACTTTCAATATATTTTTACTATATCATATTCAGGACATATAGTGCTGTGATTAAATGGTTCTACATAGCCGGCATATAGTGCTGTGATTAAACGGTTCTATATAGTGGGGTGATTAAATGATTCTGTATAAAGATTTAATCACACTACTATATGCCATGAATATGATATAGTAAAAATATATTGAAAGTATACTAGATAGTAATAAAGCTAAATATTACTAAAAAAACTACCTTTGCTTATATTTTTATTTTACCAGATATATAATTAATTATATAAATTTAATTAAAGGGGTTTGAATCCAGACTTTCAAGCTTCCCTCAGCTAACCACTCCATCTTATATAATCGATACATGTGACCAAACACACATGAAAAAGATAAATTATCAATATATACATCTTAAAGTTTGGTATTTGCAATATATTAGTATTGATTTATTGTATAAATATGTTAAAATCTTAACAGTCATCCGTACATTTAAATTATCAAGTATTTCTGTCATATCTGACCCTGCCTTCAGAAATGGACTATTCCAGATTCCTTGCCTGATTGGCTAGCACCCAGTTGCTATCCAATGGGATTAAAACCTTCACTGAGGTTCATGCACCAAATCCACGTGTTTTCAGTTAGGTAGGCAAGGCAGAGAGCAATTACTTCTGTTAACCTGAGCAACAGAACGTGCTCGCCATTAAACCTTCTGCCATCAGCAAAGGTATTTATCTAGTCAATATTGAGACATCCATACAGTGAGGCAAGTCCACCTACGGACTGGAAACTTCTACGTTTGAACTAGAGTCGACTCTAGGCAAGCTAACTGCATAGCTGGAAGAGTCTTACCAGAACTCACGACGCAGGCTAGTTATTAGCTGGAAACTAGTTCCTTACTCCGCACGACTATCTCAGCATTGAATTCTATCAACTATATTTGTACATTTGTTTAACTTACTTGTGTATATATTTTGTACTAATAAATTGTACATATTAATTGTTGAATAGTTGTTCTTTTTGTATCTGTTGGTTTGGAAACGAACCTACAAGCCTAACCAAACACAACAATTTCAAAACCCTGAAGTTGAAAATAAATGTAAATGTGAAGTGAAAATCTTAGAACTGCAGTCATGGGATGCTACATTTCTTGTACACTAGATAGCGAAAATAAATTGAATTACACTTCCTTTATCTTGATCTTAAATTATACTGCAGAATTAGGATTATCAAGAGTAAATTGTTTCTGAAAACTAACTACCCTTGTTAGTAGTCTGCAGTATTCAATTTTTTTTAGCAATTTGAATTCATTACTTGAAATAAACATTCACATATTAATAAATGCAATACAGAGAGTGTACCAATAGCTCAAACAAGCTCTTAATTAATAGGTGCGGTATGAGAAAATATTTAAAATCTCTATTCAGAATACTCTCATCTCCAGACCAACTGGTTTCGAGCTTATGGCTCATGTCAGTGGAGAGCTAGAATATTCGGACACTAGATCTAAAATATTTTCTCATACCACACATTAATTAAGATGTGGTGTGATGTGATGTATTTTGGCTTCTTCTTAAACAAAGTCAAGAATATCTCCGCAATTATGCCTAGATAAACCTGTTAGCCACTTTATTTTCCATTCCCCACTCTAAGTCTTCCCATATTCTGCCCCATCCCATTTCCACAACATAATCTTTGTCAACTCTATGGCTTTTATATCTAAATCCCTCTTATCTTTTCGCAATCCCAGCATAAAAACCAATAACTCACTTTCTGTATAATCACTTTGTTCATATCTATTCTCCCATAACTTCATTATCTGTACCCTTTCTGCTTTCAAGCATTTACATTCAATCAACAGATGCCTAATATTTTCTATACCTTCCTTACACAATTTGCACACTAAATCACCCATAGTTTTCCATTTACATGTATATTCTCTTGTTGCTAAAGATCCCGTTCAAGCCTTAAACAATAAACTAATTTCCTTACTATTATGATAAATTAACTGGCATCCAATGTAAATGCATATTTATTTTGCATGCATCTTGAATATTTTTAACCACTTCTCAAATCTTGGGCATTTATTAATTATCTCAGTTCTTTAAGCTCTGCGTCTATTCAAAATTAAATCTTATTTTAGAAAATCATCTTATCTTAAGTCTAAAAAATAAATTGAATCATTCTTATTACTATCTTTTGTTTGAAGAAATTTAATTTAAATTTGAATAGTATAAATCTACTATTTTTCATTTCTGTTTTGAGACATCGCAAAGGCCTGTGAAATTTATACTATGGATAATTGCTTAATACCAATTTATCATAATTTAAAATCGTATATTTTAAATCTAATAAAATAAATAATTCTTAAATATTATTGTAATTATAATTAAACTTTTTTAGAATGTATTAATTGAATAGAATTTGTGATTATCTTTATCCAGATATTTTGTTTCATCTGGCTGTTTAATGTAAGAAGTTTTTTTTTATTTCCAAAAAAGGGTAATTTTCTGCGATGTCACATTCTTCATTACTATTTTGATGTGGTTTACTGCTTTATAATAATTATTTATTAATTGTTTCCAGATAACTCAGTTTGCTTTTTATTCTTGAAAGAAGTTTCATTTGTATATTACTTTGCTGCTTTCTAATTTAGACATTTTACTTCTAATGTTAGTAATGCAAAAAATATTAATAAGTAATATCAATATAGGCTTCAATACAGTATTCTCTAGTTAGAATTATTATTATTATTTCTATTTTAAAACATTTAATATTTTCAAATAAACATGTCTTTTTTATAATGTTTTATTTTGTTATGTTTGTAAGATTATATAAGAGCATGTTTGTTTATTTTAATTTTAATATAGTATTCTCCATTCACAAGATTAATAAATTTAAAACATTGTTACATTTTGATTTACAAATGTCAAAGTTACTCCCCCTATAACTTTGACACAATCTACTCTAGATAAATACAGTAAAGATTATCACTAATCATTTATTAATCTAAATATTAATTTTAGCCCCGATATAAACGTTAAACCTTAGTTAAAGATTAATATGCATGATTTTTTAATTATACATGCAATCATGGAGTAATTCAACGTTATTTCTCTTTTCTCATAGTAAATATTTTTTATAGATGTATTAAATAACCTCAAACTACCACACATTGCTTTAAAAACATGTGACTCTTCATGTTTTCAAAAGGATGTGTGGTAGTTTGAGGTTATTTAATACATGTATAAATTTAAATACCAATAATTCATACTCATATGGGATATCAACATTATATTTTGATTTTGAGATGTTATTGATGATGATTAAAATGAATTTGAAGTTCAGGTAGTTAAATCAGTTAGGCTTTCTACATTTTCTTTAAAGTTCAATATATAATAGATTGTTTTTGATCATCTTCATAATTGCAATCACTGTTAATTCAAAGAATTTACTAGGAATTAAAATAATCAATTTTCAGTAGACCTTTATTCATAAATTGTATTCTCACTTTTTGTTTGGGTACTCTAGTTGAGTTTTGCAATTGTTCTAAATCAAAAGAGGGGGAGGGGATAAAAACAATGGAAAATAAATTGATCTATTTTACTAAGATTTATTTACAGACTTTAGACTTCTGTGATTGAAGCTTTTAAGAAATTATTTTATAGCTGAAAAATTGGATGTGAACCGTCTCTTGCTGTATATACAGTGGCCTTGATATACATTAAATTTTGTTTCAAGCCCTCCTTGCACACATCATATATAATAGCTCATGTTTTGTTGATAAATTTTGATTAGAATAGAAAATATATATTATTTATTGAACTGCAAGCGTACGATACTTTTCAACCCAATCATATATATAACACAGACATGCTTTATATGTACAGTATGCATATATAAATTAAGATTATAGTATAATTATTAATAATAAATTGAAGGACACAATCTTTCTCTGAAACACTAAGAATAAGAAAAAAAACTAATTGTATTATATTTTTATTTTTAAAATAAAGTAACTATCAAAATATTTGACTTTTGTTGCTATTACATATACTTTGGGAAAATTTTTTTTTTCAATAACCTTTTTCTCATAGAAATATAATAGTAATCTTGTTATCAAGAAATTAAATTTTTTCAATATATAGAGTTTGAAAATAAATTAGATCATGTGACATATGACTTGATTTCTTTGTAATAAAATTTTTCTATTTGTTTTGATGTTTTTAGTATCAACTTTTTCTATGTTCTAAAATTTTGTAAATCGTTTAGCATTAAGTTTACAAACATTTTATTGAATAGTAATTAATTTATTGAGTGTACAGAAAGCATATACTTTAAACAGGCTTTAACCTGTATTCATTGTTCTTTAAAATTCATAATAATCAAGCATATTTTGCCGCTAAGAGGGACCTTTCAAACCATGACACAAGATAGCAACTTTTATAAAGATACGAGCAGCCGTCTTATCTTTAACCTAAATTTCCACTTATATAGGCAAATCTGAAGCATCTTGATTTGGAAGCATGACTGTGCACTCAGTAAATTAATTACCACTCTTCAATAGTTTATAGAATTTCCAACATTAAGATCATAACATTTACTCACTGTAAATCGCAAGATTTCATGTAGGTTAATTTGTAAAGGAAATAGTGGACTTAAACAGTGGAGAAAACAACTACTTCATGCTTCCAAATCAAGATACTTCAGATTCGCCTATATAAGTGGAAATTTAGGTTAAAAATAAAAAGTCGCTATCTTGTGTCGTGGTTTGGAAGATCCCTCTATCGGCAAAATATGCTTGATTATTACGAATTTTAAAGTGCATTGAATACAGGTTAAAGCCTGTTTAAAGTAAAACATTTTATTATGTGATATGTGCTTTCAACATAAACTGAAGGAATATGATTAATAAATATGCCCATGTATGGTACTTTGAAATGTACTGTAAAATATATTCACAATTTTTTTTAATATAATCATGTATTACGCTCAGAGACAAACAAATTGCTCCTAGCCATCGTAAAATGTATTAAATTTATGAGAGTTAATGGTTTTTTTGTTTATTTACATTTTTATATGTTTGTGTCCCTTTTTTATTAGATTATGTATAATTGTGTATATTGAATCAAGATAGTGCAAAGCTGTATTGTCTATATGTTAACTTTTTATCCACTTTTAAAAACTAAAGCTTAGATTATTTGCAGGAAAAACTGCATGAATTATTCCTTATAACAATGTTAATCAAGGAGGAACCATTAAAAATTAAAGGAGCAGGGGAGGGGGTAAAACAATGAAAAATAAATTGATCTATTTTACTAAGGTTGATTTATATGAACTTTGATTTTAGTGATTGAAGTTTTATATTGGATATGGTTATTGATTTTTTATCCAATTCTTATAAGAAATCAATTTTAGGTTATTACAAGGAAAAGCTGAATGGAATTACTCTATATGACATTAGTTAAGGAAAGACCATCTTAAGGTTTCATATATGATCATCTGATTTAATAAAAGAATTATAGACTTGATTTTCTTGGATTATACTGACAAAACATTTTTTTTTATAAATCATTACTCTATCTATAGCCCATAATAAATTTTCTGAAAATGAATAAAGTTAGTAACTTGAAAAAAAAATCTCTGAACAAAATTAGATGCCCAGGCAATTTTTTTGACTTATATTTTATAAAAATATGTTTAAAAAAATAAAACATAGATTTAGAAATATTAAAAAATATTATACAGATAATTAATTATTCACCCTTGTGATCATCATAAAAAAGGATTATTTTTTACACAAACTCTTACTTCATAGAACATATATCCATTGGAGAGCTATCGCACCAATCAAATGCACCCAAGAAATAAACTTCAGATCTCTTACAGATTCATACTCTGAACACTGTGAGCTAATAACATAAAAAAAATGAATTACATTTAAAACACTTTACTATCGATTTAGGTTTGCAATATCCCATAATGACTTTTTATACATATTTTCATATTTTAATAATTAAATCCAGTCTCATAATTGTGGAAGAAATTGATTCTTTTAATTTTAAATATTAAAAAAAAAAATTAATAGCAAAAAAAGAACAAAATCATTAAATAATTCTATAACTTTTTCCCTTTCATTAACAACTAAAAAGTTATTTTATATCTAATCTATAACTTAAGAATTTAAAATAAGTCATTCCGATATCATGTGCATATATGCAAATATCGGTTGTAGTTTTATGATTAAAATCAACGGCCTGGGGTGTTCATATTTTATAGTTTTAGCATGATAATGGCGCCATCGAGTGGTGTCTTTGTCCATAAAACTACAACCCAAATATCATTTAACATTATTTACAACTATGGCAGAACATTTTATGTAGACAGATCACTGATATTATTATGCTTTATTCATTTATCTTACTGCGAAGTATGAATGTAAGTGATTATAAATTATATATAGTATAGATCAGGGGTCTCCAACCCTATGCCCGTGGGCACCACAGTGCCCGCAGACCATTTTTCATGTACCCGCCGCTATCCGAAAACGATAAAAAATTATCTGATACAAATAAATTTAATTTTTAAGATTTCTTATAAATTATTGTATTATATTGTAATCAAATTGTAGGGCATACTATACTTTTACAGCATAAAAAACTATTATTAACAATATCCAACTATAAATTTACATTGAAAAAATAAATGGTGCCAGCCACCTGGCCGGTATTATAGAATGTGCTCTTAAGTGCAAAAAGGTTGGGGACCACTGGTATAGATGTTTGCTATATTTGATGTGGGCTAGTTTATTATAAGAAATATATAGTATTTAAAACAAAGCAATATTTAAAAAAAAATCATATTTAAAAAAGAACTTTATGTATGGTTATGTGACTGACTACAAGTAGAGGAATTAATCAACTCTCCCATGCACAAGATTAGGAATGCTTCCCTACAGTATGCTAAAAAAAGGAAGAAAAATATATCTAGGGTGTCCATATTTCCACAGGGACTGGAACACATAACAAAAAAATAGTTCATTGCATATCTCTGTATATTTCAGTAAGATAAAAATCACAAAGTATACAATTACATTTACATTACTAACAATAACTCATTTTATAATATAAACTAAAGCAAAAGACAGTTGTATGTATACATATATTATCTATCAAAACAAAATCACAAATTGAAATCACTTATTACTAAAGTACCAAAATAATGGAGAGCCACTTCCCTTTTGGGAAAATTATTAATTAACTAATCAAAAAATTAATTATAAAATATTAAATTGATAAATATTTAAAATTCAAAAAATAAAAATTAAATGTAAAGTTAAAATTAAAACCCTAAAAAATAATAAGTATGGTTAACAAAACTGGGACAATTAACTGTCTCAAAAGAATATGTTGGAACACTGGGATAAATCCAGGACAAATCCAGAAAACTGGGATGTATGGACACCCTAATTATATCTCTGCTATATATAAAAATCTCTAGTTTACATCTTTTATCAAAAAAATTGAGCAACTTTTCCCTTTTATTATATACTAAAGTGTCTGGGAACATATTTTTTATCAATACTATTGAGGAATTTTTCATCTCTATTGTTTATAAGTAAAACTAAATTCCCTGAGGATATTTAACTCTGTGACCATTGAAAGAATTCCAAAGAACTATGTATGGAATTAGCTAAACAAATAGCTATTTTATCAACATTTCTATCTTTAATAAAATCAACAATGACCCCGAATTAATATTCAACCCCAGATTCTAACGAGACATGAGAATAGATATCTATTCATATTTTAAAGTACAATTTTTAAAAGAAATATGCCCACATCTCAAATAGTAAAATGGTCTGTAAATAATAAGGAATGCTCATGCATAGATTTATGTAAAATAGCTTCTTTAAAAATATTTCTTACATACCTTATAATAGCTATTCATGCACATATTCTTTTGACAACAATTACAATTTTTATGTATGAACAAAGAAATGCTTATTTAAACCATTAAGCATCACACGATCACCATTTCTTATACAAGCACATAATTGTTTATAAACAAGGCAAAACTCTCCATAAAGTAGTGCAGTGCTCTCAGATCCAAAGTTCCTCACTGACGAAGGCCACAAGCCAGAAACTAGTCTGGGGATATTAGAGGATCTAGGTGCAGTGCTCTCAGATCCAAAGCTCCTCACTGACAAAGGCCACAAGCCAGAAACTAGTCTGGGGATATTGGATGAGTAGGCATTAGATAGGGATTTTATGCACAAGCCTTCTGGCATCCATTGATTACTCTGGTTGGCACAGGGTGGCACTAGTGTATGGAGAGTTTTGCCTTGTTTAAATGCTTATTTAACAAAAACAGTTGAAAGAATCACTAGAAAACTATTTACTAGAGATGAGAAGCATTATAATGGTAACAAATTACTAATTCTAAAATAGCAATCGAAATACTGAAAAGAAAACTATGAGGAAGATCGCAAGTAGTATTATGAGCTTTCTATATATTATTAGCATGGAATTCAGTATTACTGTTAATAATTCAACCAAGATGAATGATTAAAACATAAATGCTATGGATTATTCATCTCTTCATTTTTTAAACAAATGATTAACATAACAAAGTCATTTAAAAAGGAATATTGCTACATAAATAAATAGGAAAATTTAATAATCCTAATTGTCCTGGAAGTGATAATAGTATATTATGCATTGGAGTGTAATGAATCAAAGAAAATAACTGAGAGAATTAAATCAATATCTTTGGAAAAGTTAAGAATTCGGAGAAATTAATGACTCAGAATATTTCAATTATTGAAAATAAATGGATCTTGGTAATCATTTTGTAAGCATGCAACTAAAAGATATACTTATGTATGTTTAAAAATAAAAATATTCTCATGTGAATCTTATCTTTAGAATGGTACTTACATATTAGACCTGCTGTGACATTTCACATATGTATCAGTCCACCAATACTAATGCATAAACCTGAAAAAATAAATTTTTATCAATACAAAACTATAAATTTGTACATAAAAATAATAAACACATTACGATACTAAATAAGAACAGATAGTTGTGAGTTTTTAATCCAGCTTTTTGCCTTCACAGACACAGAAAGTTATCTTCGGACTGATATGTATGTGAAATGTCACAACAAGTCTTATACATAATTATCTTTAGAATTGACTAATACTTTAAATCTAGATAAGTTTATGAAATTGTTATTAGTACTATTTGATGATATTTAAAATAATTATTATGAATTATTTATGTCAAATTTGTGTTTATCGATCTTTGGTATTGAATATTTATTTGTGTTTCATTTTCGTTTAATTAATATGTATATAAGCTTGATCAATCTTTGCTATATAAAGTTTTATATAGTAGTCTATTGAATTATTAAAATATTGTTAATAAAATTTGTTATAAAGAAGGCACTATATGCTTAGATATCTAGTCTAACTAGATTTTTCTTCAATAAATATTTTGCATTTTTGATATTATATTTATTAAAACAGGCAAAACTCTCTATATGTATTGCCATTCAATGCAAGCCAGAGTAATCAATGGATGCCAGAAGGCTTGTGCATAAAATCTCCATCTAGTGCCTACTTATCCAATATTCCCAGACTAGTTTCTTGCTTGTGACCTTCGTAAGTGAGGAGCCTTGGCTTTGAGAGCACTGCACCTAGATCTTAGGATGTAATGCAACCCTCCAGCAGCTACTTTTTATCTCTACTTAACTCCAAAGCTATGAGTCTTAAATTGAAAACATTATAATATTTTGAAGCCAAGCTCATTAGCCTATATAGTCATATTTCTTTGGAATCTTTTGTATTAGATTGGTGAAATTCTTTCACCTGATTTAAAATTAACTCATGGGCAGTGATTGTTTTGATGGCTTTATAAAGACAGGTCAGATATGGATAGTAGCTGCTATTACAGTTTTCTATCTGCCATGACCCATAAGAACTGCTCTAATAAAGCTTTCTTCAAATAATCTCCATAAGTACAATTCTTTGTCAAGTCTTTTAAAGCAGTATTATGTTTCCTACACACACCCCCCATACTTGGTGTCTATTTAAATGAAAATGAGATATATGTTTAGAGGGTTCAGAGCTAAAATGGGTGCTCAAGCAATTAACTACTTCTGCATACCGTAAACTTTTGGGGTCTCCAGATTCACAAAGGCAGTTTGTTATTTTAATTAGTTTGAACTGCCATAAAGAAGTAATGTGAAAACTTTTGTTAACATCTTTTGTACCATTTACAAAAAATACTTATTTATCCTCTGTGTATAGATAGGCCACTCAGAGGGATTATTAATGTCAAATTCCTCTATTTCAACTTGTATTATTGTCATGTTATTGGATGGTTAATGGCTTAACTTATTCTCTAAAATTAACTTCAATCTTAATGAATACTCACCTATCTGTTAGTTTAAAATGAATGATTTGTGGTTTTACTGGTTCTCAGACTGTCCCAATTAAAGTGCTATGTCCAGACTTTCAAGTTATTTCTGTTTTGGTTTTAAATAAGAATACAAACGTATAAGTTAAAGAGATCACTAGAACAAAATAAATATAAATATTTTATATATTATTAGCGGAACCATATAAAAGCACAAACACAATTTATTTACAATTTAATACATTACTTACACATAATAGTTTCACCCAAAAGCTTATTTTAGAATATAATATACACCAAGATGGTTGGTAACAAGTTCCTAGATCCCTTTATTGACTTTCAGCTGGAATGTAGCTTGATATGGAAGTTTACTAACATCTTCAGGTTTTTAGGTCTTGTTTCTATGGTAGCATACTAGCCTTTGCTCTTCAGGTAAAACCACAATTCACTTATAAGTTTTATAATTGCTCCCAGAAATCATTTAAGTTTCTATCATTGGACTATTATCTAAAAGATAATTAAGTTAAGTAATTAGAACTTTCCTCACATTATCCCAGAAAGCTTTCTTTATTTTTTTAGACTATTGTCTATGAGGTAGTTGGTTTGGAGGTAATTACTTTTTCCCATGCTAGGTAAGTTCACAACACTCATTTAATATATGTAATTTTATTTAAAATAAATAAATATTTTTTTTCTTTATTTCATTTAACATATCTACTATAACACCCACGTTTTATTTTTTATTTATTTGGCCATAGGAATTTAGATGTGCATTATTAGAAGAATGATGAGATGCCTAAAATGTATTTACATAAACACTGTGCTGAATAATTAATTTATAGATCACCATTTTTGACTTTGATGTATCTTTATGGATAAAATAATTTTATTGTATTTTCTAGATGGAGATCACTTTATAGAAGGTATATTTGGCACTTAAGGTATTTCATGTTGCCAACAGGGTATAATTTCTCATTTTGAGAATAGGATTTTCATCTCTATAGTTTTCGCATAGCTATCCCCATGATGTTATTGTTCATGTTAACAGATTTATTGTATATTTTAATATTTTGCTGTCTTTAAGCAAAAGTTCATCAAAATGAAGTCCCATTTCCATATGGTGACAATTTCACATATCGATGCATGCTACTTTTAGAATAGTCCATGGGAAGAATATCATTGATCTTTTCATATACAGGGTGTTTCCACTTAAATTTTATTTTATGCTAATGGCCTTTAAAACATTTTATTGGCAGTTTTATGATGTAATATGGTTTTTATAGCAGTTTTTTAATGGATTAAAAGCAAAAGCAAGATCTTCGTCTTCATAATGATTATGATATTCCTACTAATTTAATGGGCAATCTGCAGAATATTTTGAATATTTTAATTGCATCTTAGAAAAATTGGTTTAATAACTAATATTCCCTAAATCTCAGGTGTTTTATCATCAGTGATGGGAGAAAAGTCTTTATCAGTTAAACCAATTTAAATATTTTTGTTGCTTTTTAAGATAAAAAGGCTGAATTAGATGTTGATCTACAATACAAAGTTCATATTGCTATTGCTCCTATTAATTACTAAAAATTAGAATATTTCATTTTAGTTATATAACCACTGATTCTAAATTAATTGCATATATAGGGCTGTTCTTCAGCCAATTTTACTGTATGAAATATTTCCCTATCAGCATTCAAAGATGTTCCTTAATATTTTGAAAGTATGATAAGATAATTAGTTATGTTCTTCACATGTAATGATAATAAGTCTACTATTATAAGGGCATCTCTTCATTATATTGAGCATTACATGCTGGACATAAGCCTATTTTTATGAGAGAAAACTATGAAAAGCTATAATTAGAAACACTAAAGGATCACTATATGATGTATATTATTCACGACTGACATCATCTTTAATGTTTGTTTTTTGTCTTTTTATTTGTCTTCTTCTTGTGAGGTTAGAATAGTTATAACCATTTATGAATGGTTTTTAATGAATGGTACAATTATTTGTTTGCGCAGCTGTTTGAATATTTCAACCAGAGGATTGATGATTGAAATATTAAAATAACTATGTAGAACAAGTAAAAGTTATTTGTTTTTTATTTATATATTTTATTGAATTAATATATATTTTTACTGATTC
The DNA here is from genome assembly GCA_028023455.1 of Epiperipatus broadwayi. Taxonomy (NCBI): domain Eukaryota; kingdom Metazoa; phylum Onychophora; class Udeonychophora; order Euonychophora; family Peripatidae; genus Epiperipatus; species Epiperipatus broadwayi. The sequence goes on along the minus strand of JAQFVV010000030.1, from coordinate 4,983,249 downwards.
CTTATTATAACAATATATTTATTTGTTATATGTTTATAACAATATATTTATCTCTTTAGATTACTTTTTTTTTAAACCATATTCGATTATAAGAAGAAAATTTCTTTATCTGTGCTATCCTAATTTTAAATTATACATTTCAATAATATGAATTAAAGTAATTCAGTTAGCCTAATTAATTATCAGTTATTTAAAATATAGTAATCATCTGAAATCCGGCACGGTTGCTTGGTGTTGTTTATGTGTCAAAACACATAAAAATGCCATTTCTGTGGCCGGCCTTAATGACTAATACATTTGTATTGTATTACCCATTGCAGGCCACTTTACATGATGTTGCACAAAAATATTATGGCTTGTTTTGTGCTTCGAAACTTTATGCGTATTTGTTCTATTCATAGCTGATTACCGTATTGCTTGAGGGTGTTTTAATTGCAAGTCAGTACAACTTTTCAAATCTCCATAATACAGTGATGTCATTTGTTGTTAAATAATGTTAATTTCTAATAATTGTCATATAGTCCCCACCGTTCCCTAAAAAAATGTTAGTATGTAAAAAATTGGCAAAGGGTATGTTCGAACACACTTCGACAAAACTCATGCACTAAGTCACGTTTCAGTGTGGAAAATAATGTCTGAGAAGATCGTGCAATTTTTAAACTTTTCAGAATTGCCGAGTACAGAAAGTGAGGCTGTGTTCTTTTTTCAGGCACATAATGTCCTCCCAAATACCAGACTGTTTTTATTACAGCAATAAAATAATAAATAAAAATAGGTTCAAAAAATCCAAAGTTTGTGTATTTTAATTTTATTTTATTAGAAATTGACACAAGTATTTGGATTATCTTTTTTCAGCGGGGTTAAAATAAATTACTATTTTTGTTTACTTTTTGTTAATAATAACAAAGTATGAAATCCCCCCCCCCCAAAGCAGTTTATTGTAAAAGCCAAAAAAAAGGGTAATTCAAACGAAATATAAATAAAAATAAAAAGTTGTTTAAACAAAAAATTATTGACTTTTTATTATAATTATTTATCCGAGGGTGAGACTCAAAACAATTTTTTACGCCCCAAAAACACAAAAGTTTTGATTTAATAAGAAGAAAAACAATTTAGTCAACCAAAAAAAAAAAAAAAGGTAGAATAAAGTCGAAACAAGTCCCAAATAATTGTATTATATTTTTTCGGCAGGCTTAAAATAAGTGGGATTAAAATAATTTTTTTTTTACTTTTTATTAATAATAACAAAGTATGACCCCCCCCAAACAGTTCATTGTAGAAGACAAAAAAAAGGTAATTCAAACGAAATATAAATAAAAGTAAAAAGTGAGAAAAAGTTGTTGGAAAAAAAAATTATTGACTTTTGTTACAATTATTTATCCAAGGGTGGGGTTGTGGGTTTCAAAACAATTTTTACCCCCCCCCCAACACAAATGTTACCTTTGATTTAATAAGAAGAAAAACAATTTAGTCAACCAAAAAAAAAAAAAGGTAGAACAAAGTTGAAACAAATCCCAAATAACTGTATTATATTTTTTCAGCGGGGTTAAAACAAGTTTTTTCATCATGAAGCAATCAAAAGTTTTAAAATCAGAAAAATAAACACAAAGTTAAATTACCAAAATTTGTTGAATAAAGAAAAATGTCAGGTTAAAAAAACAATGAAAATGAATATAAAAATTTGTTAAATAAAAATCAAATCATGTTATAAATGAAATAAAAATTTGTTTAATCAAAAAAAAAAGTTATATAAAAAAAGTTGTGGCCCGGTAATGTTACATTTGATTGATTTTGTATAGCATCAGCACCATTAAGAGGCCGTGCCCGGATTTCAGATGATTACCTAAAATATCTTAGATTGTTTAATATTTATTTGAAAGAATAAAACTAATATTTGAACTAAAGAAAAGTTAATCTAGAGTTTAATATGTTTTAAATAGATTTAATAGATAAAGTTGTTTCACGCTATCTGAAATGATTAGTTAACTTTGGATTTTAATTGATTTTTAAAATAAATAATTTTAAAACTAAGTTATGATTTATTAAATATCAATTTATATGAAAGTATTTAAAATTAGAATTTTAAAATAGTGAATGTAACTAACTGAGAATAGCTCTAATTTTTTAATTGATTTTAAGTGTCAGTCAATAACTAATTTATTTCATCGCATTAAAAATGATTATATTTAATGTACATACACACATGCACATGAAATATTAAAAATTAAAAAGACCTATTAAAAGTAGTGTGTATTTTAAAAATTGGGTATAGTCAATCAATTTTTAAAAAAAATTAAAAATCTAAGCATTTAAATAATGGAAGAGAAAGAGTGAAAAAGAGGTATATTAATAAAAAAAAATTTAATTGGAAAATTAGTTAATAATTTTATTAAATAATTGATTTGATAATTATTTAGAGTTGATAAAAATTGTTAATTAACAAGTTTATTTATCGTCTAGATGTCACATGACTAAAATTGTCTGGACTTACAGTAGAGCTCAAGGTCAGATCAATTATAAGTCAATAATGATTTAATTTAAATATTATAATGCAGATCTGTAACTCATTGATCCAATAAAAATGCAATGCATTAATTTTGGTGCATGGATGGAGAAAGAAGCAAACATACATACTATAGATACAATTAAAAATTGAAACACTTCATCTACTTTTTTACAATTTATTTAATCTTAGCGTAAAATTGTAATTCAGGTTTTATTGTTTGTCATCTTCATGATAGAATAAAGAACCAGTAAGTTATCCATACAGTGTTACTCCTAAAAGCATAGATTCAACTAATTTATTAAACAATTCTAAAACATGTTAAATAATTAAAGATTTACTTCATTAGCATGTAATCTATAACATTTACTTTTTTTTGTATCTTTATTTATATGAAATTACTTATGAAATAAAAAAAGAATGAAGAATTATGGAAGTAATCTATAACATGTATATGAGCTTTGCACACAGATAATGAAGTTTGTAAAAGCAAATAATACTATGCAATTTAAAGAGCTGAGTGCTTTCGGAAGGCTTTATGCTTCCATAATCATAGCTACTAAAGTGTTGAGAACTATACAAATGTAATATGCAGATATATGCAAATTAATGTCAAGTGATTAAAGAAACCATTTTCGAGAGAAAAGCATGCATCTCGTCTATTAATTGTTGTGGGATCACTTGCTATATAGCTTGTTAAAGATGTTAAAGAAAATTCTAATATTTTCTCAAAGAAGTCAAAGGAAAAATCATGTAATGAAAAGTGTATTGTTTCATTGTTATAACATTAGTTAAATTTTGAACTTTGCTATAAAATTATCTCCAACATATTTAACCAACTTTTGATTAGTGAAATTATTTGCTACTAAAATAATCTATGTATGCCAAGCTCAGATATCGAACAATGAATTTCTATAAGATTATTAAACCTATAAAAAAGAAGCATTAACAATTATTTAAAATTGTTTTATAAAGTTATCATAAAAGACAAATTTATGAAAATTTTAATTATTGTAAAGACTTTTCAAATTGTCTTATGTTTAAACAAACATCCTAGCTATTCATTTCAAGTTCATTTATATAGTGATTTGAAAAGTTTTTCTGAATTGTTTTTTATTACGATGTATTAAAGCAGTTTTGAAAGAAAATGTTGAGTAAAGGGAAATGGGTAAGATATAGTTGGTTTTATTTTTTATGAGGTTTTATTCTAGAGATGTTCTGAATGAGTATTTAAAATTATAAATGATTGTACCCAGAAGTATAATAGCCTTTTGTATATTTATGAAAAGTATTTTATGAATGAAAATGTTATAAATATCAGTACGTGTGTGAGAAGTTTAAATAGTTTATATATAAAGTGTTGTCACCATTATGCAATAATAGGGCTTGTCAGTACACATATAATCTTAAAGTGAGTGAATGAATTGTGTCTTTTTGTAAGTGTGTTTCATATGAACAATATTCACAGACAAAACTCTCCAAACAGTACTCTGAGGATATTGGATGAGTAGGCACTAGATAGATTCTATACACAAATCTTCCTGCATTCATTGATTACTCTGACTTGCACTGAGTGGTGCAACTACATGGACAGTTTTGCCTCTGTGAAAACAGCTTCTGTAAGCATAAAGAATGGTGATCATGTGAAGATTGATGAATAGTTGTTCGTGTTTATTATTATTACCTCCATAACCTTTTATTATTAGTAGTATTTTTGAGGCAATTTTAAGTGGATGTTATATTATTTTTATGCGTATTTATCCATTCCATGATAGTATGGCTCACTTATTTATCGGCACCCACTGCACTTAGTACCAGCTGTTCGATCATATCTTTGCTAGCTTATATTTACCTTGTCCATTATGCCTATAATTTTAATGTTTGAATATATTTTGGTGTATATTTACAAGCATGCGCAGCATTACAATTTATTATTAACTCCACTATAAATTTTTTAATTTCAAATATATGATAAAACGTGGAGCATCATTATTTCTTCACCCCAACATATATATTGTTCTCATTATAAGTGTTTTTATATTGTATATTTGTTATTGGATTAATATTTATTTAGCATCTCCACACTGATATTTTAATACTGTTTTGATTAAGTAAAGTGTATAATATATCCCTAGTAGATTGGACAATGGCATAGAAGTGTATTGTTTTACATTATGGGTACTGGGTTTGAAGATAAAGATTATATTTCGTAAATAATAGAACTACTGGATAGTAAATATCACTTACATGGTAAATTGTAGAAATGGTTTTAAGAAATAAATATACACCAATGTATTACTTAATAATACTTGTTAAGTATAGATAGTAAATTAAAAGAAATAATTATTGTAAATAAATATTTTTATTTTATGGATTATTATATGTTGTAAATAAATATTTTATTATTGATTAAATACGTTTTTGTTTCATTGCCATTATGATATCATTGCATAGGAACATCTATGTAACAGAAAATCTACTTTAATAAAATTTGCATTAATAATTATTTTTAAGAGTACATTTCAATGGTCACATGGTATTTATACATTCATTTTGCTTACTAATTGTCTAATTATTTTGTCTGCGTTCTTAAAAGATAAATGCTAACACTATCTGCTTCATTTCAAATACACTTATCTAGCTGGCATCATAACAGCTGCCCTTACTGCCTTCTACATTATTCTGAGATTGCTTATTTAAATTTGCATCAGAAAATATAAGATTTCTATGTTTTATGGTGAATAGAAGTGAAATAATTATATTTTAAGAATTGTAAAGTATTTAAATGTTTTTCAAGTTATCAATTATATATTACGTCAGTATTTGAGCATTCTATTATGTAATTTCATTTGTACTTTCTTAAAATACTAAAATTTCAAAATAAACTAAAAGAAATGTCAAATATTCCACGTCTAGTTTAAATAATCATCATCATATTTTTGTTAAGAAGTTAAAATATTGCCATTAACATTTTCTTCCAAGTGCATTTTTATTCTGAATTTGAATCCTGAGATCAAGATATTCTAAACTTGCAAAAGAATCTATATTTGAGATGTTTTTTCAAACCTGAGATTAAAATATTTTAAACTTGTAAAAGAACTCGTATTTAAGATTAAGATATTTTAAAACATAAGATGTGATATTTTAAACTTGCAAAAAGACTTATACTTAAAATAAATACAATATACCTAGAACACAAAATATTTAAGAGTGAAAAAGGTATATTTCAGATAAAGATATTTTATGAACTAAGAGAAGATATTTTTTTTTAATTACAAAAGAATCTTGTATTTTAATAATCATGTTTAATGGTGATATTATCTACAAGAGAACTTGTACTCTGCTGTTTTTAAATTCATGCTATATGGTACCTGTGTGTGTAACCTTTGATTATTCAGCTACCTTGTGATCGCCTTATGGATTTACTTTGTTACATAGTTGATTTTCAGTGACCAACATGGTGGGCTTGATTTTAATGCTTCTGTGTTTCTGCCACTTTTGGTTTGGTAGGTCATTAGGTTATTATATACTTAAATACATTATAAAGTTATATTATATTGATTACATATATTTATTGTATATATTACTAGCCTAAATTTTTTTTTTTTAGAGATTCAAAAGTACTTTCTTGATGCTGTTAAAGACCTATCAATGTTTATAAAGATACTATTAAGCACGATTATTAATTTTTCATGGGTGCCATATTGTTCATTTTTATCTATTAGCTCATGTTCACCACAGTGTACCTGTTCATCTGATCTGAAATTTGTTTCATGCCTAAATCAGAATTTTAGTAAAATTCCCAATATACATCCTTCTGTAGAAAAACTTGTGTTACATAGAAATTCAATTAAGATTCTTTGTGATAATGTATTTGAAAAATGTTCTAAATTAATTAGCATAGAAATAATGGAAAGTGGTTTACAAGATTTACAGAATCAGTCTTTGAATGGCTTATATCAACTTGAAAAACTTAATTTTCAATCTAATAATATTTCTACTCTCAGTCCTGAAGTGTTTCAGGATTTGCGCAGTCTGAAAATTTTAATACTGGCCACAAATAATTTATATAAAATACCAGAAGCTATTACACGTTTAAATAATTTACAAGACTTAAATCTTTCAGTAAATAAAATAAGTGCAATTGAATTTCCTTCTGGAATAGCTAAATTAATATATTTATCTTCATTAAAATTTAGTTACAATCCAATCATAACTTTGGATGGATTACAAGCAGTTTCTTCTACTGTTAAATCTTTATATTTATCAAATTGTCATATTAAAAGTTTACCATGAGGAATATTTCAAAATCTTCAAAAATTACAATCCTTAAAAGTATCTTCGAGTCCACTTACAAATATTTCAATCCATAATATTTTAAGCGACTTACACAATTCCACGACTATTCAATCTCTTAACTTGAATAAAGTTGGACTACAGAAAGAACATCTAAATGTATGGCAAAATTTTACAAATACTTTAATTAATCTCCGTATCTGTTGTAATAATCTTGAAAAAATTAATACAAATGCATTTGAAAGCCTAACTAATCTGCAAGTATTAGATATTAGTGATAATAATATTACTGACAACTATGTTTTAAATTACCTTGATCATTTAAAATTAAAAAACTTAGATATTTCTCATAACAAGTTCACATATTTGCCCGATAGCTTACCAGAAACTTTAAAATATTTAGATATATCGTCTAATTTAATTAACAATGAATTCTACAATAACCTAAATCATTTAAAACGTTTAAAATATTTGGATTTATCATTTAATAATATTAGTACCACTGATAGTAAGACATTTAATTCATTAATCAACTTAGAAACGCTTGATTTGTGTTGCAATAGAATTTAGAATTTTCCAGAAGATGGATTCTTATTGTTTGCTAATATGAATAATATGTAGTCACTTAACTTAAGTAATAACAATCTCTTTTATTTACCATTGGATGTTTTTAATGGTTTAATCAACTTAAAAGAATTGTATTTAGGAAGAAATAATTTAAATCATGCTATAGTAAATGATGTAAGTGGAAAGTTGTTCCAAACTTTGACACGTTTGTCTATTTTGGATATTGGTAATAATAAACTGGATCAAATTTTTTCAAAAACCTTTAACATGTTAATTAATCTTAAGAAATTATTTCTTCAAGGAAATTTATTTAAAGAACTGCCTGAAGATAGTTTTAAAAATCACAAAATGTTGGAGTTGTTAGATTTATCTGACAACTGCCTTAAAACAGTTAGTCCAATACTTCCTCTCAGTAGCCATTTAAAATGGCTTAATTTGCAAAATAATTGTTTTTCTTGTAGTTGTGAATTGCTCTCTTTTCATGAGCTAATTGATAATGAAAATTTAATAGTAGTTAATCTATCATCTTACATATGTTTTTCACCTCATGAGTGGGAAAAAAGAGAAATAATTACATTTCTAGATAAATCTTCATCTTGCTCACATTCCAGGAATGTCACTATAATAATTGGATCATTTGTAGGTGTTATTTTTATAATACTGCTCATAACTATTTTTATTGGGAAACTGTGGTACAGCAGGAAAAAATATTTATTATCTTCTCTATAATCTGTGTTAACATTTAAATCATTATCACAGCAAAACCCTTCATGTGTTTATTTCGTTTAGTTCCCGAAGCTAATTTAATTGGAACAGAAATACAATTTACGTTTTTTGGATGTAGCATGTGCCATCTCTTGGTCAATTTTTGGTCACAATTTCTTTATTTTAGGCTTATTTTATAGGAAATTTAAAATTGTAGTTCTAAAAACATCCGCATATAGTGTTATATTGGAAAAAAAAATCAATTTTCTTTGCTGGCTCTTGAGGCACAGATAAATTTCTTTTCTCTGATTGGATGCCTGCGAAATTGTCTTGTAGGCGTTTCTAAATGACAAATTCAAAAACTAAACAAAGATGTTGTACAAGTTTGTAATTGATTTTGATGTAAATAATTATATTTATTGTAATTTTTTACATTTATAAATAAGATTTTACATTACTTTATCAAAATATAAAGTTTGATTCGAAAAATTTTAAATATTACAAGAAAAATACATTTGTGAATATAATCATTTTTGAAAACAGTTGTTTATACCTAGCGACTCTAATTTGAAAAGGAAATTATTTTGACAGGTATAGTGATTGGTTGAAATGTAATTCTTTTGTTTTACCACTGACTATTTTTTAAATATTTTTTCTTATATTTTTCTTCAGTTATTAACATTATTCTTAATTTTTCGTTACATTTAACCAATTTGAATCTAAAATTATTCAATTTTTAGAAGCTGAATTAAAAAAAATTCTGTGTATTTTAGATTAGTATTTTAACAATAGAAACCGACTGGAAATGAAACTGACGAATAATATTGTTCTCAGATTTAAGTTGTGGACCAATACAGAAATTAGACAAAGATTAATTCTGTTAAATAAGTTGAAAGAATCAGTTAAAGGGTTCCATGAGAATATATACACCTGATTTGATAAAATTTGATTAAAATAAAAGTATGTTATATTTTTCTTGCGTATTTTATATTTATTTAATAAATATAAATATTTTGTCAGATTATGGTTATAATAAACCAAATGCTAGTGATTAAATAATTTATTTTTTATGGTACAAAATCTATAAAGAGCATCATGGCTTTAAAGTTAATGTATCTATTTGCCATGACCATGAAGGATTTAACTCTAGCCGGGCTGAAATTTTTGCAGGTTACAAAGAGACTTAGGTTGTTTATATATATATATACAGTCTATGGACAATCTTGTTTGTCATTAAATAGTAGCCAGTAAAAATGTATTTCACTATTATTTAGTTAGAGGGTAAAAGTCCTAGATTAATCCAAGTTATAAAAAATGTAATTGCATTATGATGTTGGTCTAGTTCTAGATTAATCCAAGTTATAAAAAATGTAATTGCATTATAATGTTGGTCTAGTCCTGGATTAATCTGAGTATGATGTTGGTCTAGTCCTAGATTAATCCAAGAATGATGTTGATCTAGTCCTAGATTAATCCAAGTTGTAAAAAAATCTAATTGCATTATGATGTTGGTCTAAAATAATGCAATTGCATTATGATGTTGGTCTTGACTGTTGGTGAAAGAGGTTTTTGATTATTGAGTTAATGATTATTTTAAATCTAAAGCTGTTTTTTCATCTTGAAATTAATTTGACATGCATATGAAATATGACTATCATACAATGTATGTAATTAAAAAAATAAAAAATGGAAAGGAGAACAAAAATTATATATATTTAAATGATAGTGTATTGAATCAAAGCTATTGAATTTATAATTAGATAAAACACACAATATAATACAAAATAAAATATTATATAGCAGAAATTATTTTTTCATTTAAAATAATGATTTCGATTTGAAATATGAGCAAATTGCAAATTATTTTATTTAAATAATATACCTTCAAAAAATTATAAATTCAATTTACAATATACATAATAAATAACAAGTATAAATATCATTCTTTATAGTATGAATTTTAAATTTATGTGAGAATGTTATCAGTGACTACTTCATCACAAAAGAAATAATTCAGATGCTTGCATGATATACACAGTATGTTTATCTGATTAAAGTACAAATTTATCAACTAATCCAATAATACATCACTTCTAAATAATCATACAGCAATGACAACGCTGTAGAAATATCTCAATGCTATACATTTTCTTATTAAAATTAAAAGGTATTCCTTCTCATTATTTCAAATCACATTGTGCCTAAACCATTAATGCAATATCCATCTCGGATGTAACTTTAAAACCGATTTAAAAACTTTTACATATTATAAACATTGGCAACACTGAAATATTTATTTAAACTTTACACTGTAAATGCAATAGAGTAAAATTCAGTTTTTATTAGTATTCTTAAGCAGGCATTACTGTGTATATGTATATAATTTGTACCAATCCTGCCATTTGGATAAAAAGATCATCAAAGTTAAGGGCAAATTATAATCCTATGGATATAAAAGTTAATGCTTAATAATAAAAGATAACTTTTGAGATTTCACATTTAAATCTAAATAACAAAGATGAAACAAAATAGGAGGGAAAATATTATTTAATTTAATAGTAAATTATATTAATAGCCAGATCCAGCTATATTCATAAAAATCCTTGTAGTCTATGGTCACTTTTCCAGACCATTAAATCACACCTAATTAACTGAAGGGAAATTAGATCTTCTATGGATTAAGAATTTATATTAGGTTTAAACCCAGAGTACTACTCGATAGTGGGAAATCCACAGGAGGAAATTCTACAACAGTATTATTAAACTATACCATGTCTAATTTATAATAACGTGAAAGGCTTTACGTTAGCATGTTTAAGGCGCAGGTTTTGAAGGTTTAAGCTTTTCGCGTTATTATATTATTTGCTTGCGCTTAATAAATTTGATATATTTACATGACTAATTTAGTAAAATATGAATTCTTCTCAGAAGTTATTATAAAATTAATTTATTATATTTAAATGGAAAGAATTTATGAGAAGAGAGATAGGAGGCTAGACTAATAAATAAAAAATAGATTTATCATACAATAAATTGCCCTACAATATTTCAATAGATTTAATGCTATACATTAAGACATATACAAAATATTAAGATATTATTACATTAAGTTATAAAATGTAAATAATATTTGAAATGCAGGAACTCTTCATTTACCTGGAGCTTAATTGTAAATATAGGGGATTTGAACTCAGACTTTCAAGCACCTTTCAATTATCCACAGTATTTCATAACACTGATACACATGACCACAGACATGTAGTAAAGATGAATAATCACTCTTGGTTAGGAAAACTTTACAAATATCAAGAAAACTCTACTGAATATCTTATTTTAACTTAAAAATTCTAATTATTTCACTGGGAACTCCTTTTGACCAGATACACTCAGGATATCTTAACTGATGCTTCACTATCAACATACACAAGGCTTTGAACACGAACAGACACCTACAGTTCAGCCAACTCTAGAGAAAAAGTTTAATCATACAAATATTTTCAATCTACAATAAGTATATACTGTAAACCTTACATCCTATACATCTACCTTATTAAACCACCTACTCATCATCACTAGTTAAGTTCTCTTTAACAGGTTTCAAAGAGCAGGCATTGTTATATTGACAGGTAATAGTGAACACACCATTATAAATTTATTGAAATTTTTTTATAGACATTTTTCAGGGTGACTTACAGGATTGACCTAATCATAACTTTAATAGTCACCGAACTGAAAAGTTCTAGCTAAAGATCTATTGCTTATTTTTTCTTAGATCTCTTGCTTACATTAATCAATATCTTGCTTAGGTCATGTCCTAAGATCTAGGTGCAGTGCTCTCAGATCCAAGGCTCCTCACTGACGAAAGCCACAAGCCAGAAACTAGTCTGGGGATATTGGATGTGTAGGCACTAGATAGGGATTTTATGCATGTCTTCTGGCATCTGTTGATTACACTATCTTGCTGTGTGTGGCAATACGTATAGTGAGTTTTGCCTGTTTTAACAACAGCTATACACAAGCATAAGAAGTGGTGGTCATGTGATATTTACCATAGAACATCTGTCTGGAAGAGAAATCCATTGAATGTGCATTTTCAAACCATTATTATCTCTTCATACAGAATAATAATAAAACAATAAATAAAGATATTCTGTAAAAAAAATTTTCTGTGAATATAAACTCATATAAGTCAATAACTTCATCTCTATGAAAGCCATGACTCTTAATTTCATAATGTGTGTGATAAAATAATTAACTGACTTATTTTTCAATTACAGTTTTTATGTCAAGAAATATCTTTTTGATTATGTGTTACAATCTTTTTCCATAATCAATCTTTTTAATATTTGGAATTTTAATATTCAATGATATGTCCTTTGATAGATGTCATATTCTTCTTCCATGTCTTAGACATATTTAAATATCCAATATAATCATGGCAAATATATATGCTTAAGATGCAATTAAAGTTTTAGAAGTATATTAACTATAAACTTTTTTAACTGTCGAAACGTGATCACCATTTCATATGCTTACACAGGCACAGTATTGCCACCAAGTGCAAGCCTTTGTAATCAGTGGATGTAAGGCTTGTACATAAAATCCCTATCTAGTGACTACTCATTCAATATCCCCAGACTAACTTGTGGCTTTTATCAGTGAGGAGCCTTGGATTTGAGAGCACTGTATCTAGATCGAAGGATCTAATGTAACCCTCCAGCAGCCACTTTTTACCTATTTGATTAACTACAAAGCTAGGAACCTAAGATGAAAACTCAATAATGTTTTTAATCCAAGCTCATTTACTTGTATCGTCATATGGATCTGAACTCAGTTCAGCATCCATACCATTTGATTTTCTTAGTTTTTCAAAACCCAGTCACTATTATCCTATAGGCAGGATAGGTATATAACCATCAAAATATCATGTGATCACTATGGAGACTTTGCTATTGTTAAAAACATTTTTACATGAAAAAGGCGGTACTTTTTTTCATTCCAAAATTATTTTGACGTTATTATGGTTTTGACAATTATTATTAAGGAAGAATGTGTCTTTCTTTTTTTTTTTTTAAAAAAAATATGTTTCAGTAAAATCCTGGGTATTTGAGGAGATAAAGCCATCCAAATTTATAGCAGTATTAAACTGGGAATAAACTTTCCCTCTGTATATTTTTCAATTACTCTCAGAATTTTCAAATGGAATAGCAAGAACATTTCTCTATCTATATTACCATCTATCACATGGTCATTCTTACTAATTTGTAATAGGAATGGATATTTAATGAATTTTCTGGAGTCTTTATTCTCCTTTTTCTTTGCCATTACAGCTGTGACCCTTTTAAAATTTATTTTTAACCTTTCCCTTATTGTACAGTTTATGGTTTTATAAACGTTTGTTATACCTTAATAAATAATCACTTGGACTTTTAATTTTCTCACTCCTATATTATCATAAATTTCACTCTCTAAATTTTTAATTTCTATGGAAATAATTTTACTTTCCAACCATACTTCATTTACGTTTCATTGATTATTTTTAAACTTTATGTCCTTATTTTGTTGTAATTGTTCAACATTTGGAAGCTTTGTATCTAAGCTTTGTTGCTCTTTTATATACTTTATTCCTACTACATCAGAACATAATTTCTATTTTTCAACAATAGTTATTTCTAAAGGAACCTATTGTATTGCCTTATGACTTTTTTTTTCTTTTATTACCTTGTAATACCTATTTTGGCTTTCTACTCAATTTTATTTTACTGTATTTCTTGGCATGCCTCTTTGATTTTATTCTCAATCTGGGTTAAATCTTCTTCTAGCTCCTTTATAGATTTTACTTCCACACATTATTGGAGCATTCTATTTCCTTTTCTTGTCCTATTTCACTTTGATTTTCTTGTTATACTATTTCCTTTTGATAATTATCAAGTATTATGTTTATTTCTTTATTTTAATTTTCTAACATTATATCCATCTTTTCTAATATTTTATGCATCATTATTATAATCTCACCATAATTTAAGATTTCTATTTGATCTTTACTTTGTTCCTCACTGGAAACATTTTCTAACTTTTTCAGGAGATTGCATTTAGCTCTCAATGTTATAAACATCCAATTAATCATAATATTTATCTATAATATTCACTTTTACTATTTTAAAAATTATTCTTTTTAACTTTCTTATTTAATCGGATGGTGTAATCATTCATTCTTTCACTCTGCAGCCATATTTATTATCTGCCTGATTATTTTATTGCCTGCCATTTTACTAGTTTTCCCTACGTATATGCACATTTAATTTATATTATTTGCATGTATTTCTCTTAATATCAAAATTCAATTAATATAGAATTCAATTCAGATATTTTAACTATTAGCCTCCTCTCTGTTCCCACATTTCTTACCAAATTGTTATATATTTAATTTTTTAATTATTTTTATATAAAATAGTCAGGGTCACTATTGAGCATTGATGTTAGATGACAATATATAACTGTCTAGGGGGTGGTAACTAGATGTATTCAAGGTCTATATCTAAGGTCCCAATTGTACTAACAGGTATTTTTAGTATTAGATATCCAGGATCATTTTCTATCCCCATATTGTATGCCAATTTATACTAATCCTGCCATTGGGATAGAGATCAAAGTTTAGCACAAATTATAACAATCCTATAGATATGAAAAGTTAATGCTTAATATTAAAAGATAACTTTTGAAATTTCACACTTAAATCCAAATAACAAAAATGAAACAAGATAGGAGAAAAAATATAATTTAATTTAATCATAAATTACACTAATGGTCAGACCTAGCTATATTCATAAAAATGTTATAGGTTATGGTCAACTTTCCAGACCATTAAATCACTCCAAATTAACTGAAGGGAAATTAGATCCTCTATAGATTAAGAATTTATATTAGGTTTAAAACCAGAGTGCCATCACTCAATACTGGGAAATTCATAGGAGGAAATATATTAAACTATACCATGACTAATTTAGTAAAATATGAATTCTTCTCACAAGCTATTATAAAATTAATTTATTATATTTAAATGGTAAGAACTTATGAAAAAACAGGTAGGAGGCTACATTACTAAATAAAATATTTATTATACAGTAATTTTCACTTATTAAATTGCCCTACATTATTTCAATAGACTTAATGTATACATTAAGACATATATAAAATATTAAGACACTATTACATTAAGTTATAAAATGTAAATAAATAAATATTACCATCCTTCAGGTGATTACATTTAAAACAAAGTTATAATCCAGTTTAAAATTTTTTTTTGTTAAGCTTAACCATTTTTCTTCAGCTGTATATTTTTACATTGGAATCTATTACAGTATTTAAGATGCTATAAATCCATCCTTAAAATTTAGAAACATGAAGTTTTCAATTTCTTTAGCTCCTTTATATTTTAACTTATTTAGGTTATATTTCTTCACCTCTCTAAAGACACAAATATTCAATGAGAGAGGACTTTCATTTAACAATTATTTGCAAGCATAATTTTTTTAACATAGATTAAGCACAACTCAGAAATGGCAATTCAAGTTTGATGCATATCAGGTTTTAAATAAATAATTAATCCAGGCTACATTGTATCCAGGAAAATGGTAGACACACAATGGACTCAGCCACCCACATATCATCATCATTTTATATTTACTTTTGTTCATAACTTGGCTACTAAATAAAAATAAGCTTATTACAAGCAGGTAATGATGATTGTTAAAATAAAAACTAGATTCAAGATGCTGGAAAGAGAGTGAGCTTTTAATAAAAATTTTAAATTACATTTTTATTTAAAATGTCATTGTTTAAAAATAAATAAATCATATTTATCACCTTTCTAATCATTTTTTAAAGGTTAATTTTATTACTTTCAATAAAAAAATTGTTACAATACTAAATCTTTTTTATAAATTTGACATTTTAACAAAATAAAACTTGAATCTTTTTTTTTAAATGAGGAAATCAATTTCAATTATTCAAATTTTGAATAATTGATTTTTGAATGTTAAATTTGGAGAATACATGCAAATTTCAAATGAATGAATTAAATCTTTTTTAAAAAACTTACTTGTCTACTCTTTTTATTAGTATTATTAAAATTGTTACTCCAAAAGTATTCAGCATTTATCCACTCTTGTGGTTAATTATGTATCTTGCTTTGCAGCTGATACAATATGTATATACATACGTATCTATTGTTTTGCATTAAAATACTAGCATTTAAGATCAAATAAAACTTGTAACGGAAATGTGTTTTAAATTTTAATATGTGTGGCTACGGAAAGCAATTTGCTGAAAGTAGACTTTGATTTCTCTTTGAGGCTTCTTAAAAAAATCACCTCATATTCTTGTCATTGTAGCTGTTATCTTCATATGGTGAATGAACATGGAAGGCATGCTCAGCCAGTGTGATTTATTGACTTTTTACCTCTGAGTTTAAGACCAAGAAACACTATGGTCTTTCTTCTCAGCTGCCTAATAGTTGTAACAAATATTTGAAAAAGCAGGATAAATGTATGCGAACGATCTCTTTTTATAAAGATATTTACAATCATGGAAGACAAACCTAAATTCTGGTTTTTAGTCCCAAAAGTCTGAAAAGCAGTCAGCTAAGACAGTGATTGACAGCCAAAAGCAGAAACTATCAAGAATCTCCAGAGTGCAGACCAGGCTTCCATTCAAGTGACCTTTTATTTAGGTACCTACAACTACAGATTTTATCAAAACAAGATTGCACAAATTGCAAGGACTTAGAAAAAAAATGAAAAGATAATTTAAAAAGTGAACATATATTTTATTATAAAAACACAAATATTAGAAATGGAATGGGATTCGTTATAAATAAAAAAGTGGAAAAAACAACATTATAAAGTTTGGGGATATATTAGACAGAATGGCAAGATTAGTTATTTGACTTATGGAAGATATTAAATGTACACAATTCAGGTTTATGTCCTATCAAGTTCTCATTGTGATAAAGATGTAAACTTTTATATGGATATACAAAATATTTTTGATCAGATCATCAAACATTTTAAAATTGATATGTCTTTAATACTAAAATTGATAAATGATTGAAAGATGAAATGCTATGGATAAATTTGGTTTTGGTGATAGAAATGAGAGAATATAAACTTGTAAAGTTCACAGAAAAAGAAAAACTTATGAATGTTTTCTTTGAGAAAAATGCTAAATAGAAATGGATAAGGAAACACCCAAATGAACATACAACAAAAATGAACTTAGTTTTGATTAATAGAAAATATGTATTTCAAGATTATTATGTTTTTAACAGATTCAAAAAATGAAGTAATCATATATGCTACAAGGTAATGCAAATTTAGAGACAAAAACTTTTAAGAAAGATCGTATTAACAGTTAATATTCTTAACATTCCATTTAATTTAAATTAGAACTTGCAAATGATTTTAAAATATTACCAGACTTGGAAAATAGTTCAGATTTGACTAAGATCAATAAGAAGATAAACCAAGAAACATAAACAGTACTAAAAACCAGCAATTTATCACTAAATTTTTTTTTCTCATATGTCATAGCATCGGACGCAAACCCACAACCGTCTGCAACCAACTACTTGCTTGCAAGGCGGTTGCGATGACCTCACGGCTAACAACACTTGACAAATTTTTAATTGAAATAAAACCATGTACCAAGAAAATAAATATGAAAAAATGTTTTAATGATTCATTAAGAATATCTAGAGTTTTGTAAAATGAAAGAAAAAAATTACCAATAGTATCCAAAACTATAATAGAACTATAGAATAGAATGTTTTTTTTCAACAATAATAAGAGCCAAGACCATATATAAGGAATATGAAATTTTTAAAAAAGTTTCATTAAAAAGAATACCTTGAATTTTGTAAAATAATAATAAATGAATAAGTTAACAAAGGTGTAAAACATCTTAGCATTTGAAGAAAAGTTTTTTCAGCAATCATGAAATGTGCGGAAAAATTCTACAAATTATATAGTAATAAAGAACAAGAAAATAAAGTATTCCCTACAATTACTACATATTCAGAATTGTTAAAATTTCTTTACACTTCTCCTTATTTGCATTGATAAATTATATATATATATAGTATACCATACATGTGTCAATAAACACTTTACAATGCAGTTTTAACATTTATTTCCTCTTGCTTACAGTTTCAACTAGCCTGCAGTCATCATCAGCTCTTTAATTAAACTTCAGTACCAATAAACACTTTACAATGCAATTTTAATATATTTATTTCCTTTTGCTTACAGTTTCTAATTCCCTGCAGTCATCATCAGATCTCTTTAAACTTCACTACAAGTGAAACTGTAAGCAAGTGGAAATAAATGTTAAAATTGCAATGTAAAGTGTTTATTGAGGAGTGTATGGTATACTATATTCAGAATTGCCAAGTATTTTAAATGGCAAAGGTGAAAAGTACAGTTATATCCATGAAGAAAAAAATCCCAGAAAATGATAATTATTATTGACATTTTAAAAGAAACAAAGATTATTGACAAAATTATATATCAAATGTTTGTGTAAGAAAAATGTGCCAGGTGATTGGAATCGTGTAGTAATAATATTGATCTTTAAAAAGAGTAATAAAGTTGCAGACTTATCAATCTTCTATCAGTTTTATACAAAATCTTTATTAAAATAATTAAGTCATCTACAGTGAACTTTGGATTCTAATCAACCAAGAGCAATCGGGATTTAAAAGGTTTCAGCACAGTAAATCACATCAAAGTCTTGAGAGAAGTTATAGAAAGGACCAATGAATATGAATAGCCATTATGCTTTTGATTTATAGATTATGAAAAGACATTTGATATTATAATTTCATGGTGATTAAAATTTTGGAACATCAAGATATAGATTTGGGATATTTACATATTCTGAAGAACATTTCTCAAACTGCAATAGAAGAGATTAGCTTTCATGGGGATACTAAGAAGATTAACAATGAAAAAGATGTACAAACAGAATGATTCCATATCTCCAAAAATTACAGGAGTTTTATAAGAAGTATTTTCTGGATTAAAATGGGGAAACTAGGGGATAAATATAAATGAGATTATTTTAGTTAAGCATCATAAAATGTTAAAGATCTTCAGGCATTTTTGAGATTTTCAAATTAATACACAGACTAATGGAACCTTCTCAAAGGGTACTTCTAAAAGGATTAAAATGGATGTGATGGAAGGAACAAGTTTAAGCATTACAAAACGTAAGGGAAGCTAAACATGAATTGCAGGTTTAGAGCAATACAATACAAAACAGGAATATAATTTCCATTTATGATTATTCACTACCACAGCCATGATTACTTTGAAAGACTGGTAGTATTGACTTTATGAATTTTAAGTAAAGTAGTCCTAACTGTGCACATGTAGATAGAGGTTTTAGCATCAGTTGCAGAAATTTTAAAAAACTTCATGAATACATATATAGGTATAAATTTTCTGGTATATTGGATCATAAACCATTGTTGGGTATTTTCTTAATCAACAAGGATTTTCTGTAATAGATATTATTCAGAATGTTTAATAGCTCAATAAAAATTGAACATCACAAATATCTGTATGTAATTATGAGATGAAGTACAGGTATGAAACTGATATACCTTATACTAATGAGTTGAACCATCTTCTAGTAATAATGAAGAGACAACTGACGGAAGAGCTAAAAAATAATCAATGTTTAAACTAAATAATCTAAATAAGATTGAAATAAATAACTAATGATAATTATAAATAGTCAAAATAAGTCATAGATCACATGACCCAATTCTCTTAAGCTTGTAAGATATAAACAATGAGCATTGCCAATTGCTCAACAAGCTGTGATAAATGCTTAGCCAGAGAAAGCATTTAAAATATGTCAGGAAATCCCCCCCCCAACCTCTGACCACGGTTTTGTGCTTTGGCACTCCCCGGTTTGATAAATATTAAAATATAATTATCAATAATTGTTTATTTCAATCTTATTTAGATTATTTATGTTATATATTTGTTTGCAACATTGTGGACAAATAAAAAATGATGTTAGATATTTGACCACTATAGTTATGATCAATATTATATATGATCAGAACCTGAAATGCAGAAAGACTGGCATTGGAAAAAATAAATTCAGCTTATCAGTAACAATAATGGATCGGGATAGGCCATTCTTACAGATAAGCATAACAGCTGCATAAGGTAATCCAGGTGGTGTTAAGAGTTACCATTAGTCAACAAATGTATTGACTTTCAGTTTGTCATTACTATAGAAGAACAGAGGCAGATTTTAAATTTTTACTGGGGCCACCATACACATAAAAATGGGTAGTGTTTTCACCCACTGGACTGGGCTGGACATATTGCTAGAAGAGATAATAGATTGACAATTGAAATCTTAAACTGAATTCCAAGAGATTGTAAAAGACCCAGAAAGAGACTACATGTGAGATGGATGGGTGAAATAAAAAAGTGTGCAGGGATGATATGGAGATGAGAGGCTAAAGATCGGAAAAGATGGATTGAATTTGGAGAGACCATCCTGGAGTGGATTGATAATGTCTGATGATGATGTTATATTTTCCCATTTTTTTATTATAATTTATGGAAGAAAAAAATAGGACTTCCTCTATTTCCATTTTTAATCATTAATTTAATACTTATAAGTAACATCTATAGTTAACAAATTATTATTTTTATAAATTTAAACAACTTTTAAAAAGCAGTACCCCCCTCCCAATTTAAATTACACAAATATTCCATTTTTTAAATTAAATGAATAAATAAATTATCATTAATAAACAGGTAAATGCATATATTTAGTTTAGTTTTAAAAGATTTTTTTAGGGGGGAATTTGGTTTATATACTTTTTAGATGAATAAGAGTGTTAATGTCTACTGGGGGGGTGGTGGGGGATTTATGGAGAATTATCCAGGGGTGGAAAAATCCTTGGTAATTGGTGATTAAAGGGTTGGGGTGGGAAAAGATGGTTTTTAAAAAAAATTTGGGGGAAGGGGGTTGAGAAAAGGAAAGAGGGGGGGGGGGGGGGGGGGGAGGGGGGGGGAGGGAAGGGGGGGGGGGAGGGGGGGGAAAAGAGCTGGAGAATTCTAATATGCATAATTTTAAAATAGTCAAAAATGATTAGAAAATATCTAACAGAATTGATTAATTTATAAATGTTATTTTATGTTCAAATGGAAAAATAGTGCACATAATTTTTTTTAGTTAAGTAGCAGATAATGTATCTCAATTATTCATTTCTCAGATGTATTTTAGTTTTCA
Source organism: Epiperipatus broadwayi (assembly GCA_028023455.1). Lineage (NCBI taxonomy): Eukaryota > Metazoa > Onychophora > Udeonychophora > Euonychophora > Peripatidae > Epiperipatus > Epiperipatus broadwayi. The sequence continues at coordinate 4,961,858 of JAQFVV010000030.1, read as the reverse complement.
AATCTTCAAGTGAATATTACATTTTCAAAAAATTCTAAATATTACATTTTTTATATCAAGATGATTTTATTCCACTGGAAAATATCCTAATGCGTAGTTGATATTTTTCCTTTGTTTCCTCAAGATAACTCACAAAATAACATTTAGAATTGTTTAACTGGAGTTATTATGGTTAGTCTTTTTTTTATTATTTCTGTAAATATAGATTTTTATACACAATCCATGTACTTGATATAAATATGATCATAATAAAAAGAAAATTCCCTAAGTTAAAATCCACAAAGCGCATGTGCATTAGCTTAATGCTGATTATTAATTTATTACAGATTAAAAACATCGCGCGCTATATAAAATCAATATCTTATTAACATATAGAATGAGATTAATCAGTTAATCTGCTAATTATCAGTCAGTAGAATAATGAAGTGTTCATTGTTTTATATTTTGATTATTTATCAAAATTTTCATTATTAAAATGTCATAAACTTGCAAGCAGATAATTATAAATATTTTATATTATTTAAAGATTCAAAAAGCCAGATTTGTATGGATCTAAAGTATAGTAAAGTCATACTATTAAAACAGGCAAAACTCTCTATACGTATTGCCACTCAGTGCAAGCCAGTCTGAGGATAAAAATATTCTGAAAAAATTGGCACACTCATTATATAACATTTGTAATACAAGCTTATTAAATTAAGTCACATGATAACTTGATTTCCTTACAATAACTGATACGAACGGAAATTAACCAATGGTGCACATAATAGTGGATACTCTCTTAGGAGCCATGAAACATACTGGCTAAAGTCAATCAGATGCCAAAATAGTGACCACCTCTACCTTTGGCCATGTATAATCAATGTTACTGGGCACACCCAGAAACAAAATACTGCAAACAAAATGAACATTAGCTAAGCTAGTCCACTCAGTACAGATGGTCCTGGATATCCTATTGGGAGTCACTAATTATGCTGACTGGAGGCAGGCAAATGCTTAAGTATAATCAGTGTTACCTGGAACATGCTGGGAAAAGCAAACATAAGTAAATGTGTGTCAGTGACCAGGCTTATTTTTAATATCACTGGTTGATGAGCCATTCTGACAATACATGGTACATTTTAGTAACAGTAAATCTTGTGAGTCCAGTTCATCTCTTCTTCAAATGTCCCCACTGATACTGGGCTCAAAGTTGGGGCAGCCATATTGAGGGCAATGACAAGTCATTGTTGTCTAGTGTTGCCTGTCCCTGGGAATGTTGCACGTAATTCTGCTAATATTGCTGGTTTTAAATCTTATGTAATGTTTGTCTATATTGGCCAAGCATAATAAATAAATGTCTATCATAACAAATAAAGATTAAAATGTCAATAATCTGGTGGCATATTGCATGTTTGTCCATAGCAAGAACTAGCTTTGTATGACCCTTGTAAATGGATTCTTATATCCTGAGACCAATCATTAGATGGAAGTATAATACTTACTAATACAAAAAAAAAAACAACCCAATTAATAAAAAGTACAAATTTACTTTTAAAAAATATACATTTATTCTTGAATTACAGCAAAAATAAAGTAAAATATTTAACAATGAAAATAATTTATTTACCCCCAAAATATACAACAAATAATAATAATAATAAAGTATACAGAATGAAGTAAAATGTATTCAGAAATGAAATTCTGTTTGGCCTGTACTGTATTTTATTTGTTACGAGTTGGTTTCACTTTAAATACAGACATATTCGTCTGAAGGTTTGTAATGATGGTATATTAGATGTGATACGTTGGATATTTCCATCATTTATGAGTGAATGTTAAATGTATAGAAAATTTTAAACTTTCCAAATATACAGTTTAGTAATTACACGTTTCTAGTAGTATTATTCTCCACTCTTCTTCGGATGTTTCTGGCCTATATGCACAGTGACAATATTCACTTAGAAGTTGAACCAACACCTTTAGATTCTTGAATATCGAATTTAAGGCAAATTCTCTACTAACTGAACTATTCTGTCAAAGGCAACATAGAGTAGAAATTTGATATATATATATGAGGGTTCGTTCAAATCCTCCAAAGTCCTTCAATTTTTTTTTTCCAGCAAAGCTAATTAGTTTACTTTTTCCTAAGAGCAAGATTAATTACTAACCTGTATTGTCTATTTGTGTGTTATTACTAACAAGTTGTTTGTATTTGGAGTTTAAAATTTTCTATACATTCAACATTCACTCATAAATGATGAAAATAGTCCAACATATCATATCTTTCAGATATATTGTTTGCTTTATTTCATATTTTGTGCTTGTTATAAATTGATACACTGGTACTGCGAATGTTTTTCTATTGCTTTCATTTAAAACAGCCATTGCTATCAACTAGTTTTTTGCATTCGTTTAACACATATTTTGTATTTACCTTATGGTTACAACTTGATGTTATGAATGGATTTGCACTTAACTTCACACCTCCATTTGACTTGTTATGAATTGCTTTCATATAAAATACCTATTACCAGTGGTATGCATTATTTTCATTTAAATATATAGTGCTGACACCTATTTTTCATTTTTTAAATAAATATATTTATTTTTTGTTTTTGACACACTGCCATAGTTTTATTTTTGAAATTTGATTTCTTAGTTTTACATGTGATTTCTATTAACATGTTTTTTGTTAACTTATTTTCATTGTTAAATATATTTTGATTTTAAATAAACGTGTACATTTTGGTTTTTAAGTTTGTTGGGGGAATGTGTGTACTTTGTAGCATCGAATAAGAAAACTTTAAGATATAGAAGAAGCACATGTGCATAATTTTAACTGATTGGAAACATTTTTTTTAAAGCTACAAAGAAATTAGTATGAAAATTTAAGAGATAAAATAAAATTAAAACTACTTGAAGTTAAGAATAGTGTTTGTTAAAATGAATGTCATCAACGATCACAATATTAATTATTATATTTAAATTTACTGATTATTTACAATTGTACATATTAAAATTTTATGTATTTTAAATTTAAAGATTGACTCAGTCTTAAGATCTAGGTACAGCACTCTCAGATCCAAGGCTCTTCACTGACGAAAGCGACAAGCTAGAAACTAGTCTGGAAATATTGGATGAGAAGACACTGGATATGAATTTTATGCATAAGCCTTCTGGCATCCATTAATTAATCTAGCTTGCACTGAGTGGCACTACTGTATGGAGAGTTTTGCCCATTTTAATAAGTTATGAGCAAGCATAAGAAATGGTGATCAAGATTATTAGTTTAATTGAAAGGATTCATGCTGAATGGATGCAGAGTTTCAATGAGCACATGCTTATCAGAAAGATAAATGGGAAGAGGATTATGGAGTTGTGTTTAATTATTGGGCTATAGCTAGACTAATAAAACAAATCAAGATTTAGACTGAATATTTCAAATTTAGATAAATAACTAAAGAATTGAAAGTATGCCTAATCCATGTTCTGGTATTTTATTAGCAAAAAGTATTCCTAATGGGAATCCTTGAGGAATCTAAAGTAAAGAATTCCATGTATAAATCAACTTAGATAGTATTCCGCCCAATTATATGAAAATAAAATATTTTATTTTACTCATAATGTTTAATTTATTATAACATATAAAAATCATTAGAAATTGCTACCCTTAGTCTTATCTGATGAAACATTTTCTTGTTTGTTCTTACCTCAATTATAAAACGCATGCACATGACCTTCCCATTTTCATCATTATTCTCCCAAATGGATTTGCCTTCTTTCTAATATATATAAATTTGGCTTTCCCTATGGAGGTTATAGTTATATGCATGCTCCAGAATAACTCTCTCCCTGATCTTTGCCACATTCCATTACAATACATAACTTTATTTCATATTTATATGAAACAATACTTTTTTTATTCATATAATTACGTATTGCTATTTTCTAACTTTAATATTTTTGTAAAGCTTACTCCAAATATACACATATTTCTAAATTCAATTATGCTTTCAAATATCTTGAATATTAAACAAAGCATTACATAACTTTGTTTATTTTTTATATTGTTATTATAACTTAATTTTACTTAGCCTATTTCAGGGCCATATATCGCAAGCTTAACTAATCAATGGACCCTAAATGGTTATGCAATATTCAAAACTCAGACTAGATGTATACCTACAAAATTGATGCTCACTTTATAAGGTAATAGCCAGAAACTAGTCTAATGATTGAATATAATACTAACATCTAATGTCAATCATTTAAGCCAAAGTGCTATTATGTTGAATGCTCCATTAAAAAAAGCAAAACTCTCCATACAGTAGTGCCACTCATGTTCCATTAAAACAGACAAAACTCTCCATATAGTAGCACCATTCATGTTCCATTAAAACAGGCAAAACTATCCATATAGTAGTGCCACTCGTTTTCCATTAAAACAGGCAAAATTCTCCATACAGTAGTGCCACTCATGTTCCATTACTCGGTGTGCTGTTATTTTGAAAGTTTGCTGTACTATAAACAAAGTACAATCTAAATAAAATTGTTATTATTTTTTTATTATAATCATTAAGATGATAGTTAATTTAAATAATGAATTATTTTTTTAAATGAAAATAATTTAATCAACAACAACAAAAAAACACTAATGGAATTTTGTTTTTCCTGTTATAAATGTCATAGTTAATGACATTAAAAAAGAATATCATTCAGTTGTTTATAAAATGTTTCAACTAATGATTAATACATGATTTTGAAAAGTATATTTTATAATTTCTCAATTGACATAAAATATTATCAATGAATATAATTTTCACAAAATTATCTATTAAAAATTGATGTATGGTTATTATCAAAAAATTTATCTGTACAACAAAATTATGCAATAACATATTTATTCAAATAAAAATTACATGTGTAATAAAATGATCCTATCTAAGAAAAAGAAATGCAACATTTTTTTAAGCAATATACATTATCACAAAAAGTTACAATAATTTAATAAATACAAAAAAAGGGTGGGATAGTTGTATAAGAGTGATAATATAAAACAGCTTTTCTGTACAAATTATTTATATATAAAATTATGAAAATAACTTTCAAGTATTTACAACTGATTTCTTACATACACGATGTGACACTAAAGTTCATAGAATGGTTTTATAACTCAAAACAGTTGGTGCTATCAATGTGTTTAACACATTGTTTTAGACTTCAGTATATGACAAACATTTTGTCTACATTTGAGCCAGATAGCTACCAGAATGGACGTTTAAAACATTAGTAAACATCACATAGAGTTGTCATAAAATTCCATGCAAAATTTAGTACAAATGTCAACAAAAAACACATGAAATGGTAATAATTGTTTGAAATGTGCCAGAGTATCAAGCAGCATAAACAATTTTGGGAATGTAGAGAGAAACTAAAAGATGGTGATCATTCACGAAAACAAAATGAAAATGTTCTTACTATCAATTGAACGATTTGATTAATTTCAAATGAGGATTTAGGAAAAGCATCGGTTTGTTCAAGATCTGTTTCACACAAATTATCAGATCAAAAAAACGATGAGAGTTCAACATTGCAAAAAAATTATTTGAGTCAAAAGAAAAAAGTCAAACTTCAGAAAACAATTCTAATAGATATGGTGCTTCCAATATGATCCAAAAATAAAGCATCAAGTGCAGAATGAAAGTCAAAAAATTCACCAAAAGCAAAAAAAAGATGAAAAATACTACTGAAAATCAAAGCAATGCCCCCACAAGGACAAACAATTAGTAGTGGATTTTATTTAACAGTTTTGAAACATAGTGATGTGAAATGTGGATCAAGTAATTGATATTTGCTTTATTCATTAAATGTTTGATAATTTATGGCCAAAAATTAAACCTATATGCTAAATCATCCGCTGCATTTGCTAGATATACCAGTATGAGATTTCTATTCCCAAAACTAGAAATTCCATTGAAAGATACATATTTTGATATTGATTACATTTAAACAGAATCTACAAGCATATTTTAGGCTAAATCATAGAATAAGCAACAAACGTGATTTAAATCATTATTAGATCAGTCTAACAAGTACATTCAATCAAAAAAAGATTATTTTGAATAAATAAAAACCGGGGAAATGTTACAAATCATCAGGAACATTTAATAAATAAATACCATTTAAAAAATAAATTTTTGATTGTATAAAAAAAATTTAAATATATAAAAAATGGAACAATATATGTTCTCTATTACAAATTTACCCCCTTGTTTTAAACAGTGTTATCTTGATTTATAACCAAACAAAACCGGAAACGTTAATGAATGTACACAGTTTATATGTTATTTGATTCAGTTATCAGAAGTTAGAAAAATGAAGATATGTTTAAATGGTATTGATACACACATCTTTCAAGAAATCTGAATAAATAAAATGAGCAAATACTTAAGAAATATTTAGAAAACTGATTTTTTTTTAATTCATTAAAACTTATCATATACGATATATAAATAGGTATCCAAACCTAATATGTACTTTTTCAAAAAAAATTATGGACTTAAAATGTGGAATGTGATTCTACAAAATCATTTGGGTGGGTAATAGAACAATATGAAATTAAATTTCTTTTTTTCGATTATTGAATGAATACATATGACATCAAAAATGCCAAGCGTTGGTGGCCTAGCGGCTAGCATAGCTGCCTTACAAGCAGCTGGCCCGGATTCGCTTCCCAATCAACGCTTTGACATATAATATATATATATAAGACATCAAAACTTCATTTAACAAACATTGGCTGTGTTTTTATCATTTTGTCCTCAGATATCTTTAATAATTTAGGAACTTTATCTTTTGAGCTTTCTATTTTTAAAATTTAAATTTTTATTAGTGGCATGCCTCTAGTAATAAAAAAAATCAAAAGAACATAACTATCATAAAAACCCTATTTCAACCTCCCCAATTTCTCAGCCATTTCTATATTTTGATTTATTTGGTCAAATGAAGTTTGTCATATAAAAAGAAGAAAAATGAAATGATAAAATTTAAATCAGTATGTATTTCTCAATTATGTGTTGGAAACACAATTTCAGTTTTGTAAAATCAAATTCCATCTTTTAAAATCATCCGTGATTTTTCTGTAAAGCCAAATAAGCATAAAGTTTGAATATCTCTTTATATATAGATGTAGGGTCAACTTGAACTTCAATATTTTTGCCTATAACCATCATCAGCATCCTACTCATCTGGCAAACCCAGATTAACTTCTGCTCTTTACCTTATAATTAGCAGCTTTTATAATCTATACTGGATGATTATTGGAAGAGAAAAAATTATAAATCTATTTACAAAGTGGAAAATTTTCCAAGGATTATGAGCTGAACTTGAAACCAGTACAATTGTTATGGCGAGAAAATGTTCTAACCATTATGCAACAAAAGCCTTTACAGGTAAATAGCTATGCTTGTATTTAAAATAAAACAATCATTTACTTATATTGATAATGATGGTAACATTGAAAAAGATAATTGAACTATGCTATGAATTTCTTTTGAAAATATTTCATATGTCATAGCATCGGCTGGGACACGAACCCACAACCATCTGCAACCAACTACTTGCTTGCAAGGTGGTTGCGATGATCTCTCGGCCAACAACGCTTGACCTGAAAATAAATTAAAAAATTTTTTTAGTTTATAAAATTAAAAACAAAGTACAGTATAGTACTATATTTTCAATTTAGTTTTTAAACAATTCAATTTCGACAAGAGTATTTGGATAGAAAAAGAGGGAGGGATTTATAGACAACATTTTAAAATTTTGTTTTTAATTTTTTTTTTTTAAAGTGCGACTTTATTCCCCAATATTTTTAATTCAACGATAAAGAACAATTTAAAAATTTTAAACAAAATGAGCAAAATTAATTTTTTGTGGACATTTGAAGTGAGGAGTTAGGCAATTAGAGAGTGAATAAACAAGGCAAAACTCTCCATACAGTAGTGTCACCCTGTGCCAGATGGTGATCATGTGACAATTAGAGAGTGCTGTATAAATTTAAAAAGATCGATCAATATTGTTGCCATTAAACTCAATAAACCTGATCACCTGCCAATCAGTGCTTTAAAACTGAAAAACTGGATTGCCAAAAAATCAAATCTTTAACTAATCTAATTTCCAGATTAGAAACAATAAAGTAAACAAATAAATCATAATAACATGATTTTTATTTAGAAATTTGCATCATATTTTATACTTCATGTTGAACAATCATTAACATGCTATCACAGATTATTTCTGCTTAAACATAGACCATGAAATAGCATGACCATAAGTGCTATGATTTTTATTACATTATGGTAATCAAACATATATTCATATCATTAAACACAACAATTGAAATAAACTGTGAGATTGCACACTAATAACCAAACATCCAGCAAAGCACTAAGTGGCTCCATCTATTAATGACTTTCATCAGTTGCACAAACCCAGTTGTGTCAAATTTTATAACTTAAAACTAGCAGCTTATAATGTTAGACTTGCTAGTCTTAATAAAACCTAAATTATTGTCCATATAAATCTCGTTATTACAGATAAATAAGCTACGTAAAACATAGAAATTATGACTGGCTCCAAACAGCCTGAAAACTTTTTCTTTCATTTACCAACAAAGCTGTATATTTAATTAATTGGTAAATGAATATCTAGATGGTCTTAGCATGAGGGTAAATATCTGTTTAAAATGGGATATCAAATGACTGTCAATGCAATGAACATAAAATGATAATACAATTCTAGGTTATAGGAATGCCAAATAGGCATGCAACCCATCATATACCTCATCAACAGCTACTCACAAACCAAGTATGTCCATTCTGAAACCAAGAAAAAAAAATAAGGACAGAAATAATAGCTATACACACAAAAAATGAGTTTTTTTTTCAAATCAATCTGTGAATCATATTTACATCCATATATGGAATATACAATGCATTATTGTTTGATATTTTGCAATGTTGAAAGCGAACTCTGAAAGAACTCCCATTTCTATTCTATCCTCAAACATATCCCAATGAAAACACTTAAAACTATACTTTAGAACAGTGGTCTTCAACCTTTTCACACCTGCGGACCGGTAAAACAACCTTTTCACACCTGCAGACCAGTAAAAATAAGGATAAGGTTTCACAGACCGGCAGAAGTATATAGATAAATTTTCTTAAAGATGAGCATATGTGTTATAACTGATCAAAACAACAATGTTAAATATACAAGATAAGGTTATATATATATATGGAGATTGTATAATAAAAAACTTTTTTTTTTTAATTTTGAATTTTTTTAGAAAAGTAATAAAAAATTTAATTCTACCCCTCCCCTCCTAAACATCTGTGATAACTAGAAAAGCAAATTAATTTATGTATGATTGATTAGATCTTGTTTCCGTTGTTTTCTTTTTTTTTTAATTGAGTAAAAATGAGATGAATAAATAAATAAAAATTGGTTATATTAATTAAAAGTTTAAACTCTTATTATTTTGTTATTAGAAACTTTCCTGCCAATCTAGCGCAGACCGGCAGAAAAGTTCTGCGGCCCGGCGCTTGATCCGCGGACCAAGGGTTGAAGACCACTGCTTTAGAATGTCTGAGATAATCTTTATAATGTAAACAGGATCTAATTCTCATACAAAAATCATGTACAAGTTGACTGTAAAATATTTTTTATGCAGTTTGTTATCGTTCGTTTCATATCACTGTTTCATTGAAAATGTGATTTGACAGTAGTAGGCTCTAATATTAGATTCCGAAAACTGAATAATATTTGGTCTTATAAATTTGCTAATACATTTTAAAAATATTATGGAACTTAAATGCCTCTTCCATACTATTAGGTAACCCATCAGCTCTATATATAATTAATTTGGTTGCAAGTTATATTGCGGTTATGAAATATCCTATTTTTAACGTTTTAAGAATAGTAGGAGCACATTAAAATCTGTGATGCACTTTAACTTCAATGTTAGCCCTTTTACTTAAAAAAAAAATACTTATCTAAATTGGCTTGCATTCTCCATTAATATCCGTCCAAGTTAAAAACTGCTTAAGATCTTTCATCTAACATTGCCAGGTAAAGACCTTATGGTTTTCAAACATAAATTATTAAAACTGTATATTCCATTCAAAACATTAACTCCACTTTGTAGATTGTCCTTAATTGGCAAGAATAGCATAATCATCAGCATAATATAAATCCAGAGGCCAAATAAATGAAGTAAATTAAAAATTCTATCAAACTGTTATATCTTGATGCTGGCTTTACGAAACGGTCTATAAAAAATTCCAAAAACCAGCCATATAAATTGAAACAAAATTAGAGCAAGTACATAATTCTAGTTTAATGCCATTTTCTGTTCGCAGCAATAATACTGGTTCTTATTCCATCACATAAAAATTGTATAATTTGAATAAACTTTGATGAACAACCAATACACTTATTCAATTAATAGAATTGAATGTCTTTAACAAATAAATGCATATAAGGTAGTTTGAAAGACTGTGTTCAAATCCCTTATATTATATCAAGACTCCAGGTATATAAAATATTACAAATTATTACTTTATTCCAGAAACTTTTTTCATTCATCTGATAATAAAAACCATGCAATATTTTTGGATTCTAACACCAAATAGATTTTAGTAACCATTTAGCTGTGATTAGAAGCAACCTATTCAACAAAATGCTTTAAAACATTTGCTATATTGAACAATCAATAGTATAGCATGATAATTATTGCAGTCTCGTTTATCTATTTTTAAAAATGGAAATATTAAAGGCATTCCTAAGCTGAGTTGGCACAATTTCTATGCATCGCTTACAACTCTCACACAGCTCTTGAAAAGTTCAAATATTTTTGATGCTAATATATTACCATATTTTAAACTTTTGTCAAGTATTTCTTCGGGATCTGTGGCCTTTTTATTTTTAAGATTACAAAGAGCTATTTTAATTTTACTAAGATGGATATCTATTCAAATTGAAATAAATTATTTTAAATGGTAGAATAGAAACATCATTAAGAGTCATCCTCTCCTTCCAGTAATCTATGAATCTGGAAAATGATAGTCCTAAGTTGCTGAACTTCTGATCTTAAACATCCACATTTAAGTTATTATTCTGGGAAGAAAAAAAACCCAAAATACTAACGATAAGATCATTATCCGAGAACCATTCATGAACCCTTTTAGGGAATCCAAGAATACCATGCCTGTTTTTTTATACATCTTGTTAAGAAATTAAATAAAATACATTGTTTGACAAACTGGGTGTAACTTAATTGAGTTGTTTTGAAATTGTATTTGAAACAGGAATTTTAATTAGAAAATAATTGTACTTTTGATCACCACTATTCAAGTAATCACTTTGTCTATACAAATAGAACTTTTTTTTTCATATGTCAAATGCGTTGAACGGGAAGCGAACCCGGGCCATCTGCTTAGAAGGCAGCTATGCTAACCACTTCATGAACAATATGCCTGGTAGCTTGTTCTACAAAGCATAGAAATAATTGGAAAACAGTAATGCAGTCATAATGGTGCTATCAAAATGTGTGCACGGAATGTGTAAATTTGCTCAATACAAGACCTGAACAAAGGCAGCACCTATAGAAAGGAGATACCAAGATTTAAAACTGATATAGCTGTTCTACGTGAAGTGTATCTTTCAATGAAAAGAAATAGATGTTTACAATTTTTTTTGAAAAACATATCAAGTGAAATATTGCAGTGTTGGAATTGTCCTTATCAATGATAAGTTAATGATATTAAAAATTGTTTTAAGCTCATTTCATCACTATTTCTATATTCTAATATTAATTTAATCAGAGAAAAAAGTTTTTACTTCTTGTATAGTATTATTACACTAATACTGTATTAGTAGAAACGGTACATTTGTTATTTGAAAATTATCATATCTGACTTTACATTCAGAAGTGGACTAGTCCAGATTCCTTCCTTATCTGATCAGATTGAACACTCATTGCCGCTAATCAATGTGTAAACATGTGGATAAACCTACCAAAGGGCCAATAGGCAATGCTCTCTGAATCTAATTGTTGCCAGTAAGGTAGGGGATCTGGCAATAATGAAGGTGTTTCTACTAGTCATTACAGATATGTCTACGCAGTGACGCAAGTTCATGATAGGACTGGAAACTGCTAAGACTACAGCTGACTCGAGATAAGCTGTCCAGTACAGCCAGAAGAGTTTTGGCTACAATTCATGAGGCAAGCTAATATATACAGCTGGAAATGAGTCTGGTATGACCAGCACAGTATTATGTTTATCTACGTACAACTGTATTTATTGAGTGTTCATATTTTTGTTAAAATTTTTCCTACGGCAGGAAACATAGTATAAAATACATCAAACACAACACATCTGGCGCAGTCAGACAAAAGGAATATTTTCTCCATAACTGTTAAAGACATTCGTTGTATTTACAATACAGTGATAAAGTTTTACTACTTGCATAGTATTATTATAATAATACTGTATTAGTAGAAACAGTACGTTTTAGTTATTTGAAAATAATATTGGCTCTTTGAAGTGAAATATACCCAACATGTGGATTAATTATCACAAATTAAGTGGTCAAACTGCTGTAAAAGACTCGATGCAACCATCTTATATATTTAAGAATTAGAATTAAAAGAAGTTAATATTACAAAACATTTATAAACTGTTTTTTAGACAGATCACAGAGTAGTATTCTTCAAATCTAAAATGATAATTGCACTAAAAATAAGTTCTATTACAAAAATACAGACATGTTGTTTCTTCTTTAAAACCAATTACTTTCCACCAGCTATTATAGATTAAAATTGCAATATGGATTTCCAAATTTGTTGTATTACTTTGGAATTCTTTTAAGGAATGTATATTCTTGGGTTCATTAAAGAGAGATTGGTTCTATGACAATTCTACTATTATGACTTAAAAAAAACTTTATTTAGCAGAATAATAAATTGAATTTGGAGTGTCAATAGGCAATATAAGGACCTAATGACAAAAGTTAAACAAGTAATAGGACGGCATAAAAATGATTGGAGGATTAAAACTGCAAGGGAAAGAAGCATTCATTGATTATAGTCATTTTAGATATATAAAAAAAAACCTCAAAAAAGCAATTGCCTTTCAGGAGTTCATGAAGTTTGACATCCAGACTGCGAGCATCAGAATGGTCCCTGGGACCTCCCAATTCCAAATCAGATGATCTACTACTGCGCTAAAATATTCAGAACATTTCATTTTAGATGTTTTTACACAATGAAAGTAAGATATGGAACTGAAAAAAAAATACAATTCTATTAAATTCCAGAAAGCACAGCTTAAAATGATATATCAAATCTATCTCATCACAATAATTTTCAATCATTAATCCAGCTTTACTAATCCACAATTGTTTTATTCCACATTATTCTAATAAACTTCCTTACCTCATCATCTATCAAAGTGAGCTCTCTAATATTTTTTTTTTTTTACAATTCATGAAATACAATTTACAATGAACTGTCCATCTATCATCTCCATAATATTAAAGAATTGTTGAGTCAGACCAATAAGATTCTATATACCTAAACAATAATACTCTATTTTAACAGCAGATGAGAACGTGTTGATAAATAAGCCTGAATTATCTGCATTTAACATCTTTTATTCTCTTCTTTAATACTAAAAATATATCATGCATATTTCCAATATTTGTGTCATTATAGTAACATACATGTCAATTTGAAAAGCTTCTTCATCTTTTCTTCTAAATTGACAAAATCCAATAATGCTTTATGTAATATTAGATAGTTCTTTCAAATCGAAAAAGTTCTATATAAATAGTGTAGTTATGAAATGCAAGGTAATCATTAAATACTAGTCGAAGTTTAAAAGCAAGGAATCTTTTCGTTCTAGGATTTTAGTTTCAATTATTGTCTTGGCTGATCATTTTATAGTTCCAGGATATGAAGGTGGCCAAACTTTTAGATGTTAGGAATGACTTTTATGGTGAAAGTGTACCTGAAGACAACTATGTTTTTTTCAGGGCTTTGAATCAGAAACCAGAAAAAACATGTTATTTTTGCAGGAATGAAAAAAAATAATGATCCAAGGTTTTTTAGAATGTACTTACAAATTGGTGTCTTTTTTTATAAGGACTTTTTAGGTGGTGACATTTTTAGAAGATACAAACTGATGAATTTTATACGAACTGTAGAAGCCATTTTACTATGACTACTATTAAATTATCTCAGCTCCTTCTAGTATTACAATTTATCCGTGTTGCTTTATAAAATATTTATTAAATTACTATATGAAGTGTATTAAAAAGTTCACAACTTCTTTGTTTTAAAATCAGTTCATTAAAATCCCTGTTTCTCCATGACAAGTTATTTTCATTTCTCCTCAGGAAAATGGCATTTAAATATTTCTAAGAAGTTTAGCTCTTGTCTTACACAAAAATAATTTAATTCTTTTCAGCTTCTTCCAACCTGGGTTTATTTTTGAGATTGACAATAACAACAGGTGTTTATTTTAAATTTAACTATTTTTAAATGAGAATAATTTTGAATTTTTTGTTTTTTTACTTTTTATTATTTTTTATATTCAAATTAGTTCTGAATTTATTACGATAATTTGCCAATGTTCATCTCAGCTTTGCGGTCAACTTCCAGAGACCTTGTGACTAACCCTGGTCTATCGTGATTGCAAATATAAAGAATGATCACTCACACGTATTCACTCTGCCTTCAAGAAAATGCAACTGATGTTTCTGATCAGAATTACTAATTGTGAAAAGAAACACTACGGTATTTTTTTTATCTTAAATTCAGCCCCCTCCTCCCAGTAAATTCATTACACTCACTAATATGTATTGGCAAGTAGTTTATCTGTTTGTTTACTATATGAATATTAATAACAGCTGCAATGAAAAAAAAATACAAATTTGTCCTGCTTCATTTCATAGTAAATTATTATTATTTAAATTAAAAATATTATTTTGCACAATTTATTATATAAAATTGAGACATGAACTCATCATTATTGTAATAAAAAAGGCATTTGAAAATTTTTATTTAAAAATGTTCCCTAACATTCTAAAAATATAATGGTAAGATCATATATATTTTTCATCTACATCTTTGCTGAATTGAGCAATTGACATGAATGAAACAGTAAGAGATTTTCTGAAAAGTATTTTTAGAGTACTCGAATATAATTTGTGAGTGAGGCAAACTCCATTTATAGTAGCAAGATCTCAAAAAGATTCTAAAGAAGTGCAAAGTTGTTTGCATTCATTAGGAAGATATGGCTAAGGATAAAATACAGTAGTTATAATTAAGCTAAGTTTTGTCATTTTTCAAAAAGTAAAGATCACTGAAGAAATTTAAGATAGTATCACAAGATACTTTAATAGTCTAAGGAAACAGCAAGTGTTATACATGAATGTATTTGTGATTCACAGATTAATTTATACAATTATGGCAAAATTTATCTTTAATTTTTTATTGCTTACCATTTTTTTTTTCTCTTAAAAGTTAAAATGGCTGTATTCATTTATGATTGGTTAAACATCACATGATCACCATTTCTCATAACTGTTATTAAAACAGGCAAAACTCTCCATACAGTACACTGAGTGGGATAACTGTATGGAGAGTTTTGCCTGTTTTATTATTGGCTACTAATAATATTTAATGAAACAAAGAGTAAATTAAAATGATACACACTTGTAATCAAAAAATATGGACTATAAAAAGAATATAACAAATACAAGTTTTGTGATATCATTAAAAAACCTGAAATAAAAATAAGTTATTGTCAAGAGTTGGTAGCCGAGAGGTCAGTGCAGCTGCCTTGCAGTTGCTTGTAGACAGTTGTCGAGGGTTCGCTTTCCGGCTGATGCTTTGACATATGGAAAAAAAAAAGTTAGTGTGAGTAGAATCACAACTTTAGATTATATTACTTGATTCCAGAAAATAAAAATCATAGAAGGTGATAATGATGAAAATATTTGTCAATTAATGTTCGAAATTTTTAAAAAAAGATTAAAATTATCTGGCCAAAAAAGTACAATTTATCCTGTTGGGATTTATCATCTATTATTTTGCATCACAATATCAACATTTATTCTTTAAACATAAATATGCTAAAGTTCTTTGCAATTAGGTAGAGATTTTACAGTCTAGATAACAGGACACTCTATGCATATCAATTACATCTTGATAATCTATTTGTGGAATTTTAAACAACTTAAACCAACAGCTCATATTTAAAGTTACTCCTATCATGCCCATAACCTGAGTTTGAATGAAACTTGGAATGTTTTCAGTCGTTTAATGATTTCTTTTGGCAGCAATCTATGACCACTTTCAGTCTGGCTAAAAAAAAGGGGCAGTAAATTAATATCAGAATGTCATTAATTAGAGAATAAAACAAAGAAAACACTCGAGAGCAAATATCAAATGCCAATCTGATGAATTTTGCCTTCTCGGTCTTACTGAAACTTCTTACATTAATTCTAAAAACAGAATTAAAATAATTGTTAGCGAATCACCATCGCTTATGGAAAATAGATTATTTATTGCCAAACCACAAATGATCATGTTTTTAATTTTTTTCGGACATTTTAACTTATCTTACTATAAATTTCCATCTCTGGTAATCTTATTCTATTATATTTTTGCCTATAAGGATGAATCCATTTACAATAAATTAAACATAATATTATTAAAAATATAGGGATGCATATATAATATAATGCATCATAATTTATTATTGAAGTATTACTGCAATTTGCCGATTTAAGAAATTCGACTACTCTGACAGAAGCAGAATGGCATTCATATGAATCAACTTTTACAAATTTCACGTTGTTGTGATCAATAAGATCTATAAGTGAATTGCAACTGCAAGCAAAAGGATTGCGATTCAAATTTATTGATAAAGTATTATAATTCCCGAGCGAAGTCAAATCTATCGTTTGAAAATTATTATTTGATAAATCTAAATATTGCAATTTTTTTTGGTTTTTAAAAAGGTTATCTGAAATTTCTGTAATAGCATTATCTTGAAGAAATAATTTTTCTAAATTTCTTTGAGATTCAAACAATTTAGAAGGAATATGAATTATTTCATTTTTGCTAAGATCTAAATAAGAAAGAACTGTTAAAGGCTGGAAAATCTTTCCTTCTGTGTCTCGGCTGATCGGTAGATACAATTGATTTTTAGCTAGAAGTAATTCCTGTAAGTCATTCAATCCCTCAAAAACATTGGAAGGCATATCTTCACAGTTATTTTCACTTAAATCCAACTTTTCCAATTTTGTCAAATTATAAAACAATGGCTTATTTTTTGGAAAATTAGCAATCCGATTCGATTTTAGATTTAAATTTTTTAATTGTTTAAGAGAACTAAATATTTCATTACTATCGATAGAAAAGTTATTGTAAGATAAATCTAAAGTGTTCAAATTCTGTGTTTTTAAAAAACAAAATGGGTCTATGGTCTTAATTTTATTATGAGAAAGTTTAAGACTCTGTAATTTATTTAAATTATCCATTGTAGTGGACGATAACCGAGATATGAAATTATAAGATAAATCTAAATGGATTAAAGAATTTGGTAATTCATATGGTAAGAGAGCAAAATTATTATGATTAAGTATTAGATTTCTTAAATTCTTCATTGTTAAATACCTCATTGCGTGATAATCTGACAAAGAATTAAAACTTAAATCCAAAAGTTCTAATTTTGGCATACTTGAGAATGTTTCCGTTTTGATTTCTTTAATGTCATTATGACTAAGAAATAAATATTTTATTGATATTAAATTAGAAAATGTAAGTAATTCAAAATTTTTTATTTTCAGACCAGAAAAATCCAATGTTTCTAAATTCCTTAAGTTTTGGAGATCTGTTATAACATTTTCCAAAGATGCCTTATTTATAGGATTGTACGATAATTTCAATGATAACAAATTGGATAACTTTTCAAAAGTTCCTTTTTCAATAACTTCCAATTTACAATTAACTATGGAAATTACTGAAATGGTTTTAGCAATTAAATTAAAGTTATTTCTTCCTAGCGACTTTATGGAATTATTATTGATAAAAAATTTCTTTAAAAATAAATGTTCAGAACCATCCGGAAAATGAATAAATGCAATATTATTGTTATTTATTGCCAGCCAATTTAAATTTCTGCAGTGAATGATTGCATTAGGTATTTGCGTTAAATTATTGACATCTAAGATTAATTTTTCCAATCTTGGCAACTTCTTAAAAATATTTTCATCAAGATAAGAAATACGGTTAGACTTTAAGTTAAGAGTTTGCAAGTTTTCCATTTCAACAAAACTGTTTGGAGGTAATTCTTCTAATCCATTTTCCAATAATCCTAACTCAACGAGTTTGAAAAAGTTTTTACTCACTAATTTTGAAAGATCAATAATACTATTTTTGGAAATATAAAGTTGTTCTATATTGTAGGGAAGTTTATTAAAAATTGAATCGAAGTTATTTTTGCAAAAATATGATTTAAAATCATTTCTACATTCACATAATGGTGGACACTGTGTTGATTCAGTACTATAAAACACAGTTACAAAAGAAAAGACAATGACAATCTTCCATTCTGTAGACATCGAAGTTGTAAAGTGAATCTTCAAATTTTCTTTTATCTAAAAAGAAAACAAATGTTTCATATTTATAAAATATTTTATATTTAAAACACACACACAAAAAACAATCTTATGCAAAATACAACAATCAAAGGTGTATACAAAATCAAATGATAAACTGAATATTTTTAAAAATATATATTCTAAAAGGGACTCACATTTATTTAAAAAAATTTTTTTAAATTGACTAATTGTAAAATGATATGATTATTTCAATCACTTGTAATAATAATAATAATAATAATAAAAACAACTTTATTTATTCTTGACTATTAAATAATCACTTCCACTAAATGATCTTAACTGAAAATTTCAAAACATATGACATAAAAGATTTGAAGTAACAAGTGGCTATTAGATTCTGATATTACTTAGTAAAAATTAGACTTTCATGTTGTAACACATGTCAATTTATAAGGTGCATTCTGAACTATTTTACCAAATTTATACTTTGTAAATTAAAACACAAAATAACATTTTAATATATTAATTAATAGGATCCGATTCATATTTACACTATAAAAGACGGGCATATCAGTAGCTAAATTTTAAAAAACATTCATTGTAAAATAGTTTTAGATTAATGGCAGTTGTGGAGGGACTGTACTGCCACCAGCAGATGGCGCTGTGACAACTGGCCTGAAGCTTGCAAGTGATAAATTTATATACGAAAGTGGCAGTACGATCCCTCCACAACTACCAGATTAATTACCTAACAAAGTGGACTCTTCTTTGAATATTAATAATTTTTTATTTTGGAGGATAAAATTATAAAACATTGAGATCTGTGCATTCTTCAAAGATGATGATGTTAACTATTCTATTAGTAAAACAGGCAAAACTCTCCATACAGTAGTGCCACTCAGTGCAAGCCAGAGTAGCCAATGGATGCCAGAAGGCTTATGCAGAAAATCCTTATCTAGTGCCTACTCATCCAATATCCACAGAGTAGTTTCTAGTTTGTGACTTTCATCAGTGAGTGACTCTATTGTATAGAGAGTTTTGACTGCTTTAATAAGAGTTATGAGCAAGCCTAAGAAATGGTGATCATGTGATATTCTATTAGTAAATGGTGATTATGAATCAAAGTTACAACAAATAGCCTTTTTACACCTGTTTTGTATATAATTACATTCTGCAAATATTTAAAGAAAAAAAACTTAGACAGTCATATGGTTTCTCATAAATGAATTAAAAATGGAATTCTTCTTCTCCCAGATCTAATAAAAAAATTCAACTGCATTTGATTTTCATAGACACAACTGGAGTCTCATCAGAGAATCAGAATAATCCATGGTTGTTGTGCTCATCCGCTTTATAAATGGAATTTATCAGCCACTGGTCTTGGTAAATGTGAATACAAACTAGGATCCATACCATTAATGTATAATGGTCGATAAAACCTCCCTAACCTAGCCTGCCATACAAGGCGCCACTAGGCTATTAGAACCTAGAACAATTTATATAGTAGGCAGATACGCATGAGAGAGGTTACTCTTTTATCAAACCAAAAGCCCCCCCCCCCAGTCACTAGCTCAGGGAGAAGCTGAGCTTAAATATCAATCTGTATGTTAAAATTTCTAATTCATAATTTTAAATATTAATAAAAATATATAAATTACTGCCAAAATTAATTCAACAAAATAATTTATTATATTGCGCATACACATTAAAAGGTAAATTTTAAAAATTAAATTAACTAAATATATTTGATATGAATTATATGCACAGATGGAAGCATTTAATAGGTTTAATATTTTAATAAGTGTGAATATGCTATATAGATTACGCATATAACCAACCCAATCCCTTTTAACCTTAGGCTAAAATCTCACATTTAAACCAACACTAGCTTACCGATATACCGATGTGACCAAAACAAAATGAGATTATTAGCACAACACAATCACGCTGACAGAAATTTACATCTGCAGCATGATATCATTAGAGAAATAACGAATCATGGTGGGAAGGAATGAGCATTTTCGCCATGATCATTAATAAACCTCACCAACAGATGCCAATTGGTGATACAAAAAGGAAATTCTTGAAATATATATATATACGAGATGCTCAATAAAAGGAGATAGAGGTCTTTGCTGGCTTACTGTCCCAACCAGAGAGTAAAAAAATCAATGGTGTAGGAAATACATCTAAGACCATTGACAACGTGATGGCTACACTTTTAGGCTATACGTTCAGGTGGGTATTATGCCATGTATGCTAACATGTACAAGGAAACGAGTATCCAATGCATCTACTCAGATTACACTGACATAAAACATCCGTGCATCTATGCACCAGCACCGATTTAACTATGAAACAATTAGCCCAAAATTAACACACCTTAAACTAACATATTATGAATCTATGCAGCTATATATGCTTATTTTAAATTATTAATTTAAAAGAAATTTGCGAGAATGGAAATGATATTAAACACATATATAAAAAATATAAATAATTTAAAATTTTAGTCAGATAAGAGAGATTTCTTTTAAAAGTTAAGTGACACTTAAAATAGTTTGTATTATATAATTAATGTTCATATTTCATTTAAAGCAAGTTTATACTTGCCAATGATATAGGTAAAATGTCTTTGCAGTCCTTTGATGCGTCACACAATTCAAAGTTCTTTCCATTTCATATTGTTCTAGGTGGAGATAAGTCCATTACTGACCGTTTCCAGGAACCATCATACTCTGAAGCCTGTTTCAGCGGGTGCAAACACAGGAAACATAAATTATTGCTGACCCCTACATTTTGGTGATCTGCAATACACTTATATTTAAATAACATGCAATCAGCAAGAGCAATCCAAAATCTAAATCTCAACTTCGAAATTTTCTTTTTATATCTTTGTGAATTCTTACCATCAAATTCCAGGATCAACCTTACCTGTTTTGGTGCTGTTCTTAGTGTCGATGATGACTTTTCTCTATGGACCATGTGTTTATTTCCAATGGTATTGGTCAGCTTTCTTTAGAGTGGGAACTCAAAATTTTATCACTAGTATTTTTTTTAATTTAACTCTTATCTGACTTCATGCCCAAGGGCTTGTTTGCAATTACATCAATATAGAAAATCATTTCCATTCTAAGATTAAAAATAACTAATTAAAAACTTTTTTTATATATTGAAACAAACTTGTTTTTAGATTTTAAACTTTAATTATATTATTAGTTTGCCATCTGTGCATTATATATATATTAATTTAAATAAAAATTAAATTCTCTTTTTTATATATTTATACCTGAGGGTGATTATATATTTTTTCACTTTTATTTGTAAGTAATGTAACTGCATATATTTATTCTGTTACAAATGATTGCCAGATTTATGGTCACAATGGCAAAAGTGAGTGAATCTAACTCCTGGTTGGAATTTCGGCAGGTTTCTTTATGGCATCTTGTTAATAGTTATGCTAAGTAAATAAATAATAAATCATTTTGTGGTTCACCCCTCTGCTTAGAGTGCCCAACAATTTCAAAATTTTGCATTTTCTTTATTTAGCAAAATTCTTTAAAGTAGAAGTGTATTAAATATTTTATTAAGATTTTTAGCTAAATTATTTAGAAGTACATTTATTTCCAAAGGTTTATTAAGAAAAATAAAAAATATTCAAAATTTGCAAATGGGACAAATCATATACAAATTATTTACATAAGAGATCATAAAATAGAGAAAATGTTGATTCAATTGAAAATTAAAAGCAGAATGCTTTTGTCCAATATTTTCTAGATCAGGGGTGTCCAACAAGTCGATCGTGATCCACCGGTCGATCGCAAAGCGATTTTTGGTCGATCGCGAGGTCAATCTAGCAAAAGCTGTCGGCTAAGGAGTGAAATAAATTAACTCAAGATGTTCAAGTTTTTTTTCATTATTTTTGTTTTTGTTCTAAATTTTTTTTCAATTCTAGATAGGTGAAGTCCACTAAGTCGTATCATTGTTGAAAATAATATTTAAAATCTTTATTTAATGTAGCTAATTTGATTAATAAATATTATTAATAATTATTCATATTGCTTTAATTCCCCCGACATGAGTTTTTGGCCCGTTAAATAATTATTTTTTACTAGATAGATATATAAAAATGGCACGTATTTCACACCTCCCTCCACTTAGATTATGCCTATGACAAGTCGATTATCTACGAAAACAAGTCGATCGCAAAACATTTGAAAAATAAAAAGATCTTATGGATACAAAAGTTGGCCACCCCTGTTCTAGATGATTAAGAGTATGTAAATTACACAATACGTATTTTTTAAAATAGTGAATCAATTAGGAAATTTTTTCTAACATTATAGAAGAAAAAAATTATTTTGTCTGGCCCTTATGTTTAGTTTTGTTAAGTATTGAAGAATCCCACATTTGTAAAAAATCAAGGGAAGGAAGTTAAAGAAAAAATATCAGTCTGTTAGAAGTAATGGCAAAAGAGCGTACAAATTCCAATATAATGGAAACATATATGAAAAGTTAGTTTAAAATATATCTGAATAGATACCACAAAAGATCTTTTCTATGGCTGTTAAGTTATTTTAAGCAAATAAACCTTTTACAGCTTTGATTTCCAAGATAATGCTGAACAGATTGATTCAATGTAATATGGGTTAGCAATTCATAAATCTATTAAACAAAACATGTATTTTCCACCAATAATGGACTTCCCATTATACAAAATACAAATCTAGAAAAAAATTTTTTTTTAACATTGTTGCAGGCTAGGTAGTAACCATCTGTTTGAAATAATTAAAACAGTCAAATTTCGTATTCTGTCTTACCATTTCTAAATACATGTAAAACTTGAGGAACTTTGGAAATTATTTTTAAATCTGTATATCAAATTGATAACTGAACATGATTTGGAAATAAATGTTAGATGTATTTTTAAATAATATTTTGAACTAAAAAAAAAAAAGATCCTAAAAGTTTAGTAAAAAACTTTCAAAGTTTTATAATGTAATATAATCTTTTTTCTTATTATTTAAAATAAAGACTCAATTTAAATTTATAAGCTTTTTCATGAAATTTGAAATATGATGACCTTCCTAAATTCAAAATCAAAACATCCATTGAGTGTCAAGCGTTGGTCGAGAGGTCAGCACAGCTGCCTTACAAGCGTTTGTCCCGGATTAGCAGGTTCGCTTCCCGGCCGATGTTATGACACATGGAGAAGAGAAAAAAAAGTTTATTGAAAATACTATTAAAATGCTTTGCACAATTATCTGATTGTGGGGGGGGGGGAGCGGATAGGGAGGTTCCACAATAAAGACATTAGCATTGTTTTTATATTAAAATTTATTATTTTAGACTGATAAATCTGATTCTTAATAAAACTATTCTACAAGCAAACACATAGTAATAATTAATCTATTTATTTTAAGAATTAATCAAATATTAAATATTTAAAGTTTAAGGTTTTCCTTATTAGTAAATATACAATTATTTGTAATAAAATTTTAAATCATAAATAAGTTTAATAAACATTGATTTAAAATTACTGTATTTTTTAATGATAAATTAAATTAAATTAAATAAAAATATTTTCCAGCTGTATGTATATCTTTTAAATGAAATAAAATGTTATGGTTAATAGATATGACTTAAAAAATAACCAAGTATTTTATATCACGATTCTATACATATTTCATTTTTTATTGTTAAACTGAATTTTGCAATAATATTCCTATTACTTAAAGTGAGAAATAATATTTTTAATTATACTTGTTTTATTAGTTATGGAAAAGAGATTAGTCCAAGATTTAATCATTTGTGGCCCAATAATGTTATTTGTATTCTTTTTTTTCTCTTTATGTACATTTTCTGAAGATATTAATTTGAATGTATTTGTTTTATGTATGTAAAAAATATTGTTTCTTTATCTTCCTATGATGAAAGGTGTAATATTTTCCAGAAGTTGCCTACAATGATTGACGATGTGGGCTTCCACGGAATCTAGTCAACTACATTGAGCTATGCCGACAAAATGCTCAGGACTGTATAGGATCTTGTCCCTTGTATGGGCAGAGCAACGAAGTGGTATACCCACGGATCCTTGACTTCAAGTAACTCTATGTATCATAGTTCATGTAAACTTCCGAAATAAAAAACATTTCTTCCACTTTTTTTAAAACTTGTATTTCTTTTATACTAATCATATATTTTTTAAATATTGTTAATGTAGCATAATAAAAGAAGACAATTCAGAATGCATAATCCTTGAAATATAGTTGAAGTCTAGGATAAAATTTATATATATAAACTGTAATTATCAATAGATGGATCATTTTGAAAAGGATAATTAGTTTTTTATTAATTTAAATTGTATAATTGTAATAGTAATAAGCTATAATTGTACGATAGCAAAAATCTAATCATAATCCTTAACCTTTGTACTGTAAATAAACCAAACGTATTTTTCTAGTTATATGTAATTTTATTATATTTTAAAACATAAAAGCACAGAAATACAAATTTTTATTCCAAATATATAACAAATCTACCTCATTACATATACACTATAACAAATATTTTCACAATTATATAATATATCAAATTTAAGCGTAAACAGATAATATTATAATAACGTGAAAGCTAAACACCTTCAAACAGATACGCTTTAAACATGCTTACATGACAGCCAATCAGATGGAATAATGACATCACATGGGACTCTCAATTCTAAAACACAAGCCAGAACTATTAGAAAAAGATGGGACCCATCTTAATCTATGCCTCAATTTTCTAATAGTTCTGGCTTGTGTTTTAGAATTGAGAGTCCCATGTGAAACGATAACTTTCCAAGCCCCTATCGTTTCACCATCAAACCTAATGACACTCTCATCTGTGCTAAGTTCGAACCTATTTAAATGTTAATAAATCTAAAATTCGCTCATGTCTGTATAAACAGTATTATATATTTGCGTGCGAACCAACGCTATAATTAGATAGGATTAGTAAAATTATAGCGTACTAAATTTATTTAATATTTCTAAAAATATTCGTTATATTATTTAAGTGTAAATTATTAATTTTGTTGTTTAATATTGTAATTTCGTATGTGGATATATAATCTGTGCTATATAGAAGAAAGACATGATTTAAAATATGTAAAAGCCAGTATCTAAAAATAATATTAAATGTCTTTAAAAATTGTTAAAAGATTTCTTGTTTTAAATATATTTCAGGGAAAAAGTTTCTCGAAGATATATTTAAAAGCTATATCAAAATGTTTGTAAATTATTTTAAATAAATATGTTAAAAATGTTTTCGTTTTAAAAAAATGTTAAAAAGTTGTTTTTAAATAGAAAGAGTTTCTATTATATGTAAGATTAAAAATAAAAGCTGGTCAAGTAATTAAAAGATTTTTGATTGTAAACAAGTGTCATTAACGACCACACCTGGAATTCGTAAAAAGTAAAACTAGTTCAAAATTTACTAATTAAAATCTCCTTAGATAAGAGTAAGTTATTTTAAAATCTAAATTGGACAATTGTTTGCAACTAAAAATCTTAATTATAATAGCTTATGGAATGTTTCTAACATAAGTTATCTAAGATTTTAAAAATCTGGATTGTAAAATTGAAAAATATTTAATTAAATTCCTGAGTTTAGTGAGTCTTGAGGCGATAGATTCCGATAAAGAAAAAATATAAATACTCTGTATTTTTAACAAGGAGGACAGCCATATTGTTAGTGAGAATTGCAGCCAGTCTTCACAATTGTTAATGTTTAACATGTCCGGCTAAAAGCAGGCATCTTGTTGCTGTTACTCCGCGGGAGAACGGGGTTTCTCTCGTCGAAATGCCTAAACCACCATCATGCCGATGGAAGAGACGAGCCTAACATAATGGGAAAGATGATGCCGCCCAGTCAAACTAAACCAAACCAACAGCCAAGAACTTGCAGTCCAGATAAATAATACCGGTACCGTTTTATTTTTCAAACCGCAGAGCTCTGTGTAATTCTTTATGTAAATATATCTATATAAGTTAACTAACTTTCTTTTTAAAATAATTATAAAACTAATATGTACCCAAAACTTAAATCCATTTAATTAATATTTCAAATATGTCAATTGCTATCCAAAATTTAATGTATTAAAGTTTAAATAATCTGACTTATTTATATTTTCCATTCACTTCAAAGTAAATTATTTAGTTTAAAGTTATATCACTGCGGTTGTGTCTATATTTCTTTGCTTATTTTATTTTAAATGCTTATTATATTTCATATGCCAACATTTCGAAACAGTGAGCACTTAATTTCATGTATATTTTAAGAAGATATTATTTGAAAATCTTCGTATAATTTGTTTGTAGCGTCAACTTTCTGCGCTGTTTCGAAATCCTATTTTTTTTATTATTTAAATGATTTAATATGCGAAATGTGGCTCTTTTGATCAACCAGTTAAAAACTTAACCTTATAGTTTTATTTAGAATTAAATTTAGCCTTGATCATATTTATAAGTATATTTGACATTTAAATTTTTAAGTCCATAGAAATATACTTTCCCTCCTTAAATATTTATTATCTATAAGTAACTTAATAGATCGAACATGTCAAAGTACAGATGTAGTAATATCCCCTTTTGTAGCATAGACGTTTATTACCAGGCTACACAAGAGTTGGTCCCAATTTGATAGAGCTAATATGCTATTAACTCGTATTTCATAGTATGAAATATACTATTCTTTGCTTGGCGGATGTGATATTATTTTATAAAAATATTCTCGTTTTGCTGCTATACGTAATATACGTATCTTAAGATGGAGCCACGGCGTTGCCAGCACATCTTCTTTTATAGGGTAGAGCAGTAGCGAAGCCTGAGCCAAGGCCAGGTTAGCACGTAAGTCCCCCGCCATTCCTGAACAAAATGTTCCTTTTCACGCAGCATTGCGATCGGTTACAGGGTACCGGCGTTTGTCGCAAGAACCCTGAAGTTATTTCATCCATCCGCAGAGCGACTTTTCCTATTATTGTTTACCTGTGCCATAGCGCATTGGTAAAATCTTATGCAGCCAACTCTCCCACCTTAACATAACGCTTTCAGCATTCTGAAATTTTCTCTCGAAAGCCATGTTCGATCGATCATTACTTGAGCTGGTTTATGCACTCATTAAGTCATATTGCATATTTTAGTAAATGAATTCATGATCAAAGTTTAATATAATTATTTATATACCAGCCACAAATGTAATAGGATTTGGCTTATCGAGATTTATAGACTTAACGTAATGATTGATTATGTATTAAATGTCAACAATTCATAAGATGGGCATATGTTGAACCCCTCTATGAAATTTAATGATTACTTATGTAAAGTGATTTTGAATTGTATATAAAAAGAGAATGTGTTCTCTTATCCACCCAATGTTTGTACATTCGACGCTGAAATGTGTAAAACATCAATTTCATGCCAATTGTAAATAAATATATAATTAATTTAATGTATTTCGTTCTCTGTCTCGTTATTGATCTAATTCAATCCAATTCTAATTATTATTTATAGCCTATATATGTGAAAACTATGCATTAAGTTAAATTAGATTAGTGATCTATTTTAGTCAATTAAGAACCTCTTTTAATTATCAGTCTTATTGCTTCTCCGTGACCTATGTCGGCCGTGTGGAAAGAGGTATACTACATGTAATTTCAAGGTGGTCATTCGTAGGATCTTGAGTCTTGGAATCCTGGCTTACGAGTTGAAGTGTGGTCAGACTCGGGATGTCACAGTCCTAGTCTGGTCAGCTTCGGTCTCTTTTGCTTGGATTCTGAATTCTGTTACGCGAATGTACAAACTTGACTGTTACACATGTGATGTCATTATTCCATCTGATTGGCTGTCATGTAAGCATGTTTAAAGCGTATCTGTTTGAAGGTGTTTAGCTTTCACGTTATTACAATTATATAATGAAAATAAAATCTTTATGGGTTATATCATGTATTAATTAGTTCATTGCACACATTGCCAACATTTTGATATATTCACATTCTCTTTGTTAAGGTTAAGACTAAATTGAAGAATTTTTTTTTCATCAAATAATAATGAGATTGTGTGTAAATTAAAGAATGTTCACTTATATGTATACTAAATGGTTATCCAATCAGAATAGAAGACAGATTAACAAAAAAATTTGTTTCTTTTTGTTTTACAATCAGTTAATTAATTTATTTTTATCTTCTAAATAACGGAAACACAGGCTTATTATATACCCGGGTCTATATATGTAATATATAGGGTGTATGAGCACAGACTTTCACACGACCTACCACTCTATCTCATAACACTTATGCACTTGAACACATATACGTCAAAAAGATAAACAATCACCAATATACATATTTCATGCTAAACCAGCAATCATCAGTTGGTCCAGATTATCAACTCTACACATATATGCAGTAAATACTCAGATATATATTAAGATAGCCAATCAGTGTTATGAGATAGAGTGGAGAGTCGTGTGTAAGTCTGTGTTCATATACCCTTTATCTTCTAAAATAAATTTTAATAAATCAACTGTTTTAAAACAAAAAAAGGAAACTAAATTTTTCATTAATGCAACTTCTAATCTGATTCGACAACCATCTAATTTGCATATAAATGAACATTCTTAAAGTCATGTGCAGTCATAATCTCGTTATTACTCCAGACAAAACAATTCATTTAGTCTTAACAAAAAAGAATGTGATTTCATCGTGCCGATCGATGCAAAAAACAAATGCGCAGTATGGTCCAAAAAATATTTTAATTTCTTAATAAATAAATACAAATGGTAGTTTCAGATTTTATGAGCTATGACGTATTACACTCAGCATGTTTTTTGCCAGTAAGATTTCATCGAAGATTAGATAAACGATATCATAGCAACAAAGACACTGGCAAGACTAATCCTTGGGAATACTGATTTTTTGATCGAGGTGTTTCGTGAGATTTAAAAAGTCGAGACCTATGGGAAATTTTGTCATTTCTCTGTCTTTTGCAGTTTTGATATCGATGTGAGCACAGTGATTTTTTAGATCATATTTTCATATATTTCATATCTAATACAGACATTATATTACTAAATAGAGTGAATTTTTAACTGTCGATTGGATATTATAGTAATTTCCACTGCCGTTTTTGTAAGTAATTTTCATTTTGTTTCTTAATAATTAAATATAGTAGCTTTTAAGACATATATCGCCATTACAGGTTATTTTTTAATTTGTAAATTTCATAATTTTAAGTACTACCTTTTCGGTTATTTTGCTTCTTTTGGGTCGTCTTCTTTCCATTTTTTCTTATAAATTATCCTTATTTTCATTAAAAAAAGACTACACTTTTAATTTCATAATTTTATGTAATACGATTTAATTAGGATGTTTTATGTCTGCCATTTTCACTGTATGGCAGATTCGCACTATATCGGGGAAGTGTTTTTTACTGTATCTAATTTTAAAATTACAAATATTTTTTATAATTTTTTTTGCAATTATTTTGTATTCAATTTGAATTTATAATATTTCTAGTAAATTACTATTAATTTATGTATTTTTTTTTGGCGCAGGTAATTATTTTGCTTTTTCCGAGGAACTACAAACATGGCGCCATCTGTTTTTTTTTCCTATGAGATGGCTTTTTTTTTATGTCCACCATTTCTGCTGAATAATAGATTCACACTATATCAGAAAAAGTGTTTTTTTTTGTCTTTAATTTTAAAATTATAAAAAATTTTTATAAATTTTTTGTCAATTTGAATTTATAATAATTTTAGTAAATTACTATTAATTTATATACTTTTTTGGCGCATGTAATTAATTTTTTTTTGCTGAGGAACGACAAGCTAAGTGAAAGCATATATATTTGACAGTACCTATTTAACATTTTTTGGTCTTTTAGAGAATTCTTTTTTTGTGTGTGTGCTAATTTTTGCAGTTTTGCTTTAAATCAATTTTTAAGTGAATGTCTTATATATATATTTTTTTTAACAGTACCTATTTAACATTTTTTGGTCTGTTAGACAAATTATTTTTTTTGTGCTAATTTTTGCAGTTTTGCTTTAAATCATTTTTTAAGTTAATGTCATATATATATATTTCTTGCTCTTAAATGTCCTCTTTAGTATTATTCTTGCTATTAGATGTCCTCTTTCATATTATTCTTGCTATTAGATGTCCTCTTTTGTATTATTCTTGCTATTAGATGTCCTCTTTAGTATTATTATTGCTATTTTTACCGGTTGACCTCTTTAGTATTATTATTGCTATTAGATGGCCTCTTTAGTATTATTATTGCTATTTTTGCCACTTGACCTCTTTCGTATTATTCTTGCTATTGGCTGTCCTCTTTAGTATTATTCTTGCTATTAGTTGTCCTCTTTCATATTATTCTTGCTCTTAGATGTCCTCTTTAGTATTACTCTTCCTATTTTTACCAGTTGACCTCTTTCATATTATTCTTGCTATTAGATGTCCTCTTTCATATTATTCTTGCTATTAGATGTCCTCTTTCATATTATTCTTGCTATTAGATGTCCTCTTTCATATTATTCTTGCTATTAGATGTCCTCTTTAGTATTATTATTGCTATTTTTACCCGTTAGCCTCTTTAGTATTATTCTTGCTATTAGATGTACTTTTTAGTATTATTATTGCTATGTCTACCGATGTTATTACATTTTATTATATTAATATTTTTTTTTGCAGAAACAACAAACATGGCATCCGATTTCTACCACATGGCTTCTTTACTGCTTTTTATTGGTATGACGTATTGCCACGAAGACTCTAATCTTTCGATCTTTAACATAACGTGATTTCTGAACACATTTTATCGATTAAAATTGTCAGGAAATCACTAGATGTTATCTTAAAGATTGGAAGATAAGAGTAGTACGTCTTTGTGGTAATACGTCATAGCAAGAAAAATACTAAAGTATTTAATTAAATTAGTGTAAGATACAAATATGTATACATAATATTTTAAAATAAACTCAATTTTACATTGAATAATATAAGTTATTACACTAGTAAATTATAATTTAATATAAGAAAGGCTCCAATCTTAATCAAGGTACATTGTTAATAGTTATGTCAAAATTTTCAAACTTTTCACGCACATTATGAGCCATTTTTCCTTTGTTTTCTTACTTTCTTTTGAAATGACAGGCGAAAAATGTCCATTAATGTAATTTTGGTAGGCATTCAGTTACAGATATTTCTAATTATTTATATGAATGTAAATCTAAAATGAGGCCTATTGTATGTAAATAAGGTCCAAAGCAGTTGAGCTCTGTGTGAAATAATATTATCCAATATCATTTTATGTGCAGTTAGGTTAAAAAAAAAAATGCTTTTTTTCTTTTGTGTATTAAAATTATACTTATGTGCTTTAAGCATTTACTACTTAATATTACTAAAAAAGTTGATAGCATCAGCTGTGTCCACAAGTATGACTGGGCAGCTAGCAAGTGAATATATGCATAAAAGCACGATATTTTAAGTAATCAGAATAGCGAATAGTCTGCAACAACATAATCTCAACAGTTTACTAATGTTCAATTCCCACAATGTACTTTCAGGCTGGATGCTACAAAAATGGTTCATAATAGGCTCGGTTTACGAACACTTTGGCCCCAGTCCAGATTAGTTGCACACGAACACATCATAGTATAGCACTGCAAACAACTTTAAGCTCCTTTCAGCTTCCATCTCTGCAACAGTCCACCTATAACTCCACTTGAAACTGCTGGAAACTCAATTCTTCATTTAGCTGCTATCCGGACAGTTTCCTGAGACTATGATCTCCCAATCTCTGCGGGCCTATTCAGCTATTGCCCTTGAATTCATTTCTACTGAGCACTGCACATTAACTGAAGCAATGACACTAGATTTCTCCTATACCGGAATGGAACTGTAAAGTCAACTGGAGATGCACTCGAATGGCTCCATGTACTTATTAGTACTCTTTTTATAGCTTTCTGATCTACTACAATTAATTACCTTCTCCATATAAGGTAAGGTCTCTTATCTAAAAATATTTGTAATTAGCAAATATTTCATGGAATTTTATCGCTCACCATTATGTTAATTCTTTAATCAAATTTTTATCAGTTATCAGTTCGCGATCTAAAAAAAATCTCTCTAATAAATTCTAGTTTTTCTGGAGTGCACAAAATCTCAATCTGACATGGAATCTAAATATAATGAAAATGATTTAGATATAAAATTCCAACTAGCCAATTTATTTAAATTTTAGGTTAAAATATCTAAATACTTTATTTTAATAAAAAAAATAATACAGTATTAAATATATATATAAAAATGCTTCAATATTAGATTTAATATAACTAATGTAAAAAAGTTAATGAAAGAAGAGATGTTTAAATTTACGACACAGTGAATTTTATAGTAACTTTGTAGAGAAAAAAAAATTATTCTTTAATTTAAACAATGGTTGTTTCTACAAAACTTCACAATCGTGAATCTCACCTCTAAAAGTCAAAGAGTGTTTAACCTAAAGAATATTTGGTACTGATTTAGTATGCGCTCACAGCCATTTTGAATTATAAGAACTGTCCAAAACTCAGATTGACACATCCAAGCGATAAATGATATTAATTAATCTACACATTGGCGTGATCCGACCATTCATTACAAAATCGCCATTTTCATCGATAATAATAAATAAAAAAACTTTCATAGTTATAAGAAATGTAATCTTGTGATAAAAAATATTTAAATGCAAATTTTGCAATTTATAGGATATTATAAAATTAAAACACTGTTTTCAAATCCCAATTTTCATCAATAATAATAAAAAAAATGATCCTTCATTACAAAAATGCCAATTTCATAGATAGTAAAAAAAAACAACCAATTTTCATAGTTATAAAAAATCTAATCACATAATTAAAAAAATAAATTTTATTTGATCAGACTTCTGCATTCTTCTACTTCCCTGTGTACACCAGTGTTACAAAATCACCATTTTCATTGTTATAAATCTAATTATGTGATTAAAAAAATAAAATGCAATTTTTATAGTTATACTTGATATAATTACATGACTAAAAGTCACAATTTACATCAATAATTCTAAAATTACAAAATCGCATTTCTTAGGATGATGTGGAGAAAATAAATAAAAACACACTTTTCGTAGTTATATTTGATATAATCATGTGACTAAAAATCACAATTTATATTAATAATTAAAAAGTCAAAATGTATTTTTCATAAATATTTTAAAGTAACCTACTATTTTCAAATTAAGAAAATAGATTTATAAATAACAGCACACATCCCAATGAAACGTTAAATTATGAATGTATAATATTAGCTCGAATACTTAATAAATTATGTTAGCATTATTAATATTACTAAACTCAAATTTATACTAAGAAGGGATCTCACTAACCCACAATTGTTGATGCTTAATCCTGTCTTTAAAACATTATGTTAATAAAACATATCTTTAATATTCATTCTTAGCTTTATTTGTCAGAGCACAGGTACACACACATATATATAAGTAGAACACAAATTTTTATTTAATGTAAAACTTTTTAAAATTAAAGCATAAACAAAATAATTACATCCATAGATAAATATATGCTAGAAATCAATATTTTTAGAAAAGATACTTTTTATAGATTATTGAGTAATTGGGAATCAGATATTGAATACATACATAAGATTAATATTGTTAATAATAGAATAGTTAGAGGAATGAATCTATGTTCAGAGGAGGGGTTATTTAAGGAGGAAATGGAGTGTATAAAAAATGAGGCAGTAAAAAATGATTATCCAATTAAGATTATTAATAAATTATGTGGAAAAAAGAATATAAACAAAATTGAGAGGAAATTGAGGAAAAAGAAAGGAAAAAAGAAGGAATTTATGTATAGTGGTATAACGTGTCAAAAAGTACTTTTTTTAAGATTAAAAAGATAATGAGGGATATGAATAAGAAATATGGGAAGGAATGTGGTTTATTGTTGAAACCAGTATATAAAAGGAAATGTAATTTAGGTAATGATAAAAAATAGGAATGTTGAAAACATGAATGCTATTTATAAAATAGAATGTTTTGGATTGTAAAAAAGATAATAGAGATGTATCATATATTGGTACAACAAAGAACAAATTAGAGACAAGATTGAAACAGCATTTGAGAGATAGGAATTCAATGTAAATAAATATACATAGAAAGGAAGTTGAACATACAGATTTTAAGATTAAAATGTTGGAGGGGGTTAGATTATATAAAGAAAGAATGGTAAAAGAGAGTTTATATATAAAAAGATATAAATCTGTTTTAAATAGAATTGGATAAGTAATAGATAAAGAATTATTTTTGGAAATAAATTCATTTTTGAAGTATATAAGAAAGAAAAAGGAATTAAGTGTTTTATTGTAACAATTGGTTTTTTGGATAAAAGAAAATGTAAAAAGGGAAAGTTTTTTGAGAAGGGAGTCAAGTAAGTGTGGTGTATATTTTGTGTTTTAATTTAATTGATTTTATTTATTTAAATTTTTATGGGGTTTATATATTTTTTTGTGTGTTTTTTATATTATTGTGATTTTTTTTTGGTATTTTTGGGTTTATTATGTGAAGTTTGTTATAATATAATATGTTTTTTCTAGATCCTTGAAAATGACTATAGAGTAAAAATAGTCGAAACGTTGGAACAAGTGGATATATATATACAACAAATAAAGTTTTTGAAAAGAAAAGAAATCTTTTAATTATTGAATTATATGTCTTTGTATACACTTACTGGCCTGTAGCATTTGATCTCCCATTAACACTTTTGGATAGTTTGTTGCTAATTTAACCCCCAAAGGTGTTAAACTGGAACTATGTTATTTCCTATCTTAATATTTGAATAAGGCAGCAATTTCTGTGATTGCTTAATGATTATTTCCATGACTGAAACTTATTTTATTGTTCAGACCACTCCAACCCATTGAAACATTTGCAGTTATATAATTATTTAACTTTTATTTAATTTTCAAATTTATTTGTATAGTTTCAACAAGTGTCTACTGTTACACACACACACACATTACCTATGGGTGTGAGTATAATGAAAACGTGATGTTAAAAAGAAAAATGAAGCACACTTACACCGCTTCAGTATGATCAATTTTACGTCATCTGTGGATTGCCCCAGAAAAACAAAAGAGAAGTTCACTTATAGAAATGTTATTTTAAGTAGAAGCATTATTTTAACACTTCTAGAAGTTATTTTAATTTCTTTCTGGTAAGAAAAAACAAAAATCCTATTCATTGTAAAAATAGTATGCTTTATTTCATAGGGTTATGTATATCTTTATAAATTTATTATTTTTTTGTGTTTTGATTTCTTAATTATTGGTGTAAAGTAAATGTGAAATGAATAACACCTCTGTAAGTAAACTTTATATCTCTTCTGTTTTTCGGGAATCAATCCATAGATAATGTAAAATTGATCATATGGAAACAGTACATATATGCGTGCTTCTTTTATTTCCCACCGTTTAACTTCACATACAGATTCGTTAAACTCATGCACATAGATAATAAGTGCATGTGTATATAACAGTAGTTACTTTAACTTGTTGAAACTATGCAAATAAATTTGAAAATTAAATATTTTAAAAGTTAAATAATTATATAAATGTTTTAACAGGTTGGGGTGGTCAGAACAATAGAATAAGTTTCAGTAATGGAAATAATCCATTAAGCAATCGCAATAATTGCTGCCTTATTCAAATACTAAGATAGGAGATAAATAGTTCCAGTTTAACATCTTTGGGAGTTAAATTAGCAACAGCATTGCCCAAAAGTGTTAACGGAAGTGTTATAATCCTCCCTTTCCTCAGAAGTGGACGGATTCCTTCTTTATCTGATCAGATTAAGCATTGTTTGCTGCTGGCCAATAGGCTGATGCACAAATAAACACATAGCCAATGATTAGTACAGGCCAATAAGCAAGGATGCTTGCTGAATCCGAACGTTTTCAATAAGGTCAGTGATCTGGCTATAAATATTCAGCCTTTTGTGAGAACAGGGGAGAACATCCATCTTCTCTACAAAGACAGTACGTGTTCTTCCAGGGAAGCTCTACTAACCTGAACAGTAACAAGCATATCCATGATAAGAATACACTATTTGTCCATGTAGTTAGGCAAGTCCCCAGATGGACCGGATGTTGCTAAAACTACTGTTGACTTGAAGCAAGCTGTATTTTACAGCCGCAAGTCATACCCCCTACCCGTGAGGCAAGCTATCAGGTGTAGCTGGAAGTGGTAGGATCACAAGATGCAGAGCCCAGAGTTTATATTAATCTATAATATTCAGTATTGTATATATTCTCATGTATTATATATATTTGTAGATATAATAAAGATTATATTTATTGTAACTCGGGTATTTGTATTATTTTTCTGTAAGTTGGGTCTGTAATCCAGACCAAACACAACAAGATCAAATGCTACAGTGCAATGAGTGTATATAAAGAGTATTGGAAAAGTAAGAACTTCGCATAAAAAAATAATTAAAATTGAAATAAAGCGAATAGTCATTAACTGAAAATATTACTAATTAATTAATAAAAAAATTCCCAAAGCTCCTTGATAGATTACCTTATAAATACTGAGGGTGATATTTTGTTAAATATATAATAATATAAAATTCTAGTTCAGCTGTATATAAGTATCTTGATCATATAAAAATGCATGAGTAGTCCCAGTCGGGTTTTTCTGTGTCATCGGGAAGAAAGGTGGACTCACAATGAATGTTCCAGCATTAGTGTTCAGTAGTCATCTAAGATGTTTCAGATGCCAGTATAGAAACTGCGCTGAGTTGTCTATCAGTAGTTCAAATCAATAATCCACTAGCCTTTTCATGAAAGCATGTCCATCAGATCAACATCAATGGTGAAATATCAAGTTAAGTCAAATCAAGTGCATCGTGAAGACATACTGTATATTAATTTAAGTGCTTCAACGATACTTCCAAACTTCTTCGGTAAAATTTTATATACATATATGGAAAGAAAAATCCCACATAAAAATAAAGCATGTATTATTTTAATCCTCATTAATGTAGTTGTAATTTAATATATAAGAAATGTAACATGTTTGATGGCCTAATTTGTTTACTTATAATCAAAGATTGGATGGTGAAGGGATCAAATTTATTAAAATGTAAATAACACCTTACTTTTCCCCACAATATCCCAAGGGATGATTTGTGTAGAGTTAAGGGGTGGAAATATATAAAGAAAAATCTGTTTTTATTATCATTACGCCTTTCCCCCCATAGTCCTAGGAAATGTTTTCTTTGTGATTTCGGAGAACCCCATAAAGGGTAATGAGTGATTTACT
Organism: Epiperipatus broadwayi; assembly: GCA_028023455.1. Taxonomy (NCBI): domain Eukaryota; kingdom Metazoa; phylum Onychophora; class Udeonychophora; order Euonychophora; family Peripatidae; genus Epiperipatus; species Epiperipatus broadwayi. Next base: position 4,923,784 of record JAQFVV010000030.1, on the reverse strand, counting down.
TTTAATATACATTTATCATGTAATACATTGGGTGCGTTAACAAGTTTTACAAAATTGCCTATTAAAATATTGATTTCTAGCATACATTTATCTATGGAAGTAATTATTATGTTTATGCTTTAATTTTAAAATTTTACATTAAATAAAAATCCATGTCCTACTTATTTATATATATATGTACCTGCACTCGGCCAAGTAAAGCTAAGAGCAAATATTAAAGATCTGTTTTATTAACATAATGTTTTAAAGACAAGATTAAGCATCAACAATTGTTGGTGAGATCCCTCCTTAGTGTAATTACAATTTAGCAATATCAACAATGCTAACATAATTTATTAAGTATTGGAGCAAATATTAGATTCCTTTTATTGATATATGTGCTGTTATTTATAAATATATTTCCTTAATTCGCAAATAGTAGGTTACTTTAAAATATTTGCGAAAAAAATGCATTTTGATTTTGTAATTATTGATAAAAATTGTGATTTTGTAATTTTTGAATTATTGATGTAAAATTAGTCACGTGATTATATCAAGCGTAACTGTATAATAATTGCATTTTTATCTCTTTACCCTCCCCCCATTGTCCTAAGAAATGTGCTTTTGTAATTTTAGAATTGATATAATTTGTGACTTTTAGTCACGTGATTACATGAAGTATAACTGTACAAAAAATGCGTTATAGTTTTATAATTTTTGCTTAAAATTGTTTTTTTTTTTAATTATTATTTATGAAAATTGCATTTATTTTAATCACATGATTAGATTTCTTATAACTACGGAAAAAATTTTTTATTGATAAAAATGGCGATTTTGTAACGCTGGCATGGGCAAGGATGCTGAAGTCTGATCAAACAAAGATTTTAGTTTTTCTCGATGAAAATTGCGAAATGTTTTAATTTTTTAATCATGTGATTCATCATCATCAACCATTATCAATCCACTGCAGGATGAAGGTCTCTCCAAGTTTAATCCATCTTCTCCAATCTTTAGCTTCTCTTTTCCACAACACCCCTGCACATTTTATTTCATCCATCCATCTCACATATGGTCTCTTTCTGGGTCTTTTACAATCTCTTGGAATCCAGTTTAAAATTTCAATTGTCCATCTATTATCATTTCTTCTAGCAATATGTCCAGCCCAACTCCATTTCAATCTTTTAATTTTTTCAACAAGGTCAGTAACACCTGTTTGTTGTCTTACCCATACATTGCGTTTTCGATCTCTTCTTGTTACTCCCAACATACATCTTTCCATACTCCTTTGAGTGGTCTGAAGTCTCTGTATTGCTCTTCTATTAAGTGTCCAAGTCTCAGATCCATAAGTAAGAACTGATTAGATTTCTTAAAATATGAATTTTTTTTTTTTTTTATTGATCAAATTGGCAATTTGGAAATGGTCATTTTCTTTAATTATTATTGATGAAAATTGGGATTTAAAAACTGCATTTTAATTTTATATCAGTGAAAATTGAGAAATTTGCATTTTAATTTTTTTATCATGTGATTACATTTTTTATAACTATGAAATTTTTTTTATTATTATTGATGGAAGTGGAGATTTTGTAACATGGTCAGATAGTGACATGTAGATTGATCAATGTCATTTATCGTTTGGATGTGCCAGCCTGGGTTTTGGGTGGTTCTTATGATTCAAAATGGCTGTGAGCGCATACTAAATCAGTACTGAATATTTCATATCTTATGTTCAAGTATCTATAGCATAGTCTTTTTTTTCCTAGCTTAAACATTTTAGAAATTTTATTTTTCTATAAGCCCTATTTTTAAATAAAATATTTTTCTCGAGTGAAATATTTCCAAGAAATAAATTAAAAATATAATAATAACCAAAACTATTTTTTCAAGATTAATTTTTCAGAAAAAAATTAGTTCTTCCCTCAAATACAGTTTTTCAGCTATTAGTATTACAGATGGATTTTGTCCTTAATACATTTTAACAAGTCGCAATAAAAAAATGAGTATCCGTTCGAAAAGGTTTTTTGTTTTATTAATTTTAATTAGTCATTCATGAGACTAGAGATTTAATGAATACGTTGTTTTCACTATATCGCTCTCACGCAAAGAGATTCATTTCTACCCGCTTTTAATACCTTGTGGACTCATATGTTTATGATTACATCCCTCCACAAAATGTTAAAAGTGGATAGAGAGGAACATGACCCTTCCTTGCATGAGAGTGCTGTAGTGAAAACAACCACTATAGAAATATTATTCATTAAAAGAAGTTTTGTTTTGTTTCAAAGCTTTTTTACTGCATGAAATATATCTGATAAATATTTAATTTCTATTTATGAAGATTATAAATTTTTTTAAAAAATGCAATTGCGGCACACTATCTCCACTAGTACCTTAAGTAGCGCTCATGTCAGAAATGAAAAGATAGAATTAGTTCGATATGAAAAAAAACTTCTATGTACAATAACATATCATTAATTAATTGTCTAGGATGAGTGTATTCATTATAATTACAATAACCAAATTTTTAAGTTCTCAGATAAGGCTGGAAACTTCATGTTTATTGTTTTTTTCATATCTCATAATAATAATAAATGTAATATCTGAAAAGTAACAAATTTAGCTTTTTAAAAAATGTTATTTGTTGTGCTGTGACTTCTACTTTTTTGGAGTTGGGAATCTCTCAACCACTATGTCCAGAGAAACCTGTTAGCCACGTTACCTTCGCTTTCCATTCCCTGCCCTAAATTTTTCCCATATTTTCTTCTCTATCCTGCTCCATCCCATTTCCACAACATAATCTTTGTCAACTCCATGGTCTTTATATCTAAATCACCCTTATCTTTTCCAACCCCCACTATCTGCATGTTCAAGCTTTAAACAGTAAACTACTTTCCTTGCTATTACCATAAATTATTCCATTTACTTATATATATATACTATTTTTACTCTCCATACTAGTTCTCCATTTATCCAACTCCCTATTAAAGCTACATATATATATGCTTGCTTTCACCATTCACTGTGATTTAACTAAAAACACTAAATCCAACTACAGTGAATGTAGATTAAATAAAAAAATACATTCACAACATTTTATGTTTTTAATTTTAGATAACAAAGAGAAATTCTTGGAATTGCAGAACTCGTTAGAGAAAAGATTTTAAGTTAGATAGGAATAATTATATAAGGTAATGAAATAATGGGATTGGAATGCAAGATGGCCAACAAGTAGCTATAAATTGAGAGCTTGTCTGTTGTTCCCTCTCTTGTACCCATGAAGAGCTCTGCAGCTTGGATTGAAACCTGCCATAAAGAAAACTTTTGAATCAGAAAAGAAATTAGTTTTTGGACAGAGATCTCTGCAACTAGGAGTATATTAGCCCCCTGCTGAATAAGATCGTGAAACACCAACATTCTGTAGTCCAGATATATGAGTAAACTTAAATGGGTGCTGTAGTTCAAATGGCTGAATAGACTCTCGACTGTTTGCTGGAGCCAGAATGATGTAGTGAAGAAATGTAGAGTGCCAGAAAAATCTTGCCGACTAATGCCTGCTGCTGTTAATGGATAACCGAAGCAGAAAGTAAAAAATAGAAAAATGGACATGTAGAGGACTGAAATCATAATAAGCAGTCAGTACTAGCTGTGAACTAGAATGTTTCTATGGCTATCTAAATAAAGACGTATACAATTTCAAAAGTTACCGGTAAGACTTAAATTTTGTTGTATTAGTTTGAAGGCTTAGACCTTTGAAAGCGCTTGAATATAAAATTTATCATTTGTTAAGATGGTGATTGTCTATTTAATATATAAATAGTATTTATATATCTTATCTTTATAAGATTGTAATCAATGGAAACGTATACATACATTTAATTTTTTTGTGTTTGACTGAAGGTTTTGTAAACATGTAACTTAACCCCTTATTAGTTTTCAATTTTTTTTTTTTTTATATTATAACCAGTGAAAAATATATACGTACATTTAGTTTTTATATATGTGTGATTTAAGGTTTTATAAATATGTTAGTGAATGTTACTATTAGAAGGTTTTTGATTTTTTTTTCTCGTATAATAGGATTCATCTAGATCCCTATAATAAATTATATATAATGTTTGGAAGTCGAGAGTAATAAAATGTTCTGTCATTTTTTTTATATATATTATTTTACCTTAGACAGAAACAGCAGAGGCACAAGGGGCATTCGAAATTGGATTAATGTTTTTTTTATTTATTATAAAGGAAATCAAAGATAGTTTTCATTTCAACTTACTTAAAGAAAAGGCAAAATAACCGAAACTAAACTCAGCTTATAATTTTTTTTTAAATTTCTCATTTTGCTTTCAATCTGAATTATAATCATATATGTGCATATATGTAGTCATTTAATTAAGGTGAAATGATTTAAAATAAACTTTTGTATATTTTAAGTGGGAGAGTGTTTATATAATCAAGAAATGCTAAATGTTTCATTACTTATAGTATATATGTGTGGGAGATGATAATCTGGACCAACTGATGATTGCTGGTTTAGCATGAAATACATATATTGGTGATTATTTATCGTTTCAGCATATATTGTACCGGTAAAAAAAAATCACCATGCTTCATCACACACAGTAATCCGAATTCAAACCCAGTCCACGTCTAGGAATAGATTCCAAAATGCAAACTAAATTCAAACCCAACCCTGGCATGACCCACCGATGACAATATTACAACGGTACGGGGTGTTCCCTTTTCTAGCTCATCGAAAAACACAGACTAAATTACCTACAATCAGCTATTTCATAGATACCTTATAGTCGGGATATTGGCACGGCCAATAATTTAATGTATATATTTAAGTTGTCGATACAGACAGCAGGTGATTGACTAGATGTCGAGAGTAGTAATGCAAGAGAGACAAAATTAGGTTAGATAAATTTTTAATAAATTATTGAAAGCATTGAATAATATTATTTACAGGTACGGTAAAACTCTCATATGTATTTTATAATAAATTGCTGCTAGTCATCAATAATCGGTTTGTACTGATTAACAAACTCATGCCAATATTTATGTGTTTAAATGGATGTACAGGTTGATATGAGAATCAGAGTAATTGGAGCACTTAAAATATTTAACTACTAGCTTATATTAAGTTGTTTTATTTAATAGATTCAAACCATTGCGTATACGGATAAATGGGAGGCGGTTTTATATAAAAATATAATATATAATACTGATGTACTGATGGTTGCAAGGATTAAGGTACACTACAATAATAACTTGCGGTGCATGGACGGAATACCAGGCGGCTTGTACTTTGACAAGTCTTAATGCCCCCAAGTAGATCCGAGACACTACAACCAGCCGGGATCATTTTCGAACCCCGGTGATCCAAGAGATTACCTGGAGAAGAATTTCTTTCTCTCCAACTGGTAGTAAAACGAGATGCCAACTTAGGCGAAGGTAAAGGCGTTGCCACCGTAACATCGAGGAAGAGTGATCGGAAGTGGATTTTAAAACGAAATTATATAAACCATTTTATCTATCCGTAAATGTTCTACGCAACAGCCTGATATAACTATTCAATAATAACATGGCGAAATCAAACGATCGCAAAAGTAACAATTAATTAATTTCACTCTGAAACCCATAACTCCCCAGATTGTTCGGAAGGTAATAATAGCAATAAAATATTCACTTATTATTATTACTCCGTAATAATATATAAAAAATATAATAAAATGTTAGACTATTTTAAGTATTTGAGATTTGGAGTGTAGATTATAATATCATGACAAAGTAAAAGAAACAATAAAAATACTTGAATATTTCTCAACTCAACATAAATGAAACAATTTTTAGTTCGATAAAAGAAAATTACTTTTAAAATGAATATAATAAATATTATGAGATAAACTTTACTGACTTTAATTAGAGTTGAGAAATATTATTATTGGCATCGTTTGTTTGTAAAATAAGTAATAGTAAACATATAAATGTATTCACAAATGGATTATTAGTAGGCACAAATATTAATAATTATTATCTAAAGACTAGAGCATAGAAATATTAGAGAAGAAATTTACTGACAGGTTTTTGGGTAACATTTTCAAATGGAAAACAAGAAATTTACATGCAATTAATTAGGTTAACAGATTAAATTTAAAATTATTACTGAGAGGAAAGTTAAAAAGTTCATGTAACAAAAGTTACCATTCTTTCTTCGTCCGGCTTTTCTTCTTGCGGTGATATGTATGAAGAACGTAGGCGCGCATTTTGAATTTCTTAGAACGGCATGGTTAATTTAAATGTTGGAATTTGGAAGACTGGAAGCACGGAAAACATTACAGATCAGCGGTACGAAAGATTTAAATTGGCAGAACAGGGATCAGCTTCTTGGACTTAGCCCATCATTATTGCAGTTTACCAGGCGACTTCTTAATAACGGTTGAAGTGATTTCTCTGGATCAACTACTTTGCTGTAGCTCGAGACGATCTAAGCACAGCCAAGTCAAAAGTTAGAGTGTCCAAGATGGCTACGGTTGACCTTTCTGCCCTAGTTTAGTTCATGACTCCGCCTCCTTTGATTTTCCGGCCTCCAGCAATATCCAATTTTTGACTATACAATAGCATTTGCCTTTCTTGATAAGAGTTCTACGTTTCTCATTTCCATTGTTCGGTTTTCATTTATTTTTTTAAATTTAATACATGATTCTAAATTGACAAAACAATTACATCGGAATTCGTGAATACAAAATATAAATTCATTATCTTAATTTATCAAAGTACAAATTAATTATTGTATACCTTTTGTACAAGTAAGATTTTGATTACAAATACTGATCAAAGGAATGTGACTTTTGATCAGCATTTTTAAATGACTTTGTATAATTTGCAAAATTAAAATTTAAAGAAAATATCCACGCAATTGAAACTTTTAAATTGAGCTAATATAAATCCACAAACCACACACACATGAATATTATTCATCATGATTTGTGACATTTATACTCGTACTCTTTACATTAAATTTTTTTTAAAATAAACACAAACTAAATAACTTAAAATTTATGTGGCTTGGAATAGAAAAAGTCTCACTGCGGGTAAATAGTGGTTTAGAATTACCGTTCTTAAATGACAACCATGAAACTAAGATCGATTCTTCGATCTGTCTGTTTCAATATGTGCTTGAGTGAATCAGTGTTATTAGATAGAGTGGATAGTGATGGGTCATCTGAAAGTCTGTGTTCATATACCCTATATATTAACAAAGTGGGTAGAGTTCTCTTAACATTTTATTAAGCCACTATTATACGTATATCATCATCATTATCAACCATTATCAATCCACTGCAGGATGAAAGTCTCTCCAAGTTTAATCCATCTTCTCCGATCTTTAGCTTCTCTCCTCCACATCACCCCTACACACTTTCTTATTTCATCCATCCACCTCACATGTGGTCTCTTTCTGGGTCTTTTACATCTCTTGGAATCCAGTTTAAAATTTCAATTGTCCATCTATTATCATCTCTTCTAGCAATATGTCCAGCCCAACTCCAATCTTTTAATTTTTTCAATGAGGTCAGTAACACCTGTTTGTTCTCTTACCCATACATTGCGTTTTCGATCTCTTCTTGTTACTCCTAACATACATCTCTCCATACTTCTTTGAGTGGTCTGAAGTCTCTGTATTGCTCTTCTATTAAGTGTCCAAGTCCCAGATCCATAAGTAAGAACTGGTAAAACCCATTTGTTAAAAACCTTCCTTTTCAAACACATAGGCATATTTCCTTTTAGTATCAACTTATTTCTACCAATTATATAAAGAAAGATCGATTATTAATATAGAGATTTCTTTTCAATCTATTAAGTTTTACCTCAATCTCTTAAGAGTTTTGTAGCATTATAATTTACATATAAATATTTAATTTCAGGCTTTATTTTTTTTTAATGGATTGTTATTCCATCTTAATTTTTCTTGTGTTACTTGGACAGTCTGAAATACCTTCTAATTTGTGTCTTACTCCTATCTCCAGGATTGGACATCTCAGGATAAGACTCCGGAAATCTTTACGCGTCAAACATATTATTGACTGGACATAAGCGTTATGTTCTGTTTCTGTACTCGGATCATGCTCTGCGAACTAATTCCTTTTTACTCCACTATGTTTTAGGGTCGGAGCACTATCCAGCCTCATTTCGTACTACATATCTCCACATAGATATCTCTGAAAATGCTTACCAAGAAGAAAAACAAATCGCTATGTAACACATTTAGTTAATAACATTGTTTTGTTAAGCCTGACTATCTTCTATGCTCAAAGCACTAAATCTGAGGATGTTGTTGATATAAAAGGGATTCGAATTTCAGTTACAGGTTATGTTTTGTAATAGCTCAAAGAACATCTAACTAGCATTTCCACTACTCCTTGTTTTTTTTTTTTGTTTATCATCTCCGAGTGATTCCTTTTCTCTCTTTCCCAAAAAGTCATTCATTCTACGCTGATTAAATGTAATGTAATTTGTGAACTAAAACCGATAATTACTGCCTATCTGTAGATAGTGTCAGTACATTGGTGCTCTCATGTAGACAGAGAGGTTATTGATAGCCTATTTAGATATTAATTTTGTGATTTCTTTTGTAAATAATAAATTTCATTTCTTTTATGAACAATAAATTGTTTGTGTTATTAATACATCCACATACCACTTATTATTTGTAAATTCCTTAGAGTCTTATCTCTCCTTGATCACCAGGCATACATTAAGAATAAATTCTGGTAAGGTTTGGAGAGTAAGTCACTTAGTAATGATCTGAAGGCGTGGATGATGGTCAGGTTAAAGCAACTCTAATTTTCATACCGTTATACTATTCCTTATTAATGCATTTATTCTATCCCATTCCTTGCCACTATAACACTCAACAATTCTCGTAGCACAATAATCCCATCTTTTGTATAAGCATACTGACATAAATTCTTTATCCAAATCTTCTGCATACCGTACTACCTCTCTCACCCATCTTGTTGCCCGTCTTTATTCATAACCCAATTAAATACTATTTTGGCTATTCTTTTATTATCTATAAACTGCAATCTACCAATCATTTTGCATCTCATACAAAAACCAGACCATCTCATTTCTCCTTGAATTGTCTCCTTTGCCATACATTTGCATGACTTCCTACTTCTCTTTGTACTTTTTCTTAGTAATCTAACACCACTTGACTAGGACATAAAACCTTGTTACCATATGTTAACCCTGCTATTGTCACTCCCTTTCATACAATTCTAACTACATTATATTTATTATATGAAAACACTGTTAATTTCTTTATCAGGCCCTTTCTTTTCTTTGTTTCATTTATCTTCTCCCATTCATCCAAGCAAATTTCTGTTTACTTAAGATGATTCTCAAATAGTTATGCCTATTCACCTTCTCCATAAAAATTCTGTCTTCTCTTGCCCCAGTATTAATCATCGTTTTTGATTTTTCTTCACAAAATTTAATCCCCATCTCTTTACCTACCCTTGTACATGTCTTCAGGATAACTTCCATATCTTAAAGCAGGCAAAACTCTCCATACAGTAGTGCCACTTGTGCTAAACAGAGTAATCAATGGATGCCAGAAGGCTTGTGCATAAAATCCCTATCTACTGTCTACTCATCCAATATCGCCAGACAAGCTTCTAGCTTGTGTCTTTCATTAGTGAGGAGCCTTAGATCTGAGAACACTGCACTTAGATCTTAGGATGCACAAGCCTTCTGGCATCCATTGATTACTCTGGCTTGCACTGAGTGGCACTGCTGTATGGAAAGTTTTCCCTGTTTTAATAAGTTATGAGCAAACAAAAGAAATGGTGATCATGTGATGGTTAATGATTCCATATCTTCCCTACTTTCTGTGCACAAGACATTTGCAAATAAAAGACCCGATAATGTATATAATTCTTTGCTATCTATTAATAGTATCTCTACCCCTATTCCTAGTCGTTCTATTGTTCTCTCCATTTCTCTCAAATTCAACAAAAACAATAAGTGGCATAGGATATCCTTGCCAGAGTCCCACCTCATTTTTAACTGATTCTATATTTCCTAATTGATACGTATAGTAATTATTTTCACACAATCTGTTAATAAGATCCACTAAAACTCCATCCATTCCCAATTTTATTAAACTTACCCATAATCTATTTACTCTATCGTATGCCTATCTATATATAAAAACCATATGTAACTCTACCTGTATTTCTATTCATATCTATAAATTGTTGAACTACAAACAAACTATCTCCTATACGCCTAACGAATGAAAACCTCCTTGCATTCCTCCAACTATATTATTTTCTTCCATTCATTTTGCGACTCTTCCAGCCACAATATATGTGAAAACTTTATATAACACTGACATTAACACTACTGGTCTATAATTGTTTACCTTTCTATGATCCTTACCTTTTGTTTTAAATAGTAGCCTCTTATATTATTCCAACTATCCAAAAAAGCAACTGTGCCATCTTATTAAAATATGATAATAGGTTTAATTTTGCCCTATGTCCTAAATTCATTACCATCTCTGCTGTTCATCTAACTTCTTGCCTTTCCACTATTCAATTTCTTCCTTGCCTCATTATTTTCTGCAAATCTAATATTTCCATTATTATATACTTTTATGTTTGTTATCATTCTGTCCTTTACATCTATCATATTTGAAAAGTTTAAAATTTTCTATACATTCAACATTCAATGATAAATGAGGGAAATAGTCTAACGTATCACATATACCTTATCATTTCAAAGGTAAAGTGAAATAACTCATACTATCAGACTTCTGTCTGTGCCATTATTTGAAATGTAATTCAGTTGCCAATTTTTTTTATTTCTACTTAAGGTGCTTGTCAATTTGGAAGTGGCTAAAAATAGTAGAAATATAAAAACAAGAGTTTGTCTTTGTGTCATATTTTAAAAATAAATAACACCTGGGTCTCTTTTTATGCGGTAGATAAGTTCCATAGAAAACCCGTACTAAAAAAATCACACAAAAATAGATAACTTACCTTGAAAAATGTGGGATATGTCCTGTAATTTCAAAAATCGCATAAACCCAAAGCAACGAGGTAAAATTACTTCAAAATTTGCATAAAAAAAGTAAGAAAATAAAGTATGACTAATAAAAATTTCAAATATTTGAAAAAAAAAAAAAAAAAGACAAACTTTTTTTTATTAACTATTTAATTTTATTCAAAACAATGTTTTTATGTGTAATTTATTTTTCATACATATTTTAATCATTATCGCTATCTGACAATATGCAGATTTGTTTGTGAACTTATAAGAAATCAGATTCATCATAAGAAAAAATACGATTAACGCCAACTTCAGTTTCGTGCTGTTAGTGGTTTTCTGTTGACAATGTAATCGGTAATTAAAGTTTGAGATGATGATTTTACTAATTGTTTGTGAAGCTCATGATATCCAGACTGCTATATCTAGCTGTTAGAGAATGCACTTCCACGAGTGCAACTATATATATAACACGCTTCCACGAGTGTGTTAATAATGACTAACGGTTAAATTTTCTTTTATACACACATGTGGAGAAACTTTTAGACAGAAAAAAGTTAAGAGTAAAAATATTTAAAAACTTTTAAAGATATATTTTTTTTAAGTAGAAATTAAAAGTTCTTAAATATCTTTACTTGTAACATTTTTCTTTTAGCCAGAAAAAAAATTACAAGTAAAAATATTTAAAAACTTTTAATGATTTTTGCTTCTAACTTTTTTCTGTTTAAAAGTTTCTCCATGTATATATATGTAAAAGAAAATATAAACATGCACCTACATAACACAGACATACAACTATTTAGCTCTCATTGGAATTTAGTTCATAATTCATGTCATCAACAAGAAAATGATTTTTCAATTGATTAGTAAGTTGAAGACTTTCTCGAATCATTTTTTGCTGTGAAATGAATAGGTTCCCCTTCTGTTTCATTATCTTTTTCTAAATCTTCTACGGTATCTAAATTTATTGCCAAACATTTTTCCAACAGGAATTTAAAGTATGTAAAATTTAATGTGTGTATATAAAATGGGGAAATCCTAATTTTAAGTGAAATATGAACTTCTTTATCGCATAAAAGAAAACCGCATAAAAAGATATTAAGAATAAACATGAATCACATAACTTCAAAATTGCATTAAAAAATCCACACAAAAAGAGACTCAGGTATGTATTATTAAATGTTAATGACTATAATTTGTATTTATTTATTTTTAATGATTTGGAAGACATTTTATTACATTCACTTGACACATCATATAAAAGAATAACCACTGTGTTCACCATTATCAAATCTAGGGATGTGAAGGATCAAGACATCCAAATATTGAAATCCATTAGGGAATTGTAACTGACCAATTTATAAAAAGACAATCAATTAGGACTTTTTAAAAATTAGTTTTATTTTTCAATTAAGTTTTTTTTTTTGCCTGTGTGAAATGAAAGTTTGAAATTGAATTTACTTCATTGCTTATTAAAGAGCTTTTGAGTTTAATAATTTCATCAGATTATCACATAATAAGTTGCATAACAATAAATAATTTAAGAATTTAATAAAATTAATCATAATAATTTTATATATATTGCTTATAACAGTTCTTTCATATACACTTCAATGCAAACAAATTTTCTTAAAAACATCTTTATTTTCCATACAGTTTCGACTGTCCAGCAGTCTTCATCAGAGCTACAATATTTAAATAATATAAATACATAACCACCATTTCACATATATATAAAAAATACATAACCAACATTTTACATATATATAATACACATATATATATCAAAATATACACATTTCCTTCATACATATATAGATCTACATCACCCCTAGACATACATATATATAAATTCCATACCTACATCTATATATACATATGCATATCCAAATATATACACATACATCTTTTAAACATACATATACACCCATAGACATTTATAAATACACATCCATATATATACTCAATTTAAATATAAATTACACATTACAAAATATATCCAATACACCATTTTTCTTAAAATTTACTTTTTAAAACTATTTTATTTTTACTTTTTTTATTAAAAAATCTTTTTAAATATTATTTTTTATTAATATTATTTTATAATTTTCCTTTAATCATTTCTTATTATCCATCTTGTTTAATTATTATCTAATACGTAATATCTTTTTTACTTTAATATCTCTAATTTTAATTTTTAAAAACAATTATCTTTATATCACTAATTTATATTTTTCTTTAATACTAACTTCTGTGCTTCTCTGCTTTAATTAAAATGATGTTTTTTTTTTCAAAATTTCCTATCTTGTTATTCTTTAAACCAACTCCCTCTGTTATCAATTTTATAAAACTTATAATTACACCTTTTATATTTATTAACAATATTCGAATAATATAAATACCTAACCATCATTTCACATATAAATATACATATGAATATCATATATCTTTTACATACAGATATACATATATATTCCCATCACTTCTAGACATATATAAATAAAATAAAAAAACTTCATACTTACATCTATATATATATATGTATGGATATCCAAATATATACACATATATCCCTTAAACATACATATATATATACATCTATACACATACACCCATATACCAATCCACATATACATTCATAAATACCCATCTATATATATATATATATACTCCACTTATATCTAAACTACATAGATATTAAATATATAAAACATATCCAATACATCATTTTTTATATTACCTTTTAAAAACTATTTTATTTTTACTATTAGTTTTTTTAATTTTTTTTAAAAAAATTCTTCTTAAAAAATTCTTTTAAGCATTACACCCTTTTATTATTTATTATTAATATTATTTTATAATCTTCCTTTCCTCTTTTCTTACTATCTATCTTGTTTAATTATTATCTAATGCATAATATCTTTTACTTTAATATCTATAATTTTAATTTTTTTACAATTTTTACTTTTTTATCACTAATTTATATTTTTCTCTTTAATAATATTACCTTTATTCTCTGCTGTTTTAAAGTAACGGTTTTTTTTTTTTTCAAATTTTCTATCTTTTTATTCCTTTAAACCAATTCCCTCTGTTATTAATTTTATAAAACTTATAACTCTTATTTTTTTAAAAATCTATATTTATTAACAATATTTACTAGTCTTTATCTATATCCACATATTATAACTTTTAACATACTTTCTTTTATTACTATTATTATTAATCAATAACAATAATGCTATAAAACTAATATTATTTTCAAAACTTATTTTTATTTTCATATTCAATATATTCTCTACATAATATATATACATACCTTCACCTAATATATATGTATATACATTTATTTTTTATTACTAATAACCCTATAAATCCAATACTAAACCTACTAACACAAGGTTCTTAGTCCGCCATCCCTATTTAAACTAGGCTTTATCCTCTTAATTAATATTACTTTTTATTTTTCTATCTCTTCTTTTATTAGTATATCCTATCGTTTTAATACTCTTTTTATCAAATACATGCCCTGTTTCCATACTATGCAAATAAATTGGTGAATTTTTGTCATATCTATGTTGATTTAACCTTGTAAAAATAGAATTCACTAATTTATTTGCATACTATGGAAACAGGGTATGTATTTGATAAACAGAGTATTAAAATGATAAGATATACTAATGAGATAGAAATATAAAAGAAGCAATATTAATTAAGATAAAGTCTAATTAAATAGGGATGGGGTGAAGAATCTTATGTTGGTAGGTTTAGTATTGGATTTATAGGGTTATTAGTAATAAAAAATAAGTGTATACATATGTATTAGGTATAGGCATGTATATATGTGTAGGTGAATATATTGAATATGAAAATAAAAATAAGTTTTGAAAATAATATTAGTTTTATAGCATTATTGTTATTGATTAATAATAATAGTAAAAACAGAAAGTATGTTACAAGTTATATGTGGATATAGATAGACTAGTAAATATTATTAATAAATATAGGTTTTTTAAAAACTAGTTATAAGTTTCATAAAATTGATAACAGGGAGTTGGTTTAAAAGAATAAAAAGATAGAAAATTTGAAAAAAGTTACTTTAAAACAGCAGAAAATAAAGGTAATATTATTAAAAAGAAAAATATAAATTGGTGATAAAAAAGTTGTAAAAAAATTTAAAATTATAGATATTAAAGTAAGATATTATATATTAGATAATAATTAAACAAGACAGATAGTAAAAAAAAAGACGAAAGGAAGATTATAAAATATTAATAAATAATAAAAGGGTAATGCTTACAAGAATTTTTTAAGAAAATTTAAAAAAAAAACAAACGTAAAAATAAAAGTTTTTAAAAAGTAATATAAAAATGGTGTATTGGATGTTTTGTATATTTAATATATATGTAATTTAGATGTAAGTAGAGTATATATATATGGATGGATATTTATAAATGTATATGTGGATTGGTATATGGGTGTATGTGTATAGGTGTATATATATATATATGTCTGCTTAAAGGATATATGTGTATATAATTGGATATCCATACATGTAGATGTAGGTATGAAGTTTTTATTAATTTTTATGTCTAGAGGTGATGTGAATATATATGTAAGGGATATATAATATTCATATGTATATTTATGTGAAATGATGGTTAGGTATTTATATTATTCGAATATTGTTAATAAATATAAAAGTTGTAATTATAAGTTTTATAAAATTGATAACAGAGGGAGTTGGTTTAAAGGAATAACAAGATATGAAATTTTGAAAAAAAAAACAGTCATTTTAATTAAAGCAGAGAAGCACAGAGGTTAGTATTAAAGAAAAATATAAATTAGTGATATAAAGATAAAAAGATTTTAAAAATTAAAATTAGAGATATTAAAGTAAAAAATATATTATGTATTAGATAATAATTAAACAAGATAAATAAGAAATGATGAAAGGAAAATTATAAAATAATATTAATAAAAAATTATATTTATAAAGATTTTTTAATAAAAAAAAGTAAAAATAAGTTTTAAAAAAAAAATTTAAAAAAAAAATGGTGCATTGTATATATTTTATATGTGTAATTTATATGTAAGTTGAGTATACATATGGATGTGTATTCATGAATGTATGTGGATTTGTATATATATGTCTATGGGTGTATGTGTATCTGTATATATATGTATGTTTAAAAGATGTATGTATATATAGACGTAGGTATGGAATTTATATATGTCTAGGGGTGATGTAGATCTATATATGTATGAAGGGAATATATGTATATTTTGATATATATGTGTATTATATATATGTAAAATGATGGTTATGTATTTTTTATATATTTGTGAAATGAAGGTTATGTATTTATATTATTCAAATATTGTAGCTCTGATGAAGACTGCTGGATAGTCGAAACTGTAAGGAAAAAAAGAAGTTTTTAAAAAAATTTGTTTGCATTGAAGTGTATATGAAAGAACTGTTATAAGCAATATATATATGAATATACGAAGATGTGCAAAGAACATGAAAGAGAAGAATAAGAGAACATACTTCATAATAATTTTATTTCTACCATATGAACGATCAAACTTTATTTTGATTTACTTTATAATTTGATAACTTCAATCCAAATATTCTGGATAATTTAAACAAATCACACATTTAAATTATCATTACAAAATTAAAACTATAGATTTCTTTGACTTTTTCCACCCAAAAGCTGAAAATTTTAGATTTATCTTTTAATAATTTTTCTACTAATAACAATAAAATATTTTAATTCCTTTACAGAAAATAGAAACTTGTATAAAACTAATCATATTGTTAAATTTTAAAAATAAACTTTTTTTAATTTGATAAAATTAAAAAGAAAATGTGAAAATATGTCTTGCAATATTTTTATTGGTTTGAATAATTTACACAAATTACTTTTAGCTAAAAAATGAATTACACTTTCCAATCAATCATGATACAAAAAAATATTTTTCCATCTCTTTTTTTTTTCATATGTCAAGTGTGTTGACCGGGAAGCGAACCCGGGCTAGCTGCTTGGAAGGCAGCCATCTTTTGACAGTTTCTCAATCAGTATTAGCAAAAATGAAATTATTCATATTTCCAAACTGTTTGAAATTATATAAAATTAGAAAAATTATTTTTTCCAAATAATGCTATTTCATAAATTAACTATTTTAAAAAAATTGAAATACTTAGACTTATTGAATACTAAGTTTCAAAAGATATATTGAACGTTTTGAGAAATATGTTTTATTATTAAATTCGAGTAATTTTTTTTTTAGTGAATGCATTGTAATAATTTAATTATATTAATTCATTTGAGTACTATTCCTCTTCGGAGGGGTTAACTGCATTTCTAAGCAAGTCTGCAAAATTGTTTTGATATATTTTAAATTAGTATTAATATTTTAGGAAATATATTAAGCATAAATTATTTTTGCAGCAAATTTGATTTATTGGAAAAGAGATGAGAATAATTAGATATAAAATTTTTAAAATTGTGATGAAGAAGTAGAGGATTTTAATATAGATATACAAAAGGCTTTTGATCAGACCAAACCACCTTTTAAAATTGTCATGGAAGACTTTAATGCAAGAATTGGTAAACAATTGAAAGATTAAAGTGCTGTAGATAAATTTGATTATGATGATAAAAATGAGAGAGGACATACTTGTGGAGTTTGAAGAAAATGAAAAACTTTACATTATTAATTTTTTTTTTTTGAGAAAAATGTTAAACAGAAAGACATAGAAGCATCCAAATGAATGTACAGCAGAATTGATTATATTTTGACTAATAGTAAATATGTATTTCAAAAGTATAATGTTCTTAATAAATTCAACACAGCAAGTGATCATCAATTAGTGAGATGTAAGATACATGTTGATGCAGAACTAGAAAGACAAAAATTATTAAAAAAAATAACATTCACAGTTGATATTCCTAATTTCCAGAAACATTCCAATGAATTTAAATTAGAACTTGCAAATCGTTTTCAAATATTAACAAATTTTGAACATGATTCAGATTTGAATGAAATCAATAGATAAATGATACCCTTTTACAAACTGCAGCAAAGATAATTAGTACAAAAAAAATGAAACAATTGACCAATAAAATTTATACTGAGATAATTTATAAAGAGACGAAAGAATATGAAACTATAAAAAAATGATGCATTAAGGATTGAATATCTCGAATTTTGTAGGATGGCACAAAAAAAGTTGATAATAATATAACAAAGAAAAAGTTATAGAAGATAAGTCTCAAGGGTCTAAAACAAAATTTTGGTATTGCTAGTGAACTAGAGATGGTATCATGAAATGCGTAGAAGAATTCTAGTAATAATTATATAGCAATAAAAACAAGAAAAAGTACCTCCTATATTTTCTGAATTGTTCAGAATCTTAAATGAGAGAGAAAACTCCAGGTAATGATGGAATTATAATTGATATCTTAAAAGAAGCCAGTGAAGAAATAGAAATTTTTTTAAACAAAATTATATACCAAATGTTTAAATAATAAAGATGTGCCAGATGATTGGAAGATTGCAGTATTAATATTTAAAAAAAGTGATCAAGAAGATATCAAAAATTACAGATCTATCTCTTATCAGTTCTATATAAAAATTTTACAAAATAATTACAACTTGTCTAAAGCGAACTTTGGATTTTAACCAACCAAAAGATCAAGCTGGATTTAAAAGTGGTTTTAGTACAATGGATCATATCCAAGTATTGAGGGAAGTTATAGAAAAGACCAATGAATATGAGTTGTCATTATGCTTTGGATTTGTAGATTAATAAAAATGCATTTGATTCAATAAGTATTTCTTCAGTGATTAAAGCTTTGAAATATCAAGGTACAGACCCATGATAGTCATATTCTGAGGAATATTTATAAAATAGCAACAATTAGGTTAGATTACATAATGATAGTAAAAAGATTAATATTGAGAAAGGTGTATGACAGGGATATCTCCAAAACATTTTATAGCAGTTTTATAACAAGAATTTTGTGAATTAAAGTGCAAAGCTAAGGAATGAAAGTAAATAGTCAACTAGATTTTGCAGATGATGTAGTTGTTTTTGCAAATAAGGTGTTAGAGTTTCAGGAAATGTTAAGAGATAAAAGTAAGAAAGTAGGATTAAAGGTAAATGTTAAAAAAACTCAAGTAATATTCAATGGATTTTCTCAAAAGAAGAAAATAAAGATTGATAATGATGAATTAGAAGATAACAACTATGAATTTCTGGACAGGTTAAAGCATAATGGATGAAATTAGTCATAAAATTAAACTTGGAGTGCTTTTGGTAAAAATAACTTAATATTAAAATGAATTATACCTATGTGTTTGAAAAGGACGGTTTTTAATAAATGCATTTTACCAGTTCTTACATATCTGAGATTTGGTCACTTAACATAAAAGCATTACAGAAACTTTAGACCACTCACCAAAATATGAAGAGATATATGTTAGGAGTAACAAGAAGAGATCGAAAATGCAATACATTAGTAAACGAACAAACAGGTGTTACTGATATCATTGAAAGAATGAAAAGACTGAAATGGAGATGGATCGGACATATTGCCAGAAGAGCTAATAGGTGGACAATTGAAATCTTAAACAGAATTCCAAGAGATTGTAAAAGACCTAGAAAGAGACCACATGTAAGATGGAGAGATGAAATAAGGAAGTGTGTTGGTGTGATGTGGAAAAGAGAAGCTAGAAATCAGAGAAGATGGATTGAACTTGGGATTTTCATCCTGCAGTAGAGCGATAATGTTTGAAAATGATATGTCATAAAATATCATAATTTATACTATTTAAAAAAAGATAAGTTTTTGATTAAAATATACAGTTGTTGAATGATATATTGATACAATGAAACCAATATTACATGGTGACACTAAAAAGATTAGCATTGACAATGACTTTTTTTTATCTCCAAAAGTTTTAGAAGTCTGTTGTGGTTTAAAAGAGAAAGTTAAAGGAATAAAAGTAAATAGAGATTATTTAAGTCATAATGATTTTGCAGATGAGATAGCTGTTTTTTCAAATACTTTAAAGCTTTAGGAAAATGTTTCAGGAATTATCAGATGAAAGTAAGAAATTAGACTTAAAGATGAATGAATAAATATCAAGACAACAAAAATAATTTTCAGTAAATTTTCTCAGAAAACAACAACAACAAAAAAAGATAATCATGAATGAAAAAAAAATTAACAATTATAAATACCTTGGTCAGGTTATTAATATACAGATGAAAATATAATTGATGAAATTAATCATAAAATTAAATTTGGAGAGCTTACAATTGATAACTAAGCCAAAAGATTTTTAATAGATATATTTTATCTGTTCATATTTTTGAATCAGAATTGGATACTTAACAGTAAAGCAGACTATTCAATTAAGTACGGAGAGATGTTAGGTTTAATAAAAATATATATGAAATGTGTAAGAGTACAAACAGATATTACTGAGATCTATGAAAGAATTAAAATCTAAAATGGAGATGGGCTAACATATTTCTAGAAATAGGACAGCTGAAGTTTTAAATTGGATCCCAGTAGATTGTAGAAGATTTAGAAATTTAAGACAAATTAATAAAGTAAGTTTGCTGGTGTAATGTGGAGAGTAGAGCCTGTAAATTGGAGGAAAGATCTTCACCCTGCAATGGATAGATAATGGTTGAAAATGATTAGAAAGGGGGAAAAAAAGAACAACTATTCCTTACCTAGAATATTTTTTTAAATTAAAATACATGTAAATTTTCCAAATTTTAAATCATGTCTAAATAATAAAAAATGTTTTTTTTATTACTTCAACTGAAAATCTATGTAAAAAATATTTTTATGACTAAAAATACCGGGTACTGTTGTATTAGCTCGTGACAGCCGCTTGATGCTATGAAAAAAACACAGAAATATAATGTTACCAGGCCACCAGCATAAAAATTAATTTTTAATATCTTATAGATATTCATGTATGTTACCGTTATCTATAAAATCAACAAGTTTATTTATTTTTTATTTAGTTGATGATGCGGAATATATGTATATAAATGAGAAGTTGGGTGATAGAAATTAAAATTAAGTTCAAAACAATTTTTTCATCAAATTTTACTCTAAACCTGCTATGTAAGGCGAAACTCGTTTGTAAATAAAAACAGACAAGTTATATTTATTATATATATACTTAGTCAAATCAGATATGTATTGAATTAATTAATTACACATTAGAAGGTCAATAGTTATATACACATCTGCTAATTTAATAATTGGAATAGAGAAGTACCATGCGATCTTTTTCATAGATTTAGATATTCAATAAGAATCAGATCTATGTGTAGAAATAGCTCAACGATGATAGCTATTAATAATTATTCATGCTAAGAATAAAATGCTGGTATAATATCCGCATCTAAATTAAATGTCTTTAAAGAAAATGGGTTTTTTATTCATTTCATAATGGATTTTTTTTTTGTAGCATAGTAACATACGGGATAATATACCTATATATTAATGTTAATACAGTTGTTTGACTGTATCTGTAATACTGTGTAGTACTTTGTATCATGTGCCTACATTTTTTAATTGCTTTCCGAAATACTTCATTGGCCAATCCTTAAATACTGGAGATGCCCAGAGTGAATTCCTCCTAAATGAGCCAATCAAAGAAATGGACATAAGCTACCGAAGCATGCTTCATTCCTGAATCTGGCTCACACTAAGGCTTTCAAAGCGAACAGGATTCTGGAACCGTCAAAGCAGGTCTCCTTTCGTCGATAGGAATGGGACTTGCAACTGAAACTGCGAGATGGTTTTGGACATCTCCAGTCTCATCATTTCGCTGCATACACATCTTTTGGCATGTAGGAGTATGTTGTTGTCCTGTAAAAATGCCACCATGCCAGCTTCTTCAGAAGGCAATTGGCACAATTTGAACGGCTCAGTTTTGCAGTCAGCCATTTTATTTATCATGGACGTGTTCTCGCACAAACGTGAGCTGATTGAAATCTTGCTTGGATATACCGGTTTCAAATTTTTTGAAGGTTCCATGTTGAGTAGGGAAGTGTGGCAACGGGTTTACAATTGTTGAGGTAATAGTAGGTCAGATTAATTGTAAGCTGATTACTTTGACATGTATATTTGAAGAGTTGTGGCAGGCTAAAGTTCAGACGATACTGTAGCAAACTTTGAACTGTCAGCATTGGGATAAAGTGTGTAACACGAAGTAGCAGGTCGCCCGCCAGAATGACATGTTAAATGGCCTCTTTCTATGCTGTGCTTTTGCATAAAAGACCAGTGGCGGCTACATAAATGGCATATTTGTTTTTGCATATAAATAACACCATCAAGCGGCTGACACGAGCTAATAGAACAGTACCAAATATCTTTATTTGTAAACAAAATTGTATGATAAAAAAGAATTGGCCTGCTTGTAATAATTAAGTATTGGCAGAACTAGATTGTACATTAAAGGGTAAGATCCAAAAGACACCATCTATTTTTACCAAAGGGTTTCAAAAAGATATTTAAATGAGTCATTGGAAAATAAAAAAATTGGAAGTAAAAAATCCAACAGTAAAAAATAATATATATATATATTTTTTTTAAGTTAAATAATTTTATTTCATTAGATTGATCAATAACACACTATCAGATAAAACAAACAAACTTTTTATTGTATCACAATTTTGATGTTTTGTCTTGACTTTTTATCTGTTAGTATATTATTGATCAAATTAAATAAAATCACTTAACTTAAAAATTTACTTTATTTAATAAAGTTATATTTTCATTAATTATTCACAAAAAGGTAGACTAGACCTCCAAATCAAAACTTATCTCTTGAAACTCTTTTCGGTATTTAGTGTACTTCCTTCGCTCCCCTCACTGGAAGCTTGACAGGTGTTTTTCTGTTTAATTACCCCAAATATTTATTATTTTTTAATCTCAAAATTATTTTATTGCAAGTTACTTGTTAATTTTAAATAATTAATATTTTTTTATAATTCCATTCAGAACATTTAATTGTTTTTTTTAGGTGTACTATAACGTACAAATGTTAGCACGTTGCTACTACTGTTATAATTTTTTTGCGATTACCATAGCATTTTCAATTTTCATTCAAGCTGTTAATTATTTTTCTTACCATTTTGTCCCAGTAATTAAAATTTGGAATCTACTAGTGACAAAAGATGCAGTGGAGTATTTTTAGAGTTAAGGGAAAGTGCATAGGTTTGTGGCGATGTTGCAGGCTATTAACAACTGCCATCCACCAACATGAATACCCAAATTTGTTATACTTTCTTTTCATTATGTTTTTTTTATTTTATCAGTTAAATTAAATTTTATTTAATTACAATTGTTTGGAATTTTGTATAATTTGTGTTTTTATAATTATTTTAAAATGAATATGCTAAGAAATATTTAATACAATAATCATATTAAAAAGAACATAAGCTGCAATGTTGCCACAAACATATGCACTATCCCATAATTCTGAAAATATTCCATTGCATCTTCTGTCACTGGTAGGTCCCAAATTTTAATCATTTTTCAAAATGTCAGGAAAAATAATTAAATAAGAGCTTGAATGAAAATCCTACAGTAAATGCTAAAAGTATATAAAAAAAAGTTAATTATTTAAACTTAACATTAAATTTCAATTTAATATTTTTTAAAATTAATAAATATCATATGTACGATAAAATAATTTTGAGGGAAAAAAACAAATACTTCAATGCCCCTGAAAATGGACAATTAAATAAAAAATATCCTGGCAAGCTTTCAGCAAAGGAATTATATATAAGTATCCCTATTTTCTTCTTTCTTTTACCTCTTTTCTGTATATTCTCCAAAATCCCTATATCTCTAAGTATATTGCACTATCTAATTTCTCTTTGTATTCATAATTTTCTAAATAATACTTCTCCCCATTTATATATTACTAATCATATCTTTACAACTTGTGTTTTCCATTCTCTATTAAATTAACTTTTAAAAAACATCTAATCTCATTTTTCCTAATTGTTCAGAGTCAATAAAAAAAACAAACACATAATCATGAATTCCATTATAACATATACTAATTTCAATCTACATTTGTACTGATCTCATTTCCAATATCAATTCCAGTTATCTTTCAACCCATATCAATTTTTTAAAAATCATCATTATGTGTAGTGAACTGAATAATGTTAAGATAGTTAAAAAAATTCTCAATCAAGCTGTTTTTTTGGTTTCAGATAGTTGGTTCATAGGTAATCTAATAAGCATCTAATATTGTTGGTAAATGGATATGCGTTTTTAACTAGAGAATAAACTGTCCCCCTCCTTCCCAAATCAGTACACGATTAATGAAAAAATGCTAGTTTTGTGTTGCAATAAGATTGTGAGTTTTTTTTAGGGATTCAAATGCATGGCTTATTGTTCTGTAGATCATGACATTCAATCACCCAAGTAGCAAGCTGAATACAATTAAACAACAACTTTTTTTTTGCACTTTTACTCATTCAAGAAACATTTTGGGAACTTTTACTTCTCAAGTCTTTAAATAATAAATAAATTAACATAAAAAAAATTGTTAGATAATGAAAATTATTCTCCACATATAAATCGTGATAAACAGAGCGTCAAAATTCGAAAAACAATTTGCCAAGCGCTTTTGGTACAGTATACGAAAATCATGGCGACATATGAAAGCACTTGACGAATTGTTCTTTGTTGTGATTACTTTTTTTGAATTTTGGCTGCTTTGTTTATCACGTTTTATATCTGAAGAATAATTCTCACGTCTGTAATAACTACTGATTGAATTGCGCAAGGCATTAATCATTTAAATACAAATTTAAATGATTTATAAGTATTTAATAACAACAGAACAATTTTAAAGTAGTTTTAAATTTTTTTTATTGCAAATGCTATTTACATTTTAATGAATATTTATAATAAAATTTATCACAATGCATTTTTAAAAAAATCATTATAAAAAAGATATAAATATTAGTACATCCAAGTTTTCAAAATAATGTCAAAATATATTTTGAGATTGTCATTTTTAAATTCAGTGTTTAGATATATATTACAAAATAATTACAATTAATTTCAAAAATCATGACACATTAACTAAATCATAATTTTTAAATATAAAGCAGGATTTCTAAAAAACAAAAAAGATTTTCCTTTTTTATCATTGTCAACTAATTAATTTCTGATGTTAGAATGTTATTATTATTAATAATAAAATAAATGCATAATGTATATGTAATATTTCCATCCAGAAATGGCAAGCTATAATAGGTATTTTAAATTTACCATGCATATTTATCTTTAATATTATGAAATTATATTCCACTACAACTGACAATGAGTTATTAAAGTTTTACCTTGACTTAACTGATCATCTAGAATTAAATACATTTGTCATACAATTTTTCATTTTATGATTTCTATGCATTTTACATTAAAAATCAACGTATTCTTATGTTTACTACATATTTTTTTTATTTTTCAAACTTCTACTTTATTTGTATAACTTCATTTTTTTTTTTTAACTTCATTATTACTGGATTTGATATACTGTATCAAAATATACTCTTACAGAAATATTAACAATTTAAATGAAAAAAGTCAGGAAGAAAAAGTTGTAGCAAAAAATATAAAATATATCAACTTTGGGCAGGGGAAAAATATACAAACTATGGGCGGGGGATATAGGACCTGAACTTTATTAGCACTGCTTACTCCTGATAGTGTTATAAAACTTTGCATATCTTGCTTTGTCACAATTACTATCCGGAGGACCCGGATCATTTTATGGCTTGTCCCGCAATGAAGTTTGGAAGCACCCACTCCAGGATGTCAGGTTGTAGTGAGGCTCTGCATAGGATGTTGTAAAATCCGAACCATGGAATCCCCTATTAACCACTTCTTCAAATACTGCCCTGTCACAAGTGCAGGTGGATTTTATGGGATGTCGGGAAAATCCGAACTATGAAATCCCCTGCTAACCACTTCCTCAAATACTGCCCTGTCACAAGTGCAGGCAAATTTCCCACATTCTTATAATTGTTGAAGCTTCTCATCTGCAAGCAGACAATATTTCTAGCGCTATCATTTTGGGTCAACAACGTGAACTCTTAATTAATATTTTACATTGCTCTGTTATTTATCTATAAATCGTAATACTGTGATCTCTGTAAACCAGCCTCTTTTCCCCACTATTATTTTATGTTAGAAATGTCAATTTAAAGCTTATTTAAGCTAGCCACAATCTTTAGGTATGCTAATAGACATTTATTAAATTCTGTCAAATCAGAATGATTAATTAAATACACAAATAAATGCTTTTCCTTCCAAATGATTGATATAATGTATAATTACTGACTGAATAAAGCTTGTAAATATCTATAAATGTATTTTAATGTATGGTCATGATAAACCATAATTTAAATATGGTTTTAAATAAATAAAGCTCAATTTCCTACATACATTCCTTAAGATCATTTATTTCTTATTCAAGTCAATCATAGCATTCAAATTATAAATCTATGTTAAAATTGATATCTCCTTTCATTAGCATATAAAGCCCATCATCTTGGGTAAATGCTATATTTTATTCTTATTTACTCAACTGTTATTTGCGTTTTCTTCAATCATGGTAATCTATAGAATATGCAAACCATTGCTACTGATATCGTGAAATCCAGATTTTATTAATTTTATGTCACATGTAAATAGATTCATCATTTCTATTTATTAAGCTTATATTATCGTTATTTATTTATTCGATCTTTCATTAGTTATATTAATAAATTATTACCATTTCATAACCAATTATTTAATCATTCTTTGTCTCAGTATTTTATGCATACACATCGTTAAATAGATTGTGTCATATATAATTCAGGTTCTGTTTAATCTTAGGCTAGTCTATTACATTTACTAACCCAGTTATTAATGAAATATGGGTATATTCATAAGTCAATCATACCCTGTTAGGGGTTCAAAGTTAAGTAATTATATTTTCCCTGTAGATCTCTAGTCTCTCCGCTGTGTCTCTGGGACTGGAATAAATGAAATTCATCTGTATCATCAGAAATGTAGTTCATAATGTTATAGTTCTAGCGAAGGGCAAATAGGGCAGAATCCACGATTGCTCCTGACCTGTGTATCTCAGGCATGAGTGGATTATGGGAAACTTTTACTCAGATTCTACATCTTGTTAGGTGAACATACAATTCTGACAGGGAAGTCTAGCCCAGATGATAGAAATTGCTGGATTATTAGCATTCTAGGTATATTAATTCGTTAGTCAAAAAATGTGAATAAATACATGTAAAGCACTCATAGTTGTACGATTACTTCGTTATCGGTAGATAAGGTAATATCATATTACAAGCAATCCACTGTCACTCGTGATTGGCCAGGATAATTAAATAGTTATTAATTTATAAATATTGCATAGTTAAATATAAGCTGGCTAAATGGTGAATTAGAAAGTTCAATTCTGGATTTAAGCATAGCAGGCAAATGTAATAACCACTGCACTACGAATAATTATTAATATTACTTCTTTCATGACAATTCTAGACTATCAATAATCATCAGTCTTTATAAAACAAAAAATTTGCAATTCATATTCTATCTAAAAGTATCTATTTACCCCCCCCTCCCATTATTATTTATATTCCTTAAAATCATTTATATTAAAGAAATAAAAAAATAAAAAAATGTAACTAGTAAGTTTTTAGTCTTATATTTTTTATCTACTTTTCTTTTATTTAATTTTAAACATTTTCTATTATAATGCTCCAATCATGTATTTTTTAAGGATTTTACTTTGGAGAAAAAATGTGTTTTGTTGTCTTTTTTAACTTAATGAAACAATATTTATCTGAAATTACTAATTAATGGATATTGGCAATCTTTTGAAGATGACACCATACTTATTTTGTAATTCAACAAGGATATTTACATTATGTAATGAAAATGATTATAGTAATGCAAAAATTCTATTGTTGCCAAAATAAATTTAGTGTAAGAATATTTACTACAGCCTTATTTAAAAATACAGGTGAGGAATGGCCATTAAACAACATCTTAAGACTTTAATGATCGTAGAATATACATGTAAATGGAAAAATATGGGTGATTTAGTCTGTAAATTAGGTAAGGAAGGAATAGAAAATATTAGGCATTTGTTAATTGAATGTAAATGCTTGAAAACGGCACATATAATGAAGTTATGGGAAAATAAATATGAAAAAAGTGATTATACAGAAAGTAGATTATTGGTTTTTATGCTGGGTTTGGAAAAAGATAAGGCGGATTTAGATATAAAGGCTGTAGAGTTGATAAAGATTATGTTGTGGAAATGGGATGGAGCAGAATATGGGAAAAATTAGACTGGGGAATGTAAAATTAAGTAGCTAACAAGTTTTTCTTGGCATAATTGCCGAGAGATTCTTGACTTCATTTAAGGAGTAGCTACAGTACATCACATCACATCACTAATGTATAATTTTCTGAATTAAACCAGAAATTTATCTGCAAACATTAATTGCATAATTGATATCTATTTCATATTTACAAGAATTTATTTTTTTTAAAAAAGTAATCTATTTACAGCTTATATGAGGATTAACAATTTAATAATGTTTGTGACTTTCTGCTTCCCGGCTTTTTACAAAAATTTATTTCTTAAAGTGAAAAATGAACATATATTGCTATTCATTTATAAAATAATTATAATTTTTTAAATAAAAAAAAGAAGATCCCTAACAACTATGGATCATGATTTCTGAAACAATGTAAAATGCACAAATATTTTTATTACACTATACCATCTTTGTAAGAATTAACATAATAAACATGGAATAAAAAAAATAAGACAAAAAATAATTATAACACAAAATGCATACCAAAGTAAAAACATACATTAATTATATATAAAACTGAAAAATATAAACTCAGAAATATGAGCGTAGTTAGAAAAATACAATATCATCAGTTCTTGATTTTTCTCCCCATATCTTCAGAAATGACAATCATTATAGCGATTTAACTTCAAATATATAGTCATATAAATAAATATATAATTTAGTTAGATTACACAGCCCTTTAGTAAATTGAAAATAAGTTATTAGATGTTAAATAATAGCCAGCATCTGAATTGTATATTATGACAATATTTTATAACATCGAAGTACTTTAGTATTCCAATTCTTAACACATATCACTTTAATAATTTATATAACCAGATATTTGTTATATTTATCAGTACTAATTTTTATATAAATTTCTTTTTTTTTCTCTCGCTTTAAAATATGCAATACTGTATAAATATATAGAATTACTTTATCATGAAACAAAAAAAAAAAAAATCATTCATACCCACATACTTTCAAAGATCTAATTTTGTGTAAAAAGAGTCCCAAAATGTTGAAGTGTCATGTGACCAATATTTAATTATATTAGTTTTAGAAAAACAATTAGAAATAATTTCATCATCTGTCAAATCTGTATTTTTTAATATGACTATAATATCATTTGTTTTTTTCTTTTTCTGAATTGTTTTTACCAAATCAATTTGTCGTTCTTGTGAATTTTGATAAGCACCCGACCAAATAATAATTGCTTTTCTGCTTTTATTCAGAAGATTATCAATATCAGGACCGTTTTCATATTTTGAACATAAAATATGTTTTTTATGCTTCGGACCCTCATAAGCATTAAATGCTGGTTTTAAAATATTCAGAAACCAACTTGAGTCTTCTTTGCAACAACTTATAAACCCATCGAATGTTTCTTTATGAGATTCATTTATTTCTAATGAATTATTTTGATTACTTTTTTTTTTTCCATTACATAATATACTGAGTTCTTCAAATTCCATATTAAATATATTAGTTTTCTTTTTTGTATTTTCTAACGAAGTATCTATTTCTCTAGTAATATTTTTATCTTCAAGTTCTGAAGACAGTTTACCATCAAAAGCTGGCGAAGGATCTAAAATGGAAGTTGATTCATTTTTTTCATCCTTATTTACTGCTGACATACAATCAAGAGGTGATTTTAAACAATCAATATTTTCACTTCTATATTGTTCCACATTTGAATCTGCATCAAATACATCTTTTACAGAAGTACATTCATTTGGGAAATTTGTTAACGAAGAGTTTTGATTTGCTGTGCCAAATTCTAATTGATTTTTATTACTGCCGTTTTTATGTTTAAGTAAAGGAGAACCCTGTTCATGAACACTAAATGGCATTACATTTATTGTTTCTTTGATATTTTGTTCCTTATCTAAATATTTACCATGTGCCATATTATCATTATCGTGATCATTAATTACTTTTTGTTTGTTAAACATCTGTGGCATAGGATCAAATATGTCATTATTTATTTTAGAAGAATTTAATATAGTAGCCGTTTTATTTTGTTGTACATGTATTTCTGCATTATCTTCATCAAAAATATTTTGTTTTCTTAAATTAACTTCTGCATCAGGATCTATTAAATTCACTAGTTTTTCCGATGATGATAACTTTAATCTTATTCCATTTTCATTAACATATTGTTTCAATTTTTGAAATTTTTTCCATAAATAGGACCGAACTGAAACAAAGCGTAGCAATATTAAACTAAGAAAATACTTTTCCGATAAACATATTAATATTTGAATTATTGGTAAAGAAGTAAATGAACGACCTACACTTTGAATTCGATCCCCCCAAAAATACTTTCCGCATGAACATGTGAAAAAAGTTAATAGCAAAGTGGTGCATACATTTGCAATACTCCATGATTCTGACAATTCACAGATATAAACATTGCTTAAAACATTCAGATTGAAAGAATTCTGCTGAAGATAGTTTTTGCTAGCTTCAGTACAGGAAAAATGATTTGCCGTTAAATTTAAAATTTTTAAATGAGATAAAGCAGACGTAATAGTCGATAGAGAATTCACTGATGACAAAAAATTATACGATAAATCTAAAATTTCTAAATTCTCTAAAGGTGTAAATAATTCTAGTGAAAATTGTGTCAGTGAATTATGGGCAAGATACAGATGTTTAATTTTTGGTAAAAATGAGAATAAACCTAACGGAATGGCAGAAAGATTATTACCTCCTAGATCTAAATGAAGTAAATTTGGCAATGATGGAAACTGTTCAAAATTCTCAATAGCTTCTTTTAATTGATTTCTACTTAATTTTAAAATTTCTAAGTTAATTAAACCTTCAAAAGATACTGAAGTTGTGCAGTTATTGTTCTCCAAATTAAGAACTTTTAAATTAATAAAATGCGAAAAAGAATACTTTCTATTTAGATTAATGGCATTAAAAGACAAATCAAGATATTCTAAGCTATTTAAATTATAAAAAAAATTGTCTTTAATAAATTGTAACATATTATTCTTCATATCTAAGTATTTCAGAGCTTTCATATGGCTGAAATGATTTTCTATAATTTCAATCAAGTTATAAGACATATCTAAAATTTCAATTGACGCTGGCAACTCTGAAGGAATACGTTTTAGATGATTATTAGAAATGTTCAAACGTTTTAACATAATTAATTGTTTAATGAAATGAACATTGTCTAATTTGTTGAAAGTAATATCTAAAGTTTGAAGATTAATTAATTTTGCAAACGTATTAGCATTAATAAATGTAAAATTATTGTGCGAAATAGATAAATGAAGCAATGAATTTGATGAAAGATTTAAAATCTCTTCTAAGCGAAGATTTAAACCATCAATATTTAGATATGTTATGTTACTATATTCCACATATCTTAAAACTTTTATTATTACACACATTTCAAGAGGATTGAATGAAATATCTAGTGAAGTCAACAAATTAAAAAGGCTAATTTTAGAGTCAGCTGTTGTATTTGACAATATATGAAAATATAACTCAATATTTTTTACTTGATTATTATTTAAAAAAAGATGTTGAAGATTGATTTTTTCCATTCCATATGGAAAATCAATTTGTACAATTTTATTTGAATTCAAATTTAAAAGTTTTAATTTTTTTAAATGAATAATCGCTCGAGGGATTTCTATTAAATAATTTTCAGCCAGAATTAGAATTTCTAAATTTTCAAGAGGTTTAAAAAGTTCATCAGCAAATTCATCTAAGAAATTTCCTTGAAGATTAAGTGTTTGTAACCATTTTAAACCAGAAAATGCCTTTGTTTCCAATTTAGATATATTATTAACACTCAAATCTAATACTTTTAATATAGGAAGTCTACTGAACCTTAAATCTCTTACACCCACAATTTCATTTCTGTTTAAATACAATTCCTCTACATGTGAAGGAAATGTAACATGAATGTCTTTTAGTCTACTTCCAGAACAATCAAATACTGTATTATTAAGCTTGCACTGTTCGGCGATTGCAAAAATCAAGCTGCAGGTCGTTAACTGGAATATAACTTGCAGCAAAAAACTCATGTTTAAGATTTTCTATTTTTCACATAGAGTATATAATTCTGCAAAAATAAATAAAAAAAGAAAATTATTAGAAGGTTTTGTTTTTTTTCCCCTTTATTTAATACATTATAATTAAAATAAATAAATTTAATTATCCCCCCCCCCAAACACACACACTAAATACCTAACAAAATTTAAACTGCATTCGATTCCTCTAATTCAGGGATCCCCAACCTTTTTGCACTTAAAAGCACATTCTATAATACCGGCCAGATGGCGGGCACCATTTATTTTTTCAATGTAAATTTGTAGTTGGATATTGTTAATAAGACACATAATGTACAAAAAAATATTTATTTTTAAAAATAAAATTTTAACATAATTAACGTTTATATTTTTACGCTGTAAAAGTATAGTATGCCCTACAATTTGATTACAATATAATACAATAATTTATAAGAAATTTTAAAAATTAAATTTATTTGTATCAGATAAATAATTTTTTATCGTGTTCAGATAGCGGCGGGCACACGTAAAATGGTCTGCAGGCACCATGGTTAACGCGGGCATAGGGTTGGGGACCCCTGCTCTAATTAATAACAATTTCAACCACATGGATTATAAACTAGCATAAAGTTTATTATATACTAGATAAAATAATTATTTTTTTCATACAGGATATCTTCTAATATTGTACTTTTAAGAAAAAATCTTTCCTTCGTATTATAAAGCCATACACATTTTAAAATTACACTACCTCCCATAACAATCACAACATATTTGCAATACTTACTTTAGAAAAAGAAAGTACAAGTTTTATGTCACTTAACTTTATTAACAATATCACTAGTATGGTAAATGTTAAGTTTAGGCAATTTTAAGCCAATAAACATCACGAGCGCCATAAGCCAGAAACTAGTCTGGAGATAATGGATGAATAGGCACTAGACGGGGATTTTATACACAAGCCTTCTGGCATCCATTGATTACTCTGGCTTGCACTGAATGGCAATACATATAGAGAGTTTTGCCTGTTTAATATACGCAATTTTGTGATCATATGCTTGAAAAAAAGTACTGTAATATTTTTTACTTTATCTACAACAACAATCTGCCCAATTTTATAATAAAAAAAAAATCATTTTATACATTTTAATAGGCTTTATTAGCTATCTGCAAGTGGCCATGTATCTACTCACAATTATTTATTAAATGATTCCAATATATGTGTAGTGGAAAAAGGAAAATATATACATTTATATTCAAGAATACATAAATATTAGAAAAACAGACCAGAATTTAAAAATAAAACAGATCAATAGAAATGAGTAAAGAAAAGTAATTAATAAACACTAAAATTAAAAAATTAGAATCTAGACTCAGTTGTAATATTTTACTTTCTTTAGCTTTTGTTGTTATTTATAATCTAAATTTAAAACCCCTATTAATAAAATAGTTATTTAATAGGCATTATATACACAAGAATACGTATTGAATTAATATATAAAAGAATGTGTGTGAATGCATTTTTTTTTTTTAATATGTCAAATGCGCTGACCGGGAAGCGAACCCGAACCAGCTGCTTGGAAGGCAGCTAAGCCAGCCACCAATGCTTGACATCTTTCCTTTTTTTAGATTAAAGAGAGAAAAAAGAAAATGGTGGTGCAATTTTAATCAGCAAAAGTAAGAAGTTAAAATATAGTAACTAATACATTTAAAAAATATTTAATAGATATTAAAGTTTTAGAGCTCAATCTTTGGACAAATAAAAGATGAAATAAGATGTTTTATTTTTGGCAAATTTTAATGAATATAAAATAATTAAAAATATTATACAATTGTAATTCCTTTGTTAAACTTCATTACTGCTATGAATATGAGGTTAAACGCCTCGAAAGCGCTCAGCTGTCAAGTACTTTACCAATTCATATAAGTTTTAATAGCTTCTCTTTCCAGTGCCTCAACACACTTGTAATTTTATTACTATATTAAATTGTTAATTTTTATTTAATTTGAAAATAGAAGAAAAATAAAATAAACTCACATGATCACCATCTCTTATACTAGCACACAAGCCTTCTGGCATCCATTGATTACTCTGGTTGGCACAGGGTGGCACTACTGTATGGAGAGTTTTGCCTATATAAAATAAACTCACTTTTTAATATTGAGCTCACTTGACCATAACACCTTAACATGTATATACTTGTATCTCTGTTTATTCTAGTTTTTATGTATGCCTTGTCCATTTTCAAATAAGTTATAATTTGCTATTCAACAGATTGTCCTCAAACACGATTCACAAATCAACGCATGGTTTACTAATTCTGTTAAATGTTATTATAAAAGGCTTTCCATTTCATGAATTCTGGTCTTTGTTTATATCCTTCCAACTTTAACTTTTGTACTATATATAGCTAATAAGGAATTTGTAAATCTGACCTAATGGATCGTATAGAATATAAGAGTACTAATCCTAACAGTTTCGTTTACTCTATCTCCCATTCTCCTTTAGCAGGTTATTTTACAATTTTAGCTTGTAGGCAGACACCACAGTGATTTTCATATAGCAGGCTCACATTTTCTAGTCAGGGCTGCCACGGTCAACACCTAAGAAATATTTTTCATGTGGTGATTGAAAATTAGCTTTTCCTTTACTAGAGGTTATTACCGGTGGTTGAAAAGTAACTCACAGCAGAAAATGACTTTCTTTTTTTCTTATTATAGCCTAGTACAGTTTTAATCAGCTACAGAAGAAAGAGACCCAATAAAATAAATTTACACTATTTATATCCAATCCATCCTGGCAGATAATGTAACAAAAAACCAATTACTTAAATTTTTTTATTATTTCTTAACATTTTTTGTTCAATATAAATATATAAACAAATTCATTTTCTTATATATTTGAAATTAATATCGTAATTATTCAGAAATAACAGATTTAATATAAAATTAAAAAAATATATTTTAACTTAAAAAAAAATGTTATGTTTTACTTTTTTTCCATTGCAAGGTTTAATAAACCGGAATAACTTATTTTTATTACAATAATAATATAGCTAAATAGAATTTCATATATTTTATTCAAATAATTTTAACATTTGTATATATAACTTAAAAATTCTCTCTTTTATAAACGAAAACGCGAATTTATTTTAGTCAGGTAAAATATATGGGATTCAAATAATTTACCGTAATCTATTGGTACAACATAAAATTAAGTCTGTCGCTAGTTGATGAGTGCAACTCTCCATAAATATGTTTGTACATGTACATATAAATATTTAAATGTAAAAGTTAATGTTATCTATTAAAATTTTCTTTTTGGCTAATTTATATGTTCATTCACACACATATATATACATAATATAGAAATAAAACAAACTAACTCCTTTTTAAAACTTGATTTTTTATGACTATAATCATGAAAAAAGAAATCCAACGTTTCGACTATTTTTTATAGTCTTTTTCAAGGCATACTAAAATAAAATATATATACAATAAATATCACATATTCCAAATTAAAAAAAAAAAATTAAATTAATTAAAAATTACAAAATATATTCGTAACCAAAATTTTCTCTTTTTTTACCTTATCTCACTCCCCTTTCCTATTACAATCACAACTTAAACACAACTAATTTCTTTTTAAAAATCTATATATATCATATAAAAACTATTAATTAAAAACCTATTATTTTCTTTTATCTTTTTCTATTAACATCCTATTTAATTCTGGCTTTATTTCATTTATGTATACACCCTCTTTTATTATCCTTTCATTATATGACTTAATACATTCCAAAGGTTTTATTTCAAAATCCCCATGCTTAAATTTATTCTTATGAATGTAAATAGCAAAATTTTTATCATCTAAATGCTGTTTTAATCTAGTTTTTAATTTATTTTTACTAGTCCCAATATATGTCATTTATCCCCATTATTATTAATTAAAAATTTTAAATTTGCTTTCTTTTTATAAACTGGACAAATTGAAACATTATATTTCCTATTAATCATTTTAACTAATTTCTTAACTTTAATAAATAAATCTTTAGATATATTAAAACCAACATAAATAATCTTTTCTCTATTCCTATCTAATCCCATTCTATTCCTTATTTTATTTATATTTTTATTAGAAAACAAATTTTCAACTATACCCCTAGGATAATCATTCATAAAACATTCATTCCTAATAATATCAACCTCATTCTCAAACAAATTATTATTTGAACATAACTTAATTGCCCTAATAATTTTATTATTAACAATATTAATTTTACTATGATTACCAATATCTGAAAACCAATTATTTAATAATCCAAAAAATGTTTTTTTTCTAAACACAGATGTTTCTATAATAACACTACCATTCCTATCAAATTTTTTTAAAATTTTAACTTCCATATATTCAAAAACATTAATATATTCTTTTTCCATAGTATAACACACCCGATATCTTTTATACCGCCATTGTAGGCTTTAACCCGTAGCTTCGAATGAAGATATTTGTGAGCATGGTTTGATTCCATCTCACGCGCCAATCTTACACGTGGATAAGAATTATCTCATCGAGAACGTAAATAAGGGTTCTGGTATGTATATCTATTTATGGTAGCGCACCGAACCAGCTCAATCTCAGGGTTTGGGGACGATAGTCTAACTAGAGAACAAAGCTAAAACAATACCTAACTAAGTCTTATATGTCTATTATTATGTACGATAGTTTATTTGTTATAAATCCATTAATCTAACCCGGATCTTATCATAAAATCTATTCTATCTATGGCTATACCCATTACCAATAAATCCCATTTATACACGCATATAAATATATCAATATTCAAGCGCACAGCCCATTTATTCTGATACACACATATATAATTCATACACACCTCAAAATAGTGCAATTATACATCAGAGCTGTTTATTTAATGTTGTTATTTTATTTAATTTTAAAAGAGACCTATTATAGTAATTAATATTGAGGTAACACTAGTTTCTTTATCAAGACACATTCACTGAACATATATTTTTGTGCCACGTCAATTTACCTTAGTTCACGCGATCAAAGACAAGTCCGCATTTATAACTCTCCAAGAATACTGGTCTGGTAGATATAACGGATGGCAAACAGTTCCAATAGGGTATATCGAATAGCTTATCCCAGAGGTGGAGTAGGTGATTCACTCGCTTTATGACAGGGTCCAATTTTCAAAGATCTTTCGTCACCATTACACTTGATGAAACAAAATTTCTCTATTTTAATAACGCAGTTCGTAAGTCCGCTTCAGGTGAGTTCCACGACAAGTGTCCACTGGGCCGATTAACGAAACTCGCACTATAGAATTACCCCGACATTTTGGGTGGGAAAATATTAATGACTTCTTAAGAAAAAAATTACATGTCCACACAATCTGTAGTTCAAACCGCGTTTCCCTTTTTTTTTCTATCTATATCTCTCCTTTCGAGCACAACAAAAAGTTCTTTTGTTTTTCACTTTTAACTTTGTAAAATTTTCTCTGTGTATCCGTACGCCACTGACCAGTTCTTCCATTGTTCTTCAAAAATACCCACTTGACCAGTTTTCAGACTTCTCGACGCCAGTTATTGACTAAACTGCCTACAGCAATTGATTCATTTCTATTTCTGTCTTCATATGTTCAAGAGATTAATTAACAAAAGAAAACACGTGTTACCGACAATATTATTAAAACTTTAAAAAAAAACTTTAACGGATAAAATATATACGAATAATCAATTACAATTTATACAGCGCCATATATAATTGATTGTAACCATCACCGATAATACATACGCATATTGTACACTCGCACATACAACTATATTTACATATGCATACACACATAACTTTCGCACTCCTTGTAACAGGGTTCGAATGACTATTTACATATATATCTTTTCGCATATAATCGCTCCATATCAACACTCTCAATTAGCACTATTGCCTTATCTCTTGTATTCGAACCCCGTCTGTTACAATAGTAAATTTTATTTTTTCAACTCTACCATTAATATAACTCAAAAAATTATCTGCATTTCTTTTATTACCATTGAAAACCATAAAATAATCATCAACATATCTAACATAAAAAATTGGTTTATTCCTATTATAATTAAAAAATTGTTCTTCAAACTTATGCATATATATTCCTGCCAAAAAACCACTCAGACTATTACCCATACTTAAACCCTCTTTTTGCTTGTAAAATTCACCCCCATATTTAAAAATAAGGTCCCTACAACAAATCACTAATATTTCATATAAAAGAAAACCCTCAATTTTTAATTTTACCCCTTTATCTTTATTATATAAATCCATAAAACAACAAATAGCAACCTCCGGATCAATGTTAGTATGCCATGTGTTCGAACCAGGCAACCCCAGGATTGTATGCCCTGAAACCAATGACTGTAAAAGAAAGATCAAAGAGGCGTACTTTATTGTTTGCGACAATTCTATCAATAGACGCGACACATGTTTTTCCATTTCAAAAAAATGGTCAAACTGATTTGCATTTATATTTGCATATTTGTTATTTAATAACACTACGTAAAGATTTATTACTTTCGTCGGCCATGAATATGAGGGCAAACCTCGAAAGCGCTTGGCCCATTTAATAGTTTTAAGCGAAATTTGTTTTGTTTATTTGGAAACTTCTTCGTCAGCGAGTAAATCGTTTTTAGGCTATACTAACAATATCTAACTTTACAAAAAACAAATTTTTAAAAACCTTATCTTCTAAAAAAAACTTTCAATTTACTAATAAACTGTATAGAAATTAATTGTGTTTAAGTTGTGATTGTAATAGGAAAGGGGAGTGAGATAAGGTAATATAAAAAAAGAGAAAATTTTGGTTATGAATATATTTTGTAATTTTTAATTAATTTAATTTTTTTTTTTAATTTGGAATATGTGATATTTATTATATATATATATATTTTATTTTAGTGTGCCTTGAAAAAGACTATAAAAAATAGTCGAAACGTTGGATTTCTTTTTTCATGATTATAGTCATAAAAAATCAAGTTTTAAAAAGGAAATTAGTTTGTTTTATTTCTATATTAGATATATATGAACTATTTTGAAAAAAAAGAACTGTGTGCTGGATATATTAAATTATTATATATATACATGTAAATATATCAAATATATTAAGTGGAAACAAATAACATTGTAATGTGCAAGCTAAAACTTTCAACAGATACGCTTTAAACATGCTTATGTGACAGCCAATCAGATGTAATAATGACATCACATGGACCTCTCAATTCTCAAACACAAGTAAGAACTATAAGAAAAAGATGGGACCCAGTGGGTCCCAGGTTTTTTTTTTTCTTCTTATAGATCTGACTTGTGTTTGAGAATTGAGAGGTCCATGTGATATCATTATTACATCTGATTGGCTGTCACATAAGCATGTTTAAAGCGAATCTATTGAGAGTTTTAGCTTTCATGTTATATATGTTAAATGATTTTTTAAAATGAAAGTGAAATCAAATAAAATATTTAACTTTCATGAATATTTATCACAGAGTTCTTAATTAAGTCTTTAAATCACTTTTTCTTTTTTAACGTTTGCATGGAGAAAGTCCACAAAGAAATCCATAAAATTACAATATTTTAAAATACAACAATGTAGTTTATTCAACAAACCAATTATTAATAATTCCTGGAAAGATTTCACACTGTAATTGGCATTAATTAATCAGTATTATTTAGCCTTTGAAAATGATTGATTCTACAAATTCATGATTATTCCAATTAAAATTATAATCTTTAGCAACTTATTTATTCTTTTGTTGGCATCAGATGCATATATATATATATATTAATTCACATACTAACTTAAACTTTTCAGTATTCTTTTTAAAATGTATAATTATTCCATTTGGTAATTATTTTATCCTTAGTACGTTATTGATTTGTTGATACATACACACACTAACATATACGTATATAACAATTTACATGGTTTTAAATAAGCATTATAAACTTTTGTCCTAGAACACTTCAGTAAATAAATTCATTTTAGTTGTTACTTCAAGTACTTCTCAAAAGATTACATCTGTTCTTTTTTAAATATACATCAAATTTTTTGTTTAGCTATTCATACGGTTATTCATATAAACATTAAAAAAGTATATACATACCACATTTTTAAAATTTTCAATTTATTTACTAACGAGTCAATTAAATGAGTATCCTAAGTTAATTCAAGACAATTTATATCCTTTGTTTACTTATGTAATGTTGAGATCATTGACATAGATACAGTTGTTAATGTTAAACTCAAAATTTACATCTTTTACTTAAAAAGAATATTTTCCTTTACTAGTTTTTTGAATACAAACCAGTATCTCTAACAAATGTTTTATATTTTAAAAGAAAAATATTTTAAAACATTGCAGGATAAAGATAACAGTAGTTTTACTATTTCTTTTTAATTAAAACAAAATACATCTTGGTTTAACAAAAAGATTATTACAAATAATTTTTTTAACAACAAATATTACTTTTAAAACATTCGCAACCTAAAATCTATGATAATCTTGAATTTGCAAAATAACCTAAACATACATATATTTATAGACACAAATGAGAATGCAATGTTATTTACCTAAACCTATTCTCTTTTAAATGTAGACAGGCAAAACATTACAGTATCTTTTATTAAACAAATACATCTTTAAATTTATAAAGTTTTTATAATATTTTAAGTCTCACGCATAAGAAAAATAAATCGTGAATTGCTAATTCATATTTGGATAGTCACTTTTTAAAAGAAAAATAAATTAAAAATTCCTAGTTTGTATTCGAGTGTATTTATAATAATTTCAAAATTAAGAAAAACCCATTACTAGATGATTTTAAATAATCAATAACATAAAAAAATATAATTTTTTTATATATTATAATGAATGCTTTAAGCAGAGAAAATATACAGCCAATACTTTAGATATTAACAATACTAACGGTTAGACAGAGTATTGGCACCCGGGTGCCATCCAGAGAATTAACTGAAATATCCACAGAGATTTTATATGCTTCTAATGCCTATTTCCTCAACTAGCTCAATTAAATAAAAGAAACTCACCTCATTTAGTAATCAGATATTTTAAACAAGACTATATAATTAAGTACATTTTATATGGTGAGAAATTCAGAGAAAAGAGAATTCGGGCCAAATTAGCAATTAAAACAACATTTATTTACATATTATAACAAAAAAATAAACTTGAATTAATTAGAAAGTTGTTTAAGTTATAATTAATTTAGTATTAAGTAAAAAAAATAGTTTATGTATTTTCTAAATTTTAGAAGTTTATAAGAAAGTATAAATCTTACCCTTTGTATTTAAGTTTAATTCTAAACGATTTTTTGCTTATGTTGAATCTAGATAGTTTTTTGGAAGTGATTACCCTTTTAAAGTCTTTAATGTTTTTATTTGTAAGGCATGAGCTCATGGAAAATGTTCGTGTTGGCTTCCGGTTTCTTTGGTAGCTTATAGTTTCTTTCTAGGATAATGCATGTCTTTTTTATCTAAATGTCCAGCAACATTCTTAAACATAGAACAGGCAGATATCTCAGCAATGGCAGGACAGGATTTTTGGTCACATCTCAGGCTATGATAATTCATAGGTACTGCATGGTAAAAGACCAAATAAATACCCTTTTGCAAATCTAGGACAGGGTGGTGATAGGGTACAAATAGATTCCTATATACTATTTGAGCCACAAAACTAGAAATCCATGATGATAGAGACCCCAAAATAAACCAAGTAATATCAGCAACGTAACAAAAATCAACAGAAGCAGAATAACTTGAATAACTATGCTAATGAAAATTTATTAGCTTTTATACCCCTGACCAGGCACTATTTGGAGTAATCATCCATGTTAATCAGTTTTTCAATATTTTTTAAATTAATCTTTCTAATCATAGCATTACTTATCTAATCATTTGACTGGCTTTCATTAAAAATGACTTAATCCCTTTTTGATTAGATAATTTTACAAAATTATTTTACATTTAATTAGACAACTTATTGAATACAATTTTACGTTACTTTGTTTTCATTTCATAGTTTTAAGATTAACATCTTAAATTTGTAGTTTTTCAAGAGAAAATAAACAATTTATTTGCTATTTAATTGAAACTCATAAATTATCACTATACTTTTGTTTTTCATTTTAAATCAAGACTGATATAATTTGACTGGAGTTTTAATATCTATCTTTCATTAAATCAGTCTTTTGTTCTCTAATTCAAACTATTATAATGGCTATTTAAATGGTAGCCCTTTTCATTTTAAAAAAAAAAATTTCTTATTTTGAACACTTTTATGTAACACGTTAATTTTATGTGTTAATTACAATATATTGTACTGGACGAAAAGAGTTTTGTTTCGCATATACTGACCATAAGAACGCCACTAGTCTGAAAATCGGAACTAGACATTTATTTTAAGGATGGACAGGATATATGAACATGAATGTGGCGGGCTAGCTCAATTAAGCAAATGAGACGTTTTGTTCTGAAGATTGGGAAGGTAGCAACAAAAAACAAAATGAACTAAGTAAAATGAATAAATATTTTATTAGTAGTATGATTAAATAAACATATATCTAGATAAAAAAACTTTAAAATCCACTTTAAACGTACTACTCTTACGTTCGTCAAAAACTAAAATATTTTAACATGGCTTAGAGAGTGATTTCCTGTGCATGATATAATTATATCGGAAAGTGTGCAAAAACACATAACAAAAGTACTAGTAAGTATTCAGGGATCTCACGTAACTAAAGGGGATTAGCTTCTTGCTTATAACCAATAGTTATGAAAAGAATGAATCTCCGTATTTGAGATTTCTTAAAGCTTATGCCAAAATAGAAGAAATGGGAAGATAGCTTCCAAAACATTAGCTTTAAGAAACACAACAAGAGCACTAAAAGTTATTACTTTCAATC
Source organism: Epiperipatus broadwayi (assembly GCA_028023455.1). NCBI lineage: Eukaryota > Metazoa > Onychophora > Udeonychophora > Euonychophora > Peripatidae > Epiperipatus > Epiperipatus broadwayi. The sequence goes on along the minus strand of JAQFVV010000030.1, from coordinate 4,880,277 downwards.
AATTGACCTCTCTCAGAGCGAGACAGGCTAGGAGTTCACGATCTACCTATTGAAAGGGTTAAAACAATCGTACGTGCCCCTAATAAATGAAGTGGAAGCTCTAAAGAATAAAACTAAATGGAATTATATTTTGTAATAGTATATTATAAATAATTATAGTTTCTCGACATAAGACAGAGTAATAACAAAATGGATCACGAGCCAGAAGGTAATTAAAATAGTCTGTAATATTCAGACTGCTCTCCATAACAAAAAGGAATGTGAGATTACAATTAAGACTATACTACCTTACTTACTAAGACTTGAACTGAACATATAGTACTGGTCTGAAACTAGCATTCATTTAAGAAAAAAATATTAACACCCAGAAACTGAATTACACAAAATAAAAACTTGAAACACATGTATATTTAAAAAGAAAACAAATTTAAGATAATAAAATAAGTTAAATTGTAGATTGTAAGGTACCTTAACAAATTAGTTAAACGCTAGTGCACTAGGCTTGTTGAGCATGGTCCCTTGATCTGGATTGACTGATGGCAGGCTTGGATGAGTCTTTGTAATTGTTTCTTATGGCATTACAGGCAATTAATGAAGACACAGGGAGCATGAACCTGTCCTGGCGAAAAACTTAGCAAACCATGGTATGAGAAAATATCCTTGCAGTAAGTTTAGTGTTCATTCTAAGTAGAATAATTGTAGGTTTGGCTTTCTTTTAAGAGTTTTTGTAGAAATAGTTTATGCAAGTATCTCTCAGAGTTTGTGCACATATATCCCGAGTTGGTACAACTATAATACAATAACCTGATTAAGCCTTTTATAGAAAAATCTCTGTATCTGGACCAATTACAAAACTTTTTCTCTTTCTTTTTTTTTTTTTTTAATTAAAATTTATAAAAATTTTCATCTAGCTAACAATAGCTATGCAATTAGAGAAAAGAAATTGCCTTTTACAGATCTAGGGATTAAGAAATGAAAAATTCTTTTCTTTTCTTTCTTTAATTACTTATTCGTATCAATGTAAATATGAAAAGCAATTTATTTATACAAGTCACTTTTATATATATATATAAAAAAACTAATCTTAATTTTTTTTTCCAAATTAAAAACTAAATATAGCTGTGGGGTTAAAATATAATTCCCATGTATATACATATATATTTGTACAAACATAAAAAAAAAAAAAAAACTTTTAATCAAGTTTTATAAACAAAATTGAACTTATATAAATTAATTTTTATTACTATAAAACTTTGACTTTGTAATCATGACACTGCCTATTTCAAGTCTTAGGCTGGTACAATGCTTATATTTATTTTGCTTTTGGACCAATATATTACATTTAGTGATATTTCAAAGTTGTTACGATATCATTTAATTAAATTAAGCAACGACTGTAGAATCTAAATCTTTATTAAATCTTGTCCCGAGAGAATTTTACTTTTTTCCCTCTCACTAAATAAAATAATAAAAAACATTTCATTAGCTTCTATTATGTGTTAAAATGACCTTTCCAAATACCATATAGCAATACACATTTAGCATAAAGAACCCAAATACGAGATCCTATTTGAATGTATGATTCGCACAAAGTACAAATCAAACAGCATATGTCTTATTCTATTGAATTAAGATTTAATCCATCACAAAATCATATAGCAAAAAGGATTAGTAATGCATAGATACCAATTTAATTCAACTTATCACTTTCAATTTCAAAATCTTTTAATCTTTAGATATCACTGTAAATGGAAAATTATAATAATTAAAAAAGCAAGTCAGATATAACGTGATGTTACTTTTAATAAGCTTGTAGTTACAAAAATGCACACAGAGTGTACCAATAGCTCAAACAAGCTTTTAATTAATAAGTGCGGTATGAGAAAATATTTAAAATCTCTACCCAGAACAGTCTCATCTCCAGACCAACTAGTTTCGAGCTTATGGCTCACGTCAGTGGAGAGCTAGAACATTCGGAAACTATTAAAGTTAGATAGCTAGATTTAAAGACATTTTCACGTCCGAAAATTTCAGAGTTTCTTCTTAAATATACGTAGGAAATAAGTGCTGGTTTTTCGAGTTAATATTTTAGGTCTAGTCTCGGAATGTTCTAGCTCTCCACTGATGTGAGTCATAAGCTCGAAATCAGTTGGTCTGGAGATGAGTGTTCTGGGTAAAGATTTTAAATATTTTTTCATACCGCACTTATTAATTAAAAGCTTGTTTGAGCTATTGGTACGCTCTCTATGTGCATGGAAAATTATATTTTCTCAACGGCATACTGCAATTAAAATGAAACTCTTTTGCTGATGTCTGTGCATATATTTTAGAAATGTGTAATATATGAAATTAAATTATTCCATGTGTTTATATTGAAGTAGTTACCAAATGGGTAAAGGTTTACTATAACGGTCTATGGTTGTTTGCCCTCTATTGTTTAAAATTTAAACTAAATTGCTTGAGAATCTTACATGTATGTTATTATATTACAAATAAATTAAAATTTATTCAAATGTAAAAGATAATAAAAAAACACCTTTTTAAACATAATTACGTCCTATACAGACTAGGAAGTTGGAGAAAAAAGCGGTATTGCTGTATCTACTCCGGAGGGCAAATTCGTGCAGGTACGATTAAAACAAAGCTCTGCTAGTGCCAGATTGGAATTTCAGCTTACGCTTTGCTCTCATCCACAATAATAATAAAAAAACCTTTTGAATATTAGATTAATTACACGACATTAATTAAAATAATTACTTTTAATTTCTTTGAAAGTTAAGAATTTAAAGTGTCTACAACTTAAGAATTTAAAATAACTACATTTATAGCACATGATGCAAAAAAAAAAAGACACCTTATGTGTTCAACGGCGCGAATTACACGCATACGTGTACAGTTTTATAGTTACAAAAGATGTCTGCTACATGCTTAGTACCTGATTGTGAAATTTTAAGCATTGCTGCTATTCTGGCAGAAGAATGGAATCTGCGCCAGTTATGGGACTCCATACAAACTATGGATTTGGCCATCAAAAGGCTTGCACGAAGACTCCTTCTGAAGAACTACGCCTTATGCCAACAGTGCAGTGTTCGGTGTGCGCTGGTGAAGTATTCTGCAGGCTTAGATGGCTGTAGATGGCAATGCAGAATATGTCACCATCGCATCTCAATCAGAAAAGGGTCTTTCTTTTTCCAAAGTCACTGCCTCTGGGAACAATTATAAGCATAGTATATTTTTGGGCGCGTAATTTGCCCCAACAAAACATAGTGCATGAGACCGGCATCAGCAAAAAAATTATCATTGACTGGGCGAATTTTTGCCGGGAGGAATGTGCCAAAAATTTTGACACAAATCCGACAGTTCTCGGTGGATTTGATGACAATGGGAAGCCATTAATCGTCGAAATTGACGAAACGTATTATTTCCACCGAAAATATCACAGGGGGGCTATACGGACAGGTCATTGGGTGTTTGGCGGTATAGAGAGAGCGTCAAGAAAGTGCTTCTTGATAGAAGTGGCAGACAGGACGGCTGATACACTGGAGGGCGATACAATGGTTCATTTTACCAGGTACGCACATTATTTCAGATGGCTGGGCTGCGTACAATAACCTCAGCAGTCTCAACAATGGTGTGTATTTGCATTCGGTTGTTGTCCATCAGGAAAACTTCGTGGATCCCGAAGACCAAGACATAATATTGAAAACATGTGGATGAGAGCAAAAGCGTAAGCTGAAATTCCAATCTGGCACTAGCAGAGCTTTGTTTTCATCGTACCTGCACGAATTTGCCCTCCGGGGTAGATACAGCAATACCGCTTTTTTCTCCAACTTCCTAGTCTGTATAGGACGTAATTATGTTTAAAAAGGTAAATGTTTTTTTTATTATCTTTTACATTTGAATAAATTTTAATTTATTTGTAATATAATAACATACAAGTAAGATTCTCAAGCAATTTAGTTTAAATTTTAAACAATAGAGGGCAAACAACCATAGACCGTTATAGTAAACCTTTACCACAAAATGTATTATGCAGTGAGAAAGGGTGATCATACATGCTGTGTTAATGGATAGCTACAATATAGTAGAAATGAGATGATGAAAGCATTGATAAAAAACAAAAAACCTGATAATATATAGCATCATAAATTATGTTATTATATAAATAAATGTATTTTGAATTAATAACATTAAACATAACTAAACCATGATATAAACTGATCAATTGATCTTCAGTTTAAAAAGTTTGTTATGGCAAAATAGAATTATTTTTAGCTTAATTATTATAAAACATCACAAAATATATTAAAACAAAATAATTTTAAAAATCAAAAAATAGTCTATGCTCTAATAATAGAATAAGAACAATTCCTGCTACAATTTTAAAAATGAAATCAAAGAATTCAAATAAAGTTGGGACAAAATAAATAATGTATTATTAAAAACTCTTCGAAGTATGAAATATTAAAATAAAATTTTAAAAATCTAAAAAAAAAGAAAAAAGCCTATCTTTATGTTTAAATAATTATTATAAACAATTCCTGTTACAAGGCTATAAGATGGAAAAGGTCCTGTTACAAAACTATAAGATGGAAAAGGTCCTGTTACAAGGCTATAAGATGGAAAAGGTCCTGTTACAAGGCTATAAAATGGAAAAGGTCCTATTACAAGGCTACAAGATGGAAAAGGTCCTGTTACAAGGCTATAAGATGGAAAAGGTTAAGGTAATAAGTGCCAATGTTATAATAAATGCCACTGACTAGCATTGCATATATAGATCATTTTTGCATGTTTTGTAAAGGTTTTGTTCCTAATTCGCTTTTCTTAACTATTTATTTGTTTTTAGCAGTGAAATGTAGCATTTTAAAAAAATTATTCTATGTACATTTAATTGCAAGCATGAGTAAAATGTGATTAGAAAATTGACATGAATATCCAGACTATATATATAATCCAGTTTTTACCTGAATTTGATAAATCATATTTTGCTGGCAATAAACTCCTATACATCAACAACTTTAATTTCTCCTAAATGATTACTGCCATTTGCTTTCGATTAATCCATATATTTTATATGGAATTTGAAAGTTATAAATGACAATTTATTCATCTGCTTTCAGAAGAGGTTATATTTGCCTAATTAAAGGTTTGTTTAAACTTTTTTTAAAAATCTCAAACTTCTTGATCAAGTTGCAATCTTTAATGTCTTTATAAGCATATCAGACCATAGATAAAGATGGTACCATGTTTATAGTTAAAAGAGGTTGCCTTGACTACAAGTTGAGATTGTTGATAGCTTAAGGGTTGATTATTATATTTACAAACTTATTAAAGCCTTGAGTAATTGGTTTTGTCTTAGTAAATACCATTATTTTGTGTCAGAATATCAACAAGAACAAAAAAGATCAATTTCAATCTCTTTGTTGGATAGTAACGTAAGTAATCAGGAGATATATACAATTAATAGTATATACGGATTTTGTTTTGTTTTTTATTTACTTTTCTTCTTCTAATAACTTTCATTCAAGAACCACATTTTCAATATCATTTTTGTTATCAGTGCCACAAAATATGTATAATTACTCAATCATGTCTCTATTACAGAAAAATTACTAATTTTCATAGAATAACGTAATTTATATTACAATTAAATACATTCTATTTGGATGGATAACAGGAGTTTGATATTAAAAGAGAAAATTGATTCCTTATTGAGATGTTGAAAAACTGAACAAAGTAAATATGAAAACGCATGAAGTATAACTTCTATATATTTTAGCAGCAGAAGCGATCATTACTAAACAAATACTCAAACAATAAATAAATGAATGGGCAATTTAATCGTAATCAGGGTTGATGTAGTGAATTTTTCTCTTTTCTGCAAAGCCTATTGATTCACGACTAAGATCCTGACTATTTTTTCTTGATAAAATAAATACATATATCTGTGCGTGATGGGTTTCAACACATGGCGATTGCATTAAATAATATTTAATGGAAGCAAGATTGTTAGCATTTGTATATTTATTTACTATGTTATCAATAATATGGTAATGTTAGCAATTAAATAATTCTTATATAAATATGCATCATGAACAATAAAAAAAAATTTTTGTTCTTCATCCCACAGAAAGTGTAATATCAACCAAAGTATAATATATTAAATCTCTGATTTTCAGATTTAGACAGCTATTCAGTCACAAAATGCAAAAACAATTTAAAAAACCCATACAGAATGAAGTTTTACAAAGAACAGCTGCAAATACCAAATGATATATCAAACCAAATAGAAGAATAAAAGTGTATATATCAACAAATTCTCATTCTAATGAAGAAATGAAATAAAATTATTTAGATATACAAAATACTTTTGATATATTTAAAAATACAGAAAATTTTATAACAAAAATTGGAAAATATTTTTAAAAAAATACAGTGAAACAATGAATAATGAGATTTGTAGAGAAAAAAAAATTGCACATTATAAATTTTGTTTTGGAAAAAATCCTAAAAGGAAATGGACAAAGAATTATCTAATTGAAAATATAATAAATTTGGATTATATTTTTCTTAAAAAAGAATATTATATTTTAACGTCTATAACGTTCTTAAAAGATTCAACCAAAATACTGATTGGTTAGTTAGATATAACCTATGTATTTATGTAAAACTAGAATCAAAAACTATTCTATCAAAAAATTGAATGGTAAGTTAGATGTATGTATTAATGCAAACTAGCAATAAAATCTACTATGACAATAATAATACTAATTTACAATTAAGTCTTAACCTACAAAAATACAACAACTTTCTACTCAAAGCTGCACATACAAACTATAAAACAATACACATAAAAATGATAAAAGTAAGAATAAATGAAGTAGCAAAATAAGCTATGGGGAAAAATGAGTCTCAAAGACATTGTAAACAAAAATAGTTACTAACGAAGCAGCGATATAATGTCTGTACCAACAAAAAAACTATATAAACATCACATGATCACCATTACTTATGCTTGCTTATAACTTATTAAAACAGGCAAAACTCACTATACGTATTGCCACACACAGCAAGCTAGAGTAATCAATGAATGCCAGAAGGCTTGTGCATAAAATCCCCATCTATATAATCTAATGAGCTAGGATTGAAAATATTAAGGTGTTTTCAATTTAAGATTCATAGTTTTGTAGTTACATGGAGATAAAAGGTGGCTGCTAGAGGGTTGCATTAGATCCTAAGATCTAGGTGCAGCGATCTCAAATCCGAGGCTCCTCACTGACGAAGGCCACAAGCCAGAAACTAGTCTGAGGATATTGGATGAGTAGGCACTAGATGGGGATTTTATGCACAAGCCTTCTGGCATTCACTGATTACTCTAGCTTGCTGTGTGTGGCAATACGTATAGTGACTTGTTTTAAAAAAAACTATATAGTAATATGGAATAGAAAAACTTACTATCTCGCAGAATATCAGCAAAAGTTCTTATCTCAATGAAAAATTTGCATACTTCGTGAACTGGGTTATTACCAAAATAAATGGAAGTATTTATACCACATTAATACTGATAATTCACACAGGTTTCTCTTTAATTGCAACAACTTTTCGTTCGCAATTACCATTCCATGCAAAACAAGGATTTACTTATATAGAGTCATGGGAATTGCTCCAAACATTGATATCCTGATAAAAGCATGTTTATAAATATAAATGAAAAGAAACATTATGCTTGCAATAAATTGGAATTAAATTCCAACAAATGTATATGGTCTACCAAAAACTTTCTGAGACATTCCAGAGAAGATCTAGGCTGTAACAGATACTCCAATGTTGACTAGGATGAAGCAGCTATAAGCTTTTTCAGATTTGGTTAAGTTTTTTGAAAGATAAGATACATGTGGCTAGATAAGATGCAAAAAATAATGGATAGCCCAGAAAAATGTGTTCATTCATCCAAAGAAATTTTTAATTTAGATAATTATTCATTTACTGCAGAAGTGATCTTAAACTAATACCAATAAATGATGCATGATACATATAAGCATTATTTTTTTAAACATAGTGCATGGTGGTGACAGGTCAGCTATTTATGACCTAAGAATCCCATACAGTGATGATAGAAACTATAATCACTTAAGCATAGTTTTAACAATTAAGATTTTTCCATCAATAACTACATATAATAAAATCCTCAGAGACCACTAATAGCTTTTGAGTAAATTATCAAAATCTAACCTATTTCCAGAATACACCAGCCCTCATGCAATAAAGTGATAAAATTCATTATACTTATGATTTTGAATTGACATACAATGAACATCAAAAATATCATCGCTGATAAAACTTTCTAAGTAAACCGATGTAAACTACATTGATATCTTCCAATCATTAGTTACTAACAGCAATATTATTATAGCCTAAACCATTATTAACTCCAAAAATAGACTATGATTGAACTAATAGATTTTATTCTGGGACGAAAAATGCTTAGATAAAAGAGAAACATATCCTTATAGCGAATGGCCAAACTAAATTCTTGGAACTATATGACAGTCCTTCAGGAATTATCCATACCACAGTTAACATACTATATATATAGTGAAGATGGTTAAATGAAAAACCTTAAGAATTGTGTTACAAAATATTATCAATATTAGCAGAAAAAATGATAACTGACGTATACTTATTGGACTCCTCATTACCTTTATTCAAATGACTTGGCTAAACTTGCAAATATTACGGAAGATATATCAAATTCACATTTTATTGCTGCCTTGCATCAGCACAGGATCTCCCTCAATATCAAAGTGTAAATGTCCTGCTGAAGATGATTTAAAGGCATTTGAAAGCATGCCTTTTCCCCCTGCAACCATTAATCTACTAGAAAAACTTTTACTCAGACTTGCAATAGCAAGTCTTTGGTGTTCGTTATTTTAAGAATAGTATGAATTTCAAGTACTGCTTATCGGAATGCAGATGTCTCATAGCAATTGAATATGAGTATGTGAAGCTGATCAACATATACAAAGTATACCTAATTCTCTTTTTACACAATTGTGAAATAACAAGTGTTAAAAATACATACATATATATTTCTCTTCCTACAAGAGTCGTTTTTAAAGTAACATGATCGGGTTAAAAAAATTTTTTTTTAAAAAGTTTTTTTGTATTAAAAAAGACGTTTATGTTTGTTTTATATTCATTTAAAGCTATAGTTTTGAGATGGGTTTTACATAAGATTTAAAAAAGCAGGAAGTTATTTGAAATTAGGGTTGGTTTTTAAGTTTGTATAAAGTTTCTTGGATGATTTTAAGACAGATTTGTAATTAAATAATGTAAAAGAAAAAGTAATAAAAAATAGCAATGGGAGAGGGATGTAAGTGAAATATAATTATGTATGTTTAATATGTTTGTTACTGTTTATTTTAATGTAAGATGAAGGTATTTATGTAATTGAGATTTATTTATAAATACGTATTTCATATTGTTGTTACAGATCCTTGAAAAGGACTGTAAGAAGATAAAAACAGTTAGAACGGACTTTTGTATTATATAAATATATATATGTTCAGTATTGATATAAGAAAATAAAGTTTTTGAAAAGAAAAAAGGAGGAGGATTTTTAATTTGTTGATATTATTAAAAAAATAGTACTTTGGAATTAAAGCTGCTGTGATATATTCACGATTGGAATGAAGAAAGAAATGTTATTGTATGGAAGGCTTTAAAAAAAAAAAAATCAACTTATGTTCCCAAAGTAATTCTTAGATTGTCTAAGTTGTTATTAAACTTTTTTTTAAAAATTCTACATAATTTCATGTAATATAAATTATTTTCCTTTTTAGAAGATTGTAAATATTTATAATATTTATTTACAATTTGTATCAGAGTTAGTCACAAAACTAAAAAAAATTAAAATTATGTTATCATCTAATTTTAAAAAAAAGTTTCATTTGTTTATTTCCCATTTTTTTAAAAACAAAAAAAATCTCATTTTCAGCAATATTCCTGCAAACGGGGAAATGTTTTTCTGCAATGTAATGTTTTTTGGCATTTTGTTTTGAAAAGGAACCACCTTTTTGGTATTGATGCGTTATATGTATTTTGACACTAGATTTTTTAAAAAAATTTCCTTGTTGGCGTTGATGTTAAAAAAAATTTAATTTTGTTTAAATTAATTTTTCCAAAAACCAATAAACACTAAGTTATACATTGCAAGTTCTAGTGATAGCAATGGTATTCCAATCGTGCACAAATGTACGAGTTTATTGTCAGAAAGTGACAGCGAATGAAATCTTGGGTACTTTTGTTTTACGGGCAAGCAAGACGTTGCCCTTTTTTTTTTAGTTAAGTGTACAGTTCCGGGAAGCCTACAATTTCTCTTTTCAAATGTGTAATTTTTATTATTACTTTTTTTTTCACTTATAATGTGGAAATGATATGCTCTGAACGTTAAAATTTTCGGTGGATTGTATAGAGAAAACAATTCCCATAACTCATTTTTAATTTATGTGCAACGTGCATGAAGTAAAATTTGATAGCATACAAAAAATATAACATTCTAACAACGTTTTTCATATGGTTTTATTAATTATTTTTGTTGATTTCTTGGGTCCAGAACCAATCTCCTTATTTTCCATATAAACAATGTATTTTTTTACACAAATTTCTTTTACATGTAATTTTCGAGAACCAATCTATCGCGTAAAAAGAGAATTAGATATACAATGACCTTAACTGAACAGCAAACATACTTAACAAAAAACAAGTATACAAGCTTATTGATATCTAATGACAAAATTACCAAGGCTTGGCAGAACTTTATATGCACCACAACCAAAAATTCCCCTGAAATAGTGGGAAATATGCTACATCTATTCCAACAATTAATCTAAATGTTTCATTTAGTAACTGCCAGATGAATATAATTTTAAATAAAATTTTATAATGTAAAATTAGTTAAAAAATCATTAAGAATTCTTTAGACTATCTGCTGATATTTCTGAGATCAGTTATATGTCAAAGTAAGAACCAATCAGTAATGGTGGACAAACACTTATAAGTATACGAGTTCATTGTACTTATGCAGAGGGGGTAAAACTCATTATTATAATTTTATTCTCGAAAAATTAGTAAGTAGTTTAAGAAATATTATAAATCCACATTTTCTGTAAACTTTTGTGCTGATAATGTTTATATATTGTTTGAATGATTGATAAAAAAAATTACAAGTCGGAGATATAAGTTTAAGCTGCTGCTTTTAGGCAATAAACATCACATGACTACCGCCTCTTAACTATTTACACCCTAGTGCAATTAACTTAGGTCTTGAATTAAGTATAACATACATAATTAAACACATCTATTTGTTTGGCTCCCCAACATAAAATGCATTTTTCTCACCTTCTTTGAGCTCATTTCAGACATGCAATTATTATAAACCAATTTGCTGCCATAAAATTGTGGAATGAGAACACCATTATTTTCAATAAACTGGTTCTGTGTACTTGCTTTCCCAAAATGCAAGTATTGATTTTACCTTTTTATTTTGCACTCTAACCCAGGTTCGTTTCAAACCCTTGAGCTTGATATCTATCACATAAGTAAATCAATTCGTATGAGTAAATAGGTCAAAGTACAATTGGTAGGAGCCATTTATTTTTCAAAATGTTAAACCAAAGGTGAGAAATCAATTTGAAAAACAAAAAACAAGCAAACAGTATTTTAATCAGTTTTCTTTAAATGTAAATATATAAAATGCACTGGCACGAACACACAGCTAAAGCCAAAGAAATCTTAATATATATTGATACAAACAAAATATATGTATCTAAGTATAACAAGTCTTTTCTGTTTATAAACAGAGAAGATTCTTGTTATAAGATCTCCAGGAAATGGAATACTTAACTACATCATTTTCATCGCTCTTAACTAATTTATTTACAAGATGGCTATGAATACGAGGACCTCGGCCCTCAAAAGCGTTTAGCCACATATTTAGATACATATATTTAATGTGTATCAATCTATATTAAGATTTCTTTGTCTTCAGCTTTGTGTGCTCGTTCGTTTTAGCGCATTTTATATATTTATACATTGGAATAATTAGCCACAAAGTCTAAACTTTTTGCTCATTAAATGTAAATAGAAATTTTGGTAAAGGTTTACGTTAGCGACAAGGGCATATTCGCCATCTATTAAAATTAGAACTAAAATCTTATGTATCTGCTCTTATATTACAATTACAGTAAATATTTATTAATTAAAACGTAAAAGATAATAAATAAAAAATAATTTACCTTTTTAAGCATAATTATACCCCATCTGAAATTATGCGAGTCCCTGGTAAAATGTACTGCTGGATTAGGGCCTCCAATGAGCCAGCCGTTCTATCCGCAACTTCTGCCAAGAAGCATGTAGTCCCCCAGGGGTATTTTCTGTGGAAATAATGTTTCGTCGATTTCGATGACTAATGGCTCCCCATTGTCATCTATTCCGCCGAGAACCATCGAGATAGTTTAAATTCTTAAGTTTCAAATAATTTAAACTAATTATTTTCATTAAAGTAGTGCAATTATTTCAACTTCTTTAAAATGGTTAATATTTTTTCTATCTTTTACATTTTAATAAATTTTAATGTAATTGTAATATAGTAGTATATACGTAAGATTTTCGAATAATAATTTACTTATAATTTTGAAAACTAGAGGGCGAACATGATTTTTATGCTGTGGTCACTAAAGTAAACCTTTACCGAAATTTTTACGAGTAGATAGTAATTTACAAATAAGTTATTTAAAAATTAAAAAGTATACTTATGGGTCAACTAAAAGTGCTTCTATATCTTTTATTATTCTAAAAATATATATACTAATTAATTTGCAAATAACAAATAAATCTGAAAATGTAAACAGAAATATTATTTTAAAAAATAAAAGTTACGATTATTCAAAAATTATAAAGTTCAATTATGAATATTTTTGAGTCTTTTACTAAACTAAAATTTTAATTTTATAGACAAACATCACGTTTCTAAATAAGCATAGAGAAATGTACACAGGTATACTTTACCTTTGAAACTGAAAGTAATCAAATAAAAATCGGGAATTTCCCGCAATGCTAATAATATATAATTTTTACTATAAATCCAATTATTAATATAAATAATAAAACAAAATGAATCTTTTTAAAAATACAAAATTTTGTTGCATACAGTTTACCTTAATCTAATATATAATAAACTGTTAAAGTAATTTAACTTTCAGCTTTATAGTACAGTATATGTACAGTAAGCTTTTACGACGTCTATGAATAAACTGAGTATGCGCAGTTCGTTAATTCGCGACCCTATATCCAACGCCATCTATTTCAATACGTATATTGTAGAACCTAAAATCCAATACTGTACGTATATAAATTTTACACTGAGTTAAAAAAAAATCCTAATTCACCAAGCGATTTCGGTACTGTATACCAGATTTTTATTTAAAAACATAATTATTAACACTCAATCAAATGAAATATTTTATTTATAAATTAATATTTATTACCCTTCGCGAAGAAGTATAAATCTTTAACGCTGACTACGTAGCTCTTCAAAGGGTGCGAACACTTGAAAATTAATTCGAATATTCAATTTATTTATTTCCAAAATGTCATATAGTAGTTGTATTATCTAGGCAAATCGAAAATGAAATTCAGTTAGACAAACATTTTAATAGATTTAATAAAACAACCATTTAATGAAATATATAAATTGCTTTAACTAAGAATATAAAATTATAACGATGTTGCAAATTAAATATTAACAAAAAAGTTATTTACCCGAAGGCCTATATAAATAATAAGATCGATGAGGTCGTTAATTAACCTTACATCCGTTTTGATACCTTCGGAGACGGATCTCTCCGGTTCCTGCACTGAATTGCGGTGAGTACATTTACAAGAATACAAAATATAGCATTTTTATTTGCAAACTCTCCATGCAATAGTGACACCACAGGCAAGCCTTCGTAATTAATGAATGCAGGAAAGTTTGTGCATAAAATCCCTAACTGATGCTCACTCATCTAACACCCCCAGACTAATTTCTAGTTTGTCGTTTTCATAGTAACCAAATAGGTGACTGCTGGAGCGTTACATTAGATCCTAAGATCTAGAACAGTGCTCTCAAATCCAAGGTTCCTCGATGAATGCCGTAAGCTAGAAATTAGTCTGGAGATATTGGATGAGTAGGCACTAGATAGGGATTTATGCACAAACTTTCCTACATCCATTGTTTATAAAGGCTTGCACTTGATGTCACTACTGGATGGAGAGTTTGGCGATGTCTAAAAAAATGCGGGAAATCTCGGATTAGCTCTTCTATTTGTTACTTTTAAATATTATTTATTACGCAGTTCTGCCTAACAATTTTATCCATGCAGAGTAAGAGAAAATTAATTATAGTTTAATGAGTCTTAATTAATTTCCTCTCTAATTATATAACACTGGTGAAACTATAATTTATATAAACGGGCAATAACAATAACTTTGAATAATGCATATATGATCTATTCTCAACAAAGCGGATATTGTTACTTTATTCAAAAAAATCAAGATACAATTACGGATTAGTAAAAGATACCTTGCTATCATTTAATATTATTTTGATAAACAAACAATATATATTTAACTGGCTGTAGAGCCGGCATTAAGCTGATTGGGCCCGCGTCTAAGAGTCCCAGTGTTAGAATTATCTATCTAATTCATATCGAGTTCTTACACTGTATATTGCTATATATACCTAATATCACATCGTAAATTTTACGGATGTTTTCATTAATTGTCGGAAGAAATATTTAAAAAGCAAATATTCTTACTTTCTTCAATTAATTTGCCTGAACAATAAATTATGTTTATTTCTGAAATTATAAAATATACTTACAGCTTAACAAAGAATGCTTTTCTACCTTTTATCAAACTAAATATGTATATCAATTTTATGAACAAATACTTATATATATGCAACGATATATTTTTAGAAATTTCAAAGGCGTTCACGATGAATAATGAAAGTAACGAATGATAACGTGATAAGAGAGTGAAAGAAAAGGTAAATTCCCGCAAATCTAATTCTTCACGGTTAATAAATAAATTATGTATATAAAATTTTAAAAAAGCCTTTTATTTAAGTACTAACGCACGAAAAAGCAGACATTCAAATAATAAATAGTATTTAGGGGTTCATAAATTCAATCAATACAGTTTGTGATCATACTAAATACTCTATTACTGTTTGAATTGAATAATATATCGACACCGTGATTTTTTTGTTACATAACCAAAATTGTGGTCAAAGAAATTTTTTTTTCCTTTTTAGACTAAGCATTAATCTTCAAATAAAAGAAATTTTTAAAAAATGTTATATATATGTCAAAGCGTTGATCGGGAAGCGAACCCGGGCCTGGAAGGCAGCTATGCTAACCGCTAGGCCACCAACGCTTGACAAAAAAAAAAAAAGTTTTATATCAGTAGTATTTGGATATTTTGCATATCCCTTTATTTTTTTTCATTTTTGTTCCCATGAATATTAGACCAACATTTTTTTTATATTTGTAGATTGCTAGTTAAATTAAGCACAGCACACCTATTGAGCATTACTTTAAAATTGGTTAAACAAATTTGAACACAGTTTGAAATGTGACCCGCCAACAATGTTAAGATGGACAACCTTGAAATATTTCATTGTTATCGAATCAAATTTTATTTAAAGAAAATCTCTTTAATAGAAGTAGGTTAAAAATCTGTTACAAGATTTGATCCAAACAAAGAGAAAGGCAAAGTTAATAAAAAAATGTTTGAAATATGAATTTTTTCTACAGTACAGGCGTTTTTCATACCTGCACTTATATATGTAATATGTAGAGGGCTTGAACTCAGACTTTCACACGACCCTCAATCATCCATGCTATCTCATACCGCTGATACACTTGATCACATCCATATTGAAAAGATAAATAATCACCAATATACGTATTTCGTGCTAAACCTGCACTCGTCAGTTGGTCCGGATTATCATCACACACATATAGAATCAAAGTTAAGCTTATATTAAGATAGCCCATCTTCATACTTTAATGGACAGGCTTCACACCACTCCACCCCACATCTTCAGATGTCCATTTCATTGAAAATCTGATGATGAAGGAAATGCTCAAAGCCCACCTTACTGCCAACCTTCTCATCCTACCCATGCTGACCACAAGTGACTGACCCCTCATGTACAGGACATAATCCATTTACATACATGTGTGTGATCAAGTGTATCAGCAGTATGAGATAGCATGGATGGTTGAGGGGCATGTGAAAGTCTGAATTCAAACCTTTTATCTATTACATATATAAGTGCAGGTATGAAAAAAGCCTGTACTGTAAAGAGAAAAAAATTCATATTTCAAAATAAAATGTTTTAAGGTCTACTCATCCCTCGTATATGTATGTAAATGGATTATATCCTGTACATGAGGGGTCAGTGTGACTTGTGGTCAACATGGGTAGGATGAGAATATTGGCACTGTGGGCTTTGAACATTCCATCAGATTTTCAATGAAATGGATGGCTGAAGAAATGTGGGGTGTGTGGTTTGAAGCCTATTTATTAAAATATGAAGATGGGCTATCGTAATATAAGCCAAGCTTTGATTGTATATATGTGTGGAGATGATAATCTGGACCAACTGATGAGTGCTGGTTTAGCACCAAATACGAATATTGATAATTACTTACTTATCTTTTTGACATGTGTGTGATCAAGTGTATTAGCGGTATGAGATATCATGGATGGCTGAGGGTCATGTAAATGTCTGAGTTCAAACCCCTATAAAAATGTTTAATAATTTACTGCATAAAAAATCCATACACCAAATTAATAGTTACTACAAATAAAAAGTCAACAATATTTATTTATATTGCTTATGTTTTGAAGTTCTTGTTTTTTTGTTAATTAAGTGTAAAATTGTAGAAAAAAAAAAAATCATTTCTCTGAAAAAGTTAAAAAGACATTTATAAATTTATATTAATATTTTTTAAAACATCTATAAGCAGAATTGCCTTAGGAGATACAGAACTTAATTACAAACATTTTTTTTTTTGCTGTGTTCCAGGTTTACAGCCAAAATTTATAGAATGGAAAGTGGTGTGAATTAAACAAAATGTGTACATTGCCTTTTAAGTATTTATCTTTTCGACATGTGTGTGATCAAGTGTGTCAGCAGTATGAGATAGTGTGGATAATTGAGGATAGTGTGATCTGAGTTCAAACCCCCTATATGTTACATATTGGAGTGCAGGTATGAAAAAGCCTGTACGGTAGAAAAAATTCATGTATTAAAATATAGTGCTGTAAGATCTACCCATTCCTCGTATGTGTATATAAATGGATTATGTCCTGTACATGAGGGTCAGAGTGACTTAAGGTCAACATGGGTAGGATGAGAAAGTTGGCACCAATGTGGACTTTGAGCATTCCATCATCAGATTTTCAATGAAATGGATGGAAGTGTGGGGTGGAGTGGATTGAAGCCTTTCCATTAAAGTATGAAGATTGGCTATCTTAATATAAGCTGAGCATTGATTATATATGGGGATGATAACCTGGACCAACTGACAAGTACTGGTTTAGTACGAAATATGAATATTGATGGTTATTTATTTTTTGACGTGTGTGATTAAATGTGCTAGCAGTATGAGATAGCATAGATAGTTGAGGGTCGTGTGAAAGTCTGAGTTCAAACCCATTACATATTGGAGTGCGGGTATGAAAAAGCCTGTACTTTAGAAAAACATTCATATATTGCCTTTTAATGTAAATCCAAATGCCATATCTTAAAGAGTTTGGATAATTGACAAAGTAAACTATTAAAAGTAAATGGAATCAAAATTACTTGGTTTTAATAGTTGTAAAATGATTCGCTAAAAACCATTATATTGTTTTGAAAAATCAAAGTATAGGAGTAGGGCACTGTTGGAAACAAACTTTTTTTCTCTTCTAAAAATCATTTATAAATAAGTCATATTAGTATTGCCTTTTTTATGAAGTCTTTTTTTCTTCTGAAAAATCATTTGTAAACAGTCGGGTTTAAACCCGACTGTTTACAATGTAGAAAGGCAAACATATGTTATATGGTTTAAAATTAGTTTCATATAATTTGATTTTTAATTCGTTTTAGTATTTATTTTGTAGTGGGAGAAAATGTTTAAAATTTTATTAAAGTAAGAAAAGAGGGAGTGGGGGGGGGAATTTGCGTTTTATTTTGTAAAAGTGGTATATGTATGTATTTGCGGTGTGGATAGACAATTTTAGAAACGAACGTATGAATACATTTTTGGATCCAAGATAAGAGATTATTGTAAGAAAAGAAAAAAAAAAAAAAAGAGATATATTAAACATCGAAGGTCTTATCTGGGGAATTTGAATGAAAATAAAAAAGAAGGTTGGAGAAAAAGGTTTCCGGAATGTTAATTGCCAAAATGTCCGAAGGTGCGAAAAGTTCTTTTTGCTTATTAGCTTAACTGGCCATCTATACCACGTGGTGGGAAAGAAAGGGGACGGACTGTGTTTGCGAAAACAAAAGAAAAGAAAAAGTGACAGGGAGAGTGGAGACGTAGTTTTTTTTTAAACTAGTGTCATTTTATTTTTGGTTTTCAAAGAGGAAAAAAAAAAAAATATATTCAATTTTTTTTTTATATATATATATTTTAAGAAGAGTAACTAAGGCTACGGCCGAACATGAGTACGGTGGGGTAAAAGCTTAAGCGTGCTGGGTTTTCTGGACCTTACCCCGAAGAGTCCATGCGGCAGTGACCGGAGAACATCTACCGGAGATCTATCAACTTTTCGCAAGGGAATCGATCCGACTCGGAATGAACTGAAGCGTGATGAACTGTCTCGTACGTTTTGCTTCGGATTTCATGTGTTTTTCTTCTTATTTTGATATCCCCGGGGATCACATCGGACAAGAATTGCAGGTAATATGAACTTAAGATATTTTATTTCCAAAAATTTAACACGTTTTCTGAAACCCTCAAGGAGAACGAACGAAGGCAAGAACTTATATATTTTTTTTTTGATAAGGCCATTCAAATACAGCTGATTAGATTTTTATCTGTGTATACGTTCGTTTTCTTGTTCTGTTGTAAATCCACACAGAATACATATGTAGGTTTTATTGGGTTATGTAAACGTTAAAAGGGTATGGGCAATATATTTTCTTAAGAGTAAAAGAAAAAAAAAATATTATAATAAAAGGTGTGTTATTTTAAGGCTTATATTACAAGTGTATGTTTTATTATTTGACTCATAGAATATAGTTCACGAATTTAAACGATTGATCCGAGTTTCGCTGTTGGTTGCATAGAGTTTTCCCCCGTACATTTTCCTACGGTTTATTGGCCACCCGCCCTGAGTACTGAGCTAGTGGAGGGCCCTATTACTATCGTATTTTTCTCTTCCAGCATAATACTTATGTAAAAGTAAGTTTGGCGCTTGGAGTCAATGATTGACGTCCATAAATATGCTGCGAGAGAAATACGAAATTTCTTATCACTATTTTTTTTGCTTAAAAGGAAAAAGGGAAAATAGATATTTTTTTTTTATGATAAGAACAAATAAGTATACGGTAAACGAGTACACCCGTTACACATTTAAGATTTTGTTTAAAATTAAAAACATGCTAGTTTCAGATTTAATGGTCACAATTGCCAAACTGTTAAAACTATATTCTTGTTGAATCGATAAGTTCAAGTAAGTTTTAATCAGTTTCAGTTTTGAGAACTCCTTTCCCCTCATGTTAGAACTAAGGCCAGTCTCATATATAAGGCAGTAATGGTGGTCTAAGATGCTGAAACTTTGTATAGATGTGAAAAGGAGATATATTTTTTAAAATAGCTTTTATTTAATTAGAAGTAGAAAAATGCCTTCTTGAAACAAAAATTATTCAATTTTTAAAACAAATATTTCACTCATAAAGTTTTTAATATCTTAACTATCAAATATGTGTTAATGTAAATATAAACAAAAGTGAAAGAAAAAGTTATCCAGGCTGGAAATTTTGCAGCAGCAACAACAATAACAATAATAAAAAAAACTATTTTTTTGCAAGTTTATGATAATGGCAGTTTGTTATAATTATAGATAACACTTTCCATCATCTAGAATTAATTGTTAAATACCTTTAAAAAAATTCAAACTTTATTTACTTTCAAATTAAAAATCCTTCTTTTTCTTTTCAAAAACTTTAGTTTCTTATATCAATACTGAACATATATACTGTATATATAATACAAAACTCCAACATTTCAACTGTTTTTATCTTCTTACAGTCATTTTCAAGGATCTACAACAACGATATGAAATACATTTTTATAAATAAACCTCAATTACATAAATACCTTCATCTTACATTAACATAAACAGTAACAAGCATATTAAACATACATAATTATACTTTACTTATATCTTTCTCCCACTGCTATTTTTTTCTATTCTTTCTTTTACATTATTTAATTACAAATCTATCTTAAAATCATCCAAGAAACTTTTAATACAAATTTAAAAAACAACCCTAATTTCAAATAACTTCCCCCTTTTTAAATCTTATCTAAAACCCATCTCAAAACTACATTTCTAAACTATAGCTTTAAATGAATATAAAAAAACTTTTAACAATTTACCTACATCTATTTAAAGATTCCAGTTTAATTATACGTTATTTTATCTTCTTTATCTACTCCATTAATTCTATTTAAAATAGGATTATATATATATAATCAATGCTCAGTTTATATTAGGATAGAAAATCTCAAACTTTAATGGACAGGCTTCAATCTCCATTCTTCAACTTTTCAGCCATCCATATCATTGATAATCTAATGATGGCACGGTCAAAGCTCTTGTTTGCCAATTTTGTTGTCATACCCATGTTGACTGTAAGTCATTCTGACCCCTCATATATTGAACCTTAAGACCATTTTAAATACACAGAAGAGATGGGCAGAATGTATGCCATCATCAGACTTCCAAAGATATGGTTGGTTGGCTGAAGATTTGGAGAATGGAGATTAAAGCCTGTCCATTAAAGTTTGAAGATTCACTATCATAATATAAACTGAGCACTGCTTATATATATATATGATCAATAGATAGCGCTTTACCAAAATCACCGAACAAGTGTATATTTGTTTACATAAACGTCAAAAGAGTCAGAATTCACTAAAAAAAGAGATAGTAAATTCTGACTCTTTTGACGTTTATGTAAGCAAATATACACTTGTTTGGTGGTTTTGGTAAAGCACCATCTATTGATCATAAATACAAGCGATAGCAAGTTTACGTGATTATAACTTGTTTTTGTTTTTCATATCTATTGTGACCATCTGAATGGGCACAAGGAATTGAGATACTTTGTATCTGCATTGAATAGTTATATTGTATTTAAAAAAAAATGAAATTGCCTTAGAATTTTAAAATTTTTTGCTGGAGATTGTTTGAAGCTTAGATATGGATTGCTTATGCAGTTGATAGACCACTTTATAAGTATTCATTATTATTATTGTGGTTAGTGAAGTATTTAATGCCAGAGAGAGGGGTTGTTATTATAGGAATTGGAATATTTTGGCAGGAAAACGCAAAGTTATTTTATGATAGGGTTTAGTATTGATTTGACTGTTTTCATAATCCCTTATTCATTGATACCTATCCCTTTATCAACATTAATAGTCACCTCAATTATATTTAGTCAAGATAGTTTAATATTTATAGTATAGTGTATGTGCATGCATATATGACTGCATCATTTTCACTTCATTTTCATCTTCTAAAAACATTAAACAATAGTAAATTTAACCTGAAGATATTTAAGGTACAGAAATTATCTTTAATTTAACAAATATATTTCTTTTCAATGATTAATGGGTATTTGGATAGGTGAATCATTTTATAAATTAAATAAGTTATTCATCATTTTGTTTAACAGTTAATTAATATTCATTTCCAGTTTATAAAAGTTATTTTTTTTTTTACTAATATTATTTTTTTGTCTTGATTTACTTGTTAAAAAAAAATCATAATGATTTTTTTAGAAAGGATTTTTTTTGAATATGTAATTAGTTTGGGTGCAAAAATGTGGGAGTTGACCTGTTTGAAGGGAAATGACCTTTTTTGATTTAACAGAGAGTTGAGATAAAAAAAATACAGTGCTAAAAAATTTAGGAAGGTACATTGGTTTTTCATTTCTCTCCTTAATTTTAAACATTTGAATTAACCAACTCATAATTATTAATATTTGAAAATGTATATCGTTAGTGTTAAGATGGCATTACTTTATTTATCTATAATTAAGAAAGAAGATAGAGTGCATGAACATTATTGTTATATAATTAATCCACGTGTGTCTTCTAATATATCTTGGAAACGTATGCAGGACTGTTTTTCAGAATTTATTTTGATTTTTCACCATCTTCTGCGTTATACTTTTATGAGAGTTAAATGCAAAATTAAGGATATGTGTATTTTGATATATCATGCCACGCTTCAATTAATTATAAAAAAAAGTGACAGTATTTATTTATCTGGTATTTCTAAAAATAATATGTATTTAATGAAAGAAATAAAAATGTGAATTATTTCAAATAACCAAAGGACACTCCTCATTAAATATTTACTTAAATCGGATAGAAGGACTGAACTGCGGTGCAATTTCTGTTCCTTCGATAAAAAAAATGCACTATAATAATAAAGTATTAATTGTGGAATTACTAATGAATCATGATATCTTAATTGGCAATATTTCAAAAAATAAACTATGCGTATATTAGATTATAAAGTGTCAAATGCTATTTAAGAAAACTATTAAGAATAATAGCATACTTAATTTAAAACTACTATGGAGTGAATAAAATAATTCCTGTTCAACTGTAGCTAATGCCTTATATTTCCGTCATAATAAAAGAGAAATTGATTACTTATGCGTGATTTAGTAGCTCAAATAGTGATGCTATGAACATTGGAAGTGCTGGATTATATTTAAGTTATGATTATATATTTGTTTTGATTAGCCTACAGAAATTCATTTTATGTTCAAATTCAGTTTGGAATCCGTCCCCATATTGTTTCATAAACCCGGATTAGAACTTTGCAAGCGTACTTTTTATACTTTCAGTCACAGAACAAATAACTTTTGTTCCTTTATTTTTTTTTTATTGCTTGTCATTATGAATGTATATTATAGATAGATAGGCATACTTATTATTATGTTTTATTTATAATTTGGGTTATTATGATCTCCTAGATCATCTTGGAATGCGTATTCACAAGCAGTGGATACGTTGGTAAAAATTGATTTTGTAAAAATATGTCTTATTTTTCTTTTACGAAGGTAGAGAAAAGAAATATATTTTTATTTATTTATCATATCGTTAGAGAGAGGTTTACATTTATTTTATAGATTTTATTATTTCAAAATGAGAATTTTGGCTTTAAAATCAACAAACGTATAACTGAAATAGTTTGCTAGATATGATAAAGAAAGTTCGTTCGTAATAATTATAACTATTAAATTTTAAAAGTAACTTAAAGTTTATTCTGAATTAAAAATAATACCTTAATGTATTATTTAATTACCATATTATCTGCATAGTATGTAACTTAAATTATTTTTTTTTTTGTGTATATTCTTATCCACGCATGTGTGCGTCTGTTTTGCACAGTTATGACATTTGTTTAATAAAGTTCCGTTTGTGAATATTTTACGTATAAATTTCGGATGTGTCGTATTCTATAGAATTGAACGGATTAGTATGTTATCTGTGTGTATTTATCAGCCAGTGCGTAAATATAATGTTAGACATGTAGAAGAGCTTTGTGAATAGAAAGTAATCTGGATGCATTCTAATATTTGTAGGGATAAAAGATTTTGTTTATTTAGTATATTTTAATAATTTCCATGAGTAGAGCCTAGTTTATATTATACGCATATTATGAAATGATAGTTTGAAGTTAAGTGATGTTTTTCTTAGAGTCTTGGTGATGAGGAAAAGTCCCCACCAGCAGTATATTTTAGAATTAGATGAATTATTGTAGAAGTATTAAGTAAAGAGTTTATTCGCTCCTCATGCGAATTCCCTTTTGAACGTTTAGTCTGTATAATCATGAATATATAGCTCTGTTATTTAAAATGTGGCCAGATAAATAGCTAAGTCAAATTCTTGATGTAATATTAGTAGTGTCTTATTTTACTGATGGGTACGACATTGTCCGAAATAAAGTAATTATTTAATATTGTCTTGATGAATGGATAGTTTAAAAGAAAAGATTGTTTTCTATTATTGTTGCTTGACACACACACATAATATGAACAATATCGCGAATATAAAGGTATAAAGTTGTTGAAATTAAATTGGGAAATAAATGTTTTAAAACACAGTATATTTATTTAATACAGAATTATAAATCATCAAACCATCAGAATAAATATGATTTCATTGTTGTGCGTGAAAAGGTATTTGTAATCAAAAATGATTGTTTCATTAGTAAGAAAAGGTTGCTTTGTTGATGGCCAAATATCTTAGCTTGATTTATTTTATTAATTAATAGAAATCCTCTCATAAATATTTATTGTGCTAATAATATAGTATATTATGTAGTTCTGTTTAATTATGTTTAAGTGAAACACTTAAACAAAACAAGTATGCAGATTTAAGTTTTGTTGTTAATTTCTGATTTCAAAAAGGTATAAATAATGTTATATGATGGGATAATCCCAAACTGATACTCAAAGTTTATTGGATAATTTGAAATCTGTAAGACAAGTAGTCCTATTGTGAAAAAAAGAAATATCATATTAAACTAAATTTTTTCAATGTAATAAATGATTTGTTTATTTATTAAAAACTGTGTCTTAAGTTATTCTTGTGTACATTCGTGTTTCAATTTCCACATTTCATAAATCTATTATAGAGTAGATATATTATTTTATAGTTATGATATCAGATTTGCTGGTGTCTGACAATATTGGTTTCTTAATCCAAACACTATAAGGAACATTTGCCACTGGATAAATGTATTAGAAAGGTTGCCAAGTTGGTATATTTGTTAGATGATGATATGAGATTAAAATACCCTATTTCTGTCATAATCTTATTTATTGAAACACAGTAAAATATTTAGTCAATTTGTTTCATTACATTTTATCATACTTTATAATTATAACTTATGGGCCAATGTATTTTATTTAATTCAACTGTGTTCGTTAAATTCCCTGAGATCTTATTGTTTATTTCTTGATCGGCATTAAAGTAGATGTTTAGATTATGATATGCCAAGTCATAGAATTATTTAGGAATATAATTATAGCAAGGTGATATATGTTATACTTGGATAAAGGAAGAAATTAAGTTTAAAGTATATTTTAATAGACTGTACCAATAAACATTATGATTCGTTATCATACAATTAATTAACAAAGGAATTTACCTTATATTAAATGTTTTGTAATATTTCTTTAATTCATTTATCATCATATATCTTATGAGTTGCCTATAGCCTCCCACTGAGCTGAGCTGAACATAGACTTAATTGAAGAGTCTCAATAATAATTTTGTATCATATATCTTGTTACATTGTTCTATTCATTAATAGAACTGGCGCCTGGGCATTTCGCTCATGTAATGTATGTGAGTGGTGTTGGGAGTGTAGGTTATAATATATATGTGTGGGAGATGATAATCTGGATCAACTGATGAGTGCTGGTTCAGCATGAAATATGCATATTGGAGATCATTTATCTTTTTTATATGCATGTGGTCATGGTATTGGATGTATAAGATGGACTGGATGTCTAAAGGGAGCTTGAAAGTCTGGATTCAAACCCTGTCTAATTACATCTAGCTTAAGTATATATACTATCTTTGTATTTAAATATTGAGTTTAAGGTGATTTTCTTACCAACTATGCCATCATTAGCTTATTTTTTTAATGCATCAGCTTAAAATTGTTATTCATGAATCTGATATATCGCCCAAGTTCAATTCCTATGGTAGCACTATCACTGGTCAGGCAAGCAACACCTATGAGAATCATACCACTTAAAATATTGTATTATATATTAATCTGTGTGCTATTTAACAGTTGAATGTATTTGAACAATTAAAATACATGTAAATTTTTATTTTTTCCATACGTCAAAGCATCGGCTGGGAAGCAAACCCGCAACAACTGTTTGCAAGCAACAGCTTCCAAGGCAGATGCGCTGATCTCTAATGTTATTTAACAATTATATCTAGATTATGGAAATAGTGCAACATATAATTACAACAGCAAAAACAAACCAATAATGATTGTTTTCTTGCAAAAGGTTTTGTATTTTATAATCCATTGTAATTTAGTCTTAACAACATTCTTTTTTGTCAAGCGTTTGTGGCCTAGAGGTTAGCATAGCTGCCTTCCAAGCGGTTTGCTTCCCGGTCAACGCTTTGACATATAAAAAAAACAACAATATTCTTTTTTTGTAAAAGCTTATTGTTATTTCTGAAATTTTTTATTGTTAAGTATGTAATAGTATACAGAGAAAATAAAATGAAAAATATTAGAAATATATTTTCTAATTAAATTGATAAATAAAATTTAAAAATTTTTAATAATTAATTTGTTACGAGTGATTCTATAGAATATAAAATGGTCATGATGATTTTGAGCCATTAGAGATCGATTGCAGGATGCAAGTCCAGCTTTGATCGATTGCAGGATGCAAGTCCAGCTTTGATCGATTGCAGGATGAAAGTCCAGCTTTGATCGATTGCAGGATGCAAGTCCAGCTTTGATCGATTGCAGGATGCAAGTCCAGCTTTGATCGATTGCAGGATGCAAGTCCAGCTTTGATCGATTGCAGGATGCAAGTCCAGCTTTGATCGATTGCAGGATGCAAGTCCAGCTTTGATCGATTGCAGGATGAAAGTCCAGCTTTGATCGATTGTAGGATGCAAGTCCAGCTTTGATCGATTGCAGGATGCAAGTCCAGCTTTGATCGATTTCAGGATGCAAGTCCAGCTTTGATCGATTGCAGGATGAAAGTCCAGCTTTGATCGATTGCAGGATGCAAGTCCAGCTTTGATCGATTGCAGGATGCAAGTCCAGCTTTGATCGATTGCAGGATGCAAGTCCAGCTTTGATCGATTGCAGGATGAAAGTCCAGCTTTGATCGATTGCAGGATGCAAGTCCAGCTTTGATCGATTGCAGGATGCAAGTCCAGCTTTGATCGATTGCAGGATGCAAGTCCAGCTTTGATCGATTGCAGGATGAAAGTCCAGCTTTGATCGATTGCAGGATGCAAGTCCAGCTTTGATCGGTTGCAGGATGCAAGTCCAGCTTTGATCGATCTGCAGGATGCAAGTCCAGCTTTGATCGATTGCAGGATGAAAGTCCAGCTTTGATCGATTGCAGGATGCAAGTCCAGCTTTGATCGATTGCAGGATGCAAGTCCAGCTTTGATCGATTGCAGGATGAAAGTCCAGCTTTGATAGATTGCAAGATGCAAGTCCAGCTTTGATAGATTGCAAGATGCAAGTCCAGCGTTGTTCCCACTTTTCCAATTCATAGTTTCTCTTTTTCACACCATAATAGCAAACTTTCTTATTTGACTTCATCTGCTCATCTGTTTTCTTCTAATAATAAGTCATTTCATAATGTCAATGATATCTGTTTACTCTCACATCCTCGTCTTTCATTTTTGATCACTTTATTTTTCCTCGTGATCTGAAATATCTATTTGCAAGAAATGATAGAGTGCATGGATTAAAACCTTACTTTTCAGACATATAGATACATTTTCTTTTAATATCAGATGATTTCTACCAAAAAAGACTTGATTCATATTTAATACTATGAGAAATTTTATCCATAATATTCTGCATTACCGTAATATTTGACCGTGAAATTAACAATTCATCAATATTTATTTTTATAAAGCACAGGCAGTTAGTTGAAATTAAAGATATTTAAAGCTTCACGCTTTCAAACCTAAATGCTTTAGACTGGCTTAGATATATAGAAAGACAAATAAAGAAGAGGGTGGACTGCCTTTTTCTTATAAAATTCTCTGTCTTGTGTTTACAGTTTGATTGCTATTCAACAGCCATCATAACATCTGATTGGCTGTCAGATAAGTATTATAATAAGTGCAAGAGGTTTGTCACCTTTCAATTTAATTCATCAATATAAATCTTTATTTTCTTTTTCTGAGAACTTGAACATTAGTGGTTTGAGCATTTTTTTTTTAAACCTACTTTTCCCCTTTCATTTGATAACTCTTGCAACATTTCTTGTAATTCTGAAGCACTATTTGCAAAAACAAACCCATCATCTGCAAAATTTAGATTATATTCTTATTTTTCTCTTTTCACTTTTTTAGCATTTCTTTATATATTCATATATATATTGCTTACAATAACCCCTTCATATGCACTTTAAAGCAAAAAAACCCTTTTTAATGATTTCTTTATTTTCCTGACAGTTTCGACTGTCTAGCTGTCTTCATCACAGCTATCTTTTAAGATAGCTCAAATGAAGACTGCAGGACAGAGGAATTAAAGATATCTCTGATGAAGACTGCAGGACAGTCGAAACTGTCAGGAAAATAAAGAAATCATTAAAAGGTAGAGGAATTTAAGATAGCTCTGATGAAGACTGCAGGACAGTCGAAACTGTCAGGAAAATAAATGAATCATTAAAAAAAGATTTTTGCATTAAAATGTATATGAAGAGTTATTGTAAGCAATATATATGAAAATTTAGATTACTTAAATAAGATATATGCACTTCCATTTTTTTAGTTTCCATTTTTATTCCCCAAATATTTCTAAATAAAAATACTGTAAAATTTTTTGAAAATATGGAATTATTGTGTTGTAAACCCTTATCAATATTAATCATTTTATTTGTTTGAAAGTTTGTGTTGCTAGTGTTGTATCATCTTATATGAATTGTTAAATGTTTTTTAAACAATTCAAACTTTCTTTAAACTTTTCAAATGCATTCAACTGTTACTAATAGCATACAGATTAGTATATAACACAATATTTCAAATGAATTATTCTCCTTTCTTCAGATGTTCTAGTTTAATCAGTGGCAGTACTAGTAAGAGATTCAAACCTGGGACTTTTGTTTATTTAAGGCAATCCTCTAACCAGCTAATTCAACATTTATGAACTTAATGTCAAATAGCCCAGTTAGTTAGAGCATTGCTTTAAATTCAAGGTTCCAAGTTTGATTAATATTGTTACAAAGACTAGTTAGGATAACTGTAAATCTGTAACCTGAAAAAAAAATCCTGAACTTGATTGTGATCTAAAAAAAATTTCATAGTTCAGGTGACTGGATTCAAACCCTAAGTTATAGACATTAGATATAAGACCATATTTATAAGTTAAATTGACTTACCATTTCATTTATTTATTTGTAAAGTAATCAAATTTGACGATTTTAGAATTTTTCCCATATCTTCTTAAGAGCAAATCTCTATATGAAAATGGAAATTATAGAAGAGCTGTACTTATTTACCTAATCTTGTTTCTATCATCATTTAAGACATTGAATGACTAACATTGTCACAATCTGTGAATGTAATTGGCTGATCAGGACTGCTCATTAATCAATTTTTTTTATGACCAAATGTTTCTCTAAATTTAGAGCCATAAGAAGAAGCAACACAAAAAGGCAAAAAAGTCGACATAGAATTGAGCTTCTGCATCTAACAGTTAACATTATCATGGAAAGTTTAGTAATGTAAGCTAAGAACTTTATCTTTAAAACAGGCAAAACTCACTATATATATTGCCACACACAGCAAGCTAGAGTAATCAATGGATGCCAGAAGGCTTGTGCATAAAATCCCCAACTAGTGCCTACTCATCCAATATCCCCAGACTAGTTTCTGGCTTATAGCTTTCGTCAGATCTAGATCCAAGGCTCCTCACTGACAAAGGCCATAAGCCAGAAACTAGTCTGGAGATATTGGATGAGTAGGCACTAGATGGGGATTTTATGCACAAGCCTTCTGGCATCTGATTACTCTAGCTTGCTGTGTGGCAATATATATAGTGAGTTTTGCCTGTTTTCACAACAGTTATGCACAAGCATAAGAGGAGGTAGTCATGTGATCTGTATTAACTTTATCTTTCTTATTGCATTGCCAAATCTATATAATTTTAATATCATCTATGTTTTTCATTACTTTTTACAATGCTTTTTTACAACCCACTATTGATGGTTTCAATTGCTGGGACAATCAAAACCGTCAATAGTGGGTTGTAAAAAAGTATTGTAAATAGTAATAAATGATATTAATATTGTAAGCTAAAAATATAGAATATATTTTAGTGATCTTATAAATTTAATGAAAACATCTTGGATCTTTTTAAAAAGAATAATATATATCAAAAGTAACATAACCTCTGCTTAGCTTGCATTTAAATTGAATTTTCTGCTAGACATCTATCTCAGAACACTCTAATTGAGACTCACTTTTGTAAGCATAAGTAATCAATGGATTCCTAGGAGTAGTGGTAAACAAAAACTATATGCTTTGTTTAATTTTAAAAATAGTTAATAGTATCAGAATTTAACATATGAATAATATTAAAATATATAATCCATAAATCAGTATTGGAAATATGATTGAGTTTAAAAATCTTATAATGTTTTTTTTTTAAAATCATTAGTTTGATATTACAATATATATATATAATTTAGATTCTGGACTGAAGTACATACAAATAGCATTGATGAAGGCCGGTAGCGAAATTCTATTCTAAGAATCTGTTTTGAATTGTAATCTGATAAATTAGTTAATTTTACATAGACTACCCTGTAGTAGAGATATCAGTTAAAATGTCGCTGCTAAAAGCTGATTATTTTTATGACATGTTGATGTGATAGAATGAATGTTAAGTGAAATAATGGCAGAATGTTTAATAATTGCTAAAACACAAAAAAATGTTAAAGTTATATCTAATAATAATAAAAGTTGTAGTCCACTAGAGGGAGGCAAGGACTCCAGTTGACTGTTACTGGTGCCCCGTTTTAGTTCCATTTTTCCTAGTTTAGGGAATTAAATGTCCCTAAAGTTATTCCTATTTAAAAGAGTAGCTCCTTAGCTCTCTTTTCAGATATAAATTCTCTCTCCAGATGATCACAACATTAGATTATCAACAACAGTAAATCATATCATGGATAAAGGCAGCAAAATATTATGGTCAAAATTCAATCAGTCATTTTAACTTCTACATTACACTATATAAATCAACAGTTGCTTTCTAGAACTTTGAATTGACTTTTGAATGCCATTCATATTGAATTCTGGAATTGATAAATAATAGTAAAAGTTTTTAATGGAATAACTGTAAAAGAAATTGTTACTAATTAAAGAGAAATGGATTTTTACCCCTTTTTGTTTTAATTGAAGAAGCAGCATTATAAAGAGAAAATCTTTTAGCTCATTATTATGATAAATTTATGTGCAAAAGTCACTATATGTATTGCCACACACAGCAAGCTAGAGTAATCAATGGATGCCAGAAGGCTTGTGCATAAAATCCCCATCTAGTGCCTACTCATCCAATATCCCCGACTAGGATGAGTAGGCACTAGATGGGGATTTTATGCACAAGCCTTCTGGCATCCATTGATTACTCTAGCTTCCTGTGTGTGGAGTCAGAAACTAGTCGGGGATATTGGATGAGTATGCACTAGATGGGGATTTTATGCACAAGCCTTCTGGCATCCATTGATTACTCTAGCTTGCTGTGTGTGGCAATATGTATAGTGACTTTTGCCTGTTTTAACAACAGTTATACACAAGCATAAGAGGTGGTGGTCATGTGATGTTTATAAATTTATGTGGTGAAACAAATAATCAAAAAGTATATTTTGTGTTTATATAATCAGTCTTTGCTGGCAGTAAAAAAAGAGTTCTATCATCTTATACTATTTCTAAGTAAAGAAATATCAGAGATTTAATATAAACATTGACGAGAATTTTAAAATGTATCATTAGAAAATATTATTATAAAAAGTCGATAAACAGTAGTTCATAAAACTTACTAGCTAATGTTAGAGAAATAGCTGATAAGTGCTTTTTAAAAATTAAAAGAAAAATTAATCAATTTAGATAATTAAAAAATAAATAAAAAGCAAGCAGAGATATATAAAATAGAATAAAGGGAATTTTAAAAAATGAAAAACATAATTAGAAAAGTAAAATATTGCCCCCAAAAATGAAGATGAATAAAATACTTTTATAAAAAAATTAATAGACTATTAATAATACACAGCATTTTAAAATTGTTATGGGAGACTTTAACGCTAGAATTGGTAAACAAATGAAAGACGAAAGTGCTATAGGTAATTTTGGTTATGGTAATAGAAATGAGAGAGGACATAGACTTGTGGAGTTTGCAGAAAAAGAAAAACTTTATATTATGAATTCTTTTTTTGAAAAAAAATGTTAAAAGGAAATGGACACGGAAGCATCCAAATGAAGATATAGCAGAATTGGATTATAGTTTAACAGAAAATATATATTTCAAGATGGTAATGTTCTTAATAAATTTAACATAGGAAATGATCATCAATTAGTAAGATACATGTTAATGCAAAACTAGAGAGACAAAAATTATTAAGAAAAACAATATTTACAGTTGATATTTCTAATCTTCAGAAACATTCTAATGAATTTTAAATTAGAATTTACAAATCGGTTTCAAGTACTAGTAGATTTTGAATATGATTCAGATTTGAATGAAATTAATAAGAAAATAACTGATACACTTTTAAAAACTGCAACAAAGATAACTGGTAGAAAAAAGCAGCAATTGACCAATAAAATTTCTACCAAGACTAGAGAATTTATGAAGAAAAGAAGGAATATGAAGATATACAAAAATGATGCATTAAAAAGAATTGAATATCTCAAATTTTGTAAAATGGTGTCGAAAAGAATTGAAAATGATATAAGAAAGTATAACTGTGAACTAAAAGGAAAGCTGTATAAGAGAATAAAAGTTTCAGTAGTGTAAAACAACATTTTGATATGGATAGGAAATTTATATCTGCAATAAGAAAAAAAGATGGAATTATTACTAAAAAGAGATATCATAAAATAAGTAGAACTAACAAGAATTATATAGTAATAAAGAACAAATACCCCCTATATCTTTTTATCTTCCAAATTGCCCAGAATTTTAAATTAAGAAGTGAGACATGCAATTAAACTTACAAAGAATGTAAAGGCTCCAGATAATGATGGAATTATAATTGATATATTAAAAGAAGCAGATGAAGAAATAGAATTTTTTTTAGCAAAATTATTTACCAAATATCTAAATGATGAAGGTGTACCAGATGATTGAAAGAATGGTATTAATATTTAAAAAAGGTCATAAAGAAGATACTAGAAATTACAGACTTATTAGCCTTTTATCAGTTTTATACAAAATTTTTACCAAGGTAATTACAACTTGTCTACAGAGAACATTGGATTTCCACCAACCAAGAGAACAAGCTGGATTTAAAAGTGGTTTTAGTACAATAGATCATATCTGGGTATTGAGAGAAGCTATAGAAAGGACAAATGAATATGAGTTGCCTTTATGCTTTGGATTTGTAGATTATCAAAAGGCATTTGATTCTATAAACATTTCTTCAGTGATTAAAGCATTGGATCATAAAGGTATAGATCCAGAATTTGTTATATTTTAAAGAACATTTATAAAAATGCAACAACAACAATTAGATTACATAATGATGCTAGGAAAGACAACATTGAGAAGGGTGTAAGACAGAGTGACTCCATATCTCCAAAACTTTTTATAGCATTGCTGTAAGTCGTATTTTGTGTATTAAAATGGGAAGCTAAAGGAGTGAAAGAAAATGGAGATTATTTAAGTCATTTAGATTTTGCAGTTGATGTAGTTGTTTTTTCAAATAATGTTTTAGAGCTACAGGAAATGTTGCAGGAATTATCAGATGAAAGTAGGACTAAAGATAAATGTTAAAAAGACTAAAGTAATGTTCAATGGATTTTCTCAAAATATGAAAATAAAGATTGATTATGATAACACTTTTTTCTCCGTTACTTTTTTTATTATCCAACTTTTTTTCACAATTCTTTTTAAATATCCATTTAATATCAGACTTTATAATTCTATTATATAATTCTTATTTTTATTATAAAAGGAAATTTTCTTTGCATAAAAAAAATACATTTAATGGATATATCGTAGTTAATGTCCTTGTCACAATTGAAACTGTGTGCAACACATTTATTTTGATTGCTCTTAATGCTATAAGAAATTTATAACTATTGCTACATAAGGATCATCTTATTGTATCAAACATAGAAATAATGTATCAATAAATTTTATTTTAAAACTAAATTAAAGTAAGAAGCCTTTTAATCCAATACTCAAATATGACTAGATTACTGCAGTGTAAAAATATTGTATCAAATTAGTGAAATATCAAAGTATTATGATATTTATTGATCAATATATATAATTAAATAGACCATTTATTATGCACTTATTTCCTAGCAACTTTTATTACCTTTTTTTTAAATTTTAATGCTTATGATTTCAGAGCTATAAAATATACCAAGCACACAAAAATCATAAACAGTATCATTGATAATTGGGCAACCCATCTTAAACTTTTTTACCCTGTACATGAGGGGTCAGATTGACTTTAGGTCAACATGGGTGTGATGAGAATCTCGGCCTCAGGGTGGCCTTTCAATTGGATGGACGGTTGAAGAGTTGGAGTGTGGAGTGGATTGAAGCCTGTCCATTAAAGTATGAAGATTGGCTATCTTAATATATATCTGAGCACTTATTGCATGTATGTGTGGAGATGATAATCTGGACCAACTGACGATTGCTGGTTTAGCATGAAATATGTATATTGGTGATTATTTATCTTTTTGACATATATGTGTTGAAGTGTATCAGTGTTATGAGATGGAGTGGAGAGTGGTCAGTCGTTTGAAAGTCTGTGCTCATATACCCTATATATTATATTTGTGTGTCCCCCCCCCCTAGAACTAGAATATGACACACTAACAATGATGTCGAATTATATTTATTTAAGCACACACACTAATGACATTTCAATTCTTTACATTTTTTTTATTCATTAACAGAATGCAATGAAATGGAAGGTACGGAGAAGCTTTGACCTACAGTAGGCATATTAAAATAATACCATTTTTTTAAGTCAGTAATTCCCAACCTGGAGTATGCTTACCCCCAGTGATACAAACCAGGACATTTAGGAATGAATTAAAAAAATAATGGCTGAAAATGCACAGATGTTGATTAATCAAGATGTATCAGTTGATTAGAATAATTAGTTACATTGATGTTTAAAAAAGATAAGAAAAACATTAAAAATTACATACCCATTATTCATCTCTGTTCTATACAATATATTTACAAAGATAATTACAACTTGTCTATAGTAAACTTAAGATTCAAACCAAACAAAAAAAAAAACCAAGCTGAATTTAAAAGTGCTTTTACCACAGTAGATTATATCCAAGTATTGAGAAAAATTACAAACAGAACAGATGTATACCATATAATATTAAACTGTCCAAGCACTTTACTACTGTTACACAATGCTTTATTTACCACCCTTTCTTACAGTTTACAGTTTCAATTGCCCCAGCAATCTTCTTCAGAACTTTATATCTCCTAATCTCAACTGTAAGTTCTGAAGAAGATTGCTGCGGCAATCGAAACTATAAACTGTAAGAAAGGGTGGTGGATAAAGCATTGTGTAACAGTAGTAAAGTGCTTGGACAGTTTAGTATTATATAGTATACATTTGGCAATGCAATAAGAAAGAGTAGTTATTATATTTCTTGAAGAACTGATGAATATGAGTTGTCATTATGCTTTAGATTTGCAGATTATGATAAGCCATATGATTCTATAAGCATTTCTACAATAATTAAAGCTTTTAATCTTCAAGATATAGACCTGGGATATTGTCATATTCTAAATAATATTTATCAATATGTATCAGCAGTGAATAGATTATGTAGTAATAATAAGATGAGTGATTCCATATATCCAACATTTTCCCAGCAGTTTTACGAGAAGTATTTTGTGGATTAAAATGTGTAGTTAAGAGAATAAAAGTAAAAGGATATTATTTAAATCATTTAAATTTAGCAGATAATAATGCTTCAGAGTTTTAGGCAATGTTGCAAGAGTTATCAGATGAAAGTAAGAAAGTAGGACTAAAGACAAATGCTAAAACGACTAAGGTAATATGCAATGGATTTTCTCAAAAGTAAATAAAGATTGATGATCTTTAATTTGAAAAAGGTAACAAGAACAAATAACTTGGTCAGATTATCAATACAGATAAAAGTATAATGGAAGAAATTGAACATAGAATTGAACTTGGATCAATTGTTTTTGGTAAAAGTAATTTAGCATGTGTTTGAAAATAAGATTTTTAATAGATATATTTTACCATTCTTATTAAAGAAATCTGAAACTTGGACATTAAACAGAAGAGTAATATAAAGATTTCGGACCACTCAATGTAATATGGAAAGATGTATGTTGAGAATACAAGAAGAGATTGAAAACTAAATATAGGCATCAGAAATTAAGCATTGACTTATCACTGAAAATATTAAGAGACAGAAATGGAGCTGAAGTGGATATATCTTGAAGAATTGATAATAAATTGAGTTTTAAATTGAATCTCAAGAAATTGTAAAACACATAGAAAGAGACCATGGATGAAATAAAGAAGTTTGCTGATGAGATCTATGTAATAAAGGTTATGATCAGTGAAACTAGACTAAATTTGGAGAAGTGTTCTACAGTGGATAAATAAGGTCTGGAAATGTTGATTGGGCTATTTATTTACAGTTCAAAACTGAAATAACAGCAACTCTCTTAATTAACAAAGATTTTGCTGATGATAAAGGCTATAATTTATGGAAATCAGCTACCGAGCAGTTAATTCATAAAAAAAGTTTGGTCGTAAACGATTTGAAATGAAAATGAATTATTTTTCCATATGTCATAGCATCGGCCGGGATGCAAACCCGCAACCGTCTGCAACCAACTACTTGCTTGCAAAGCGGCTGTGATGACCTCTTGGCTAACAACGCTTGACGAAAATGAATTATTGCATTTTAAAACAATTATATTTACAACTTCTCTCTGAGGAGTGACAGAGCACGAAACCATGGACAGAGTTTTGGGGGGGGTCCTGACATATTTTAAATGCTTTCTCTAGCTAAGCATTTATCACAAAGCTTGTTGAGGAATTGGCAATCCTCATTGTTTATAACTTACAAGCTTAAGAGTATAGAGTCATGTGATCTATGACTCTTATTTTGACTATTTATAGTCTCTGCAATAATATATGGTTATTTGCTCAAATTATATCAACAATTTATTAAGCTTAATTGACTTGAAGTTGAATTAAGTTGTACAGGTAAGAAAAAGTTGGTCTTTTTTTTTTATTTTAAAAAAAGACATTTACAAAGTTTATTTTTACCTGACATTTATGGCATTTGAAAATTTCTTTTTTGAAATCTTTGAAAAAATAATAATTTACAAGGGGAATAATCGTATATATACAACAAATAGTAATATTAGAGCAGTTCATGGGTAGGATGACAACCTTGGCATTAACAAGGGCTTTGAACGATCCATGATGGATCAGATTTTCAATGAAATGGAAGGCTGAAGAGTTGTGTGTTGGAATGGTTTGAAGCCTGTCCATTAAAGTATGAAGATTGGCTATCTTAATATAAAGCTGAGCGCTGATTTTCTATATGTGTGGAAATCGTAATCTGGATCAACTGATGAGTGCTGTTTTAGCATGAAATACGTGTACTGGTGATTACTTATCTTTTCAACATATGTGTGATCAGATGGGTCAGCAATATGAGATGGCACTGAGAATAGTGGGTCATGTGAAAGTCTGAGTTTGAACCCCGCATATATTACATATATAAATGCAGTTTTAAGCCTGTACAATGTATTAATTTATATGTAATTTTATAAATTACGTTTCTTTTTTATGAGTTTCTTTTTTTTTTTTAAATTACCAAATTATATATGATTTACTCAAAATTACACAAAATTCACAACTCAACTGACAGCCAAGAAAATAAAATCTAAATAAGACTCACAAAAATGGTTTCCCTTTAAGATTTATTTTACAGGTAGTGTTGTAGAGGGTATTTCTAGATCCATGGCTTTTGATGGGATAAATAATTTTAAGATGGAAAGTAATTGGGTATTTGATAGTTTGGATATTAAGAATATGTATCAATCAGTTAGTAGATTAAGGAGTATTGATGTTCTTATGTCTGTGTTGATTAAACATGGATCTTTGTCAAAGAATAAAATTAAAGTTATTAAAGATTTGCTTTTATTATTGAAGGATTCTATGTATTTTACTTATATTAAAACAGGCAAAACTCTCTATACGTATTGCCACTCAGTGCAAGCCAGAGAATCAATGGATGCTAGAAGGCTTGTGCATAAAATCCCCATCTAGTGCCTACTCATACAGTATCCCCAATTTAGTTTCTGGCTTGTGGCCTTCATCAGTTTAGGAACCTTGGATCTGAGAGCACCACAGCTAGATCTTAGGATCTAATGCAACCCTCCAGCAGTGACCTTTTATCTCTACTTAACTACAAAACTATGAGACTGAAATTGAAAACACTAATATTTTCAATTCAAGCTCATCAGCTTATATAGTCATATAGATCTGAACTCAGTTCAGTACCTATACATTTTGGTGTCTTTGGTTCTTTAATAACAATAACCACCACTATCCTATTAGGTAGGATTGGTTTTAAGCCAATAAACATCACAGTCACTTTTTTATGCTTGTTCTTAACTGTTATTAAAACAGGCAAAACTCTCTATACATATTGCCACTCAATGCAAGACAGAGTAATCAATGGATGCCAGAAGGCTTGTACATAAAATTCCCCATCTAATACCTACTTATCCAATAGCCCCAGACTAGTTTCTAGGTTGTGGCCTTCATCAGTGAGGAGCCTTGCATCTGAGGGCACTGCAGTTAAATTTTAGGATCTAATGTAACCCTCCAGCAACCAACTTTTATCTCTACTTAACTATAAAACTACGAGACTTAAATTGAAAATATTTTCAATCCAAGCTCATCAGTTTATATAGTCATATAGATCTGAACTCAGTTCAGTATCTATACATTTTGGTGTCTTTGGTTCTTTAATAACCATAGCCACCAATATCCTATAGTCATATAGATACTGAACTGATAAATCATTAAAATTATACAAAATTATATAACTAAAAGAAATCTAAATGATATTATTTTATCCCCATTTATTGCCTTTAATTTGAGATCAAAATGTGTGCGTGTTTATGCTGAATTCTACATATATTTATACATTTTTAATATTGTTACACACACAATTCGATACCAGAAAGTTTAAATTTGGGCGGGATAGACTGGTCAGTGAGAGACGACAGAAAAAGGTGAAACTTAAGATTCGAATACGAATCTTACTGTTTTAATATCTATGTTTAATATTTAAAATCATTATTTAAACAAAGTTTCCATTCTATATGCACATATCTATCTATGTTTAATATTTAAAATCATTATTTAAACAAAATATTCAAGATTTTATTGACTAATTCTTTATCTATTTAAAAAAATATATTTATTGACATTATAAAATTGTACAGATGCATAATAAATACACTTTGTTAATGTTGGCTCATCCATTGCTGGCGTTGGTCTGGAAAAAGTATGCCAGAGCCATTCTCCGCACTAGCAGATTATAATATGAGCAAATACGTACTATTTTGTTGGTATTGCCCACCCCTACTAGTGCAGAGAATGGCCCAATAATGCTAACTTATCAGCTGGGATACATGTAGTGTGAAATCAATGCCCCTCTAGTAGAATCCGACATGTTGCAACACAGACTACTTCTA
This sequence comes from Epiperipatus broadwayi, assembly GCA_028023455.1. NCBI lineage: Eukaryota > Metazoa > Onychophora > Udeonychophora > Euonychophora > Peripatidae > Epiperipatus > Epiperipatus broadwayi. The sequence continues at coordinate 4,840,218 of JAQFVV010000030.1, read as the reverse complement.
CGATACACTACAATGTGGATATATCAGGTCCAAAATTTATGTAGAGTCTGTGGGCCATACTAGTAGGCTCCATGTATTATTAAACAAAAATCTAGAGGATAGTATCTTATCCTTGTCTTGAAGAGCTTTGAGCTTATCGCAAAATATAGCATTGGGATCCGGTGTTGGTTGTGTGAACTTTGTCCTGCACCTTGTGTACCAAAAAGCATATGTCAGGAAGATAGATAACCTGATTACTGTAAAGTCTCCAGAGAAGAGACAACCCCTGATGTCCAGGATTTTATCCACTGCTATAATGCAGTGTTGAGAGATAACTTCGAATACTGCTATAGCCTGGACATATATTTAACAGATGATTAAAGGACTCCTCTCCTCTAGAACAGGCATGACAAATAGGGTCTATTTTATTTAGAAACCGCTTATAGTATAACAATGTATTAGTTGGCATGGAATCCATATTCACCTTGATCAGATAATCCAAAAGTTTGCGCTCCAGTAGCAGATATTTAAATATTGAGGTGATTTTATGATTGCTGCACCCTAGGTGAGCATAAATAACTGTATTAACAGGATTCAGCAGGCAATATGCCTGCCAGATGTTGATTTTATTATTAAACTCTGTTGTTGAGTGCCCGATGTATAGAGATTGTTGTTTAATAATGGTGTCAAGCCATGTGTGTTTACTGGGGGGAGGTCTGTCAGTAGGTATTAGTATCTATAATATTTGATAGAGGGTATTTTTTCCCCAGATTTACTAAAAGTGAATGCCGTTTTTGGAAATTGATTGTCTGTATTGAATGGAGAACCATACCATTCTGTCTCCTGTGAAACTGAAGTCTGCAGATGCTAATTGCAATGGTCCGACCTCTCCATAAGAGCTGACCACAGAGCCTCTGAATCTGTAAGCTGAATGATTTGGTAACTGTCATTATTGGCAGGTAGTAATTTATGCTCGTCATAATCTTCATATTAATAAGAGCAATCTTCCCTTGTAGGGACAGGTATGTCCTTGACAGCGACTTAACCACCTTAGTAGCATTGCTTATGATGGATTTTTGTAGGCAGACAGACATAGCAGTCTGTGACTTGAAGATAGGAAACCCCAGAAAACACTGAGGTTCCGCTAAAAAATTGGATAGTATTTTCCTACCAGTGTTGATGCACCAGGATGATGACTTGTGAGGATTGATGGATAATTTATAATCTTTAGTATAATTGGTAATTATGGAATGAAGTGTCTTCAGATATTTACGGGATGGAAGAATCACAAGTATGTCATCCATGTATGCGAAAACCTTGATGTTTTTCTTAAGCCGGGGCACATATATACCTGGAAGCTGATCTAGCTCTTTAATCAGAGGGTCGATGTACTTTATGAACAATAGACCACTCAACGGTGAACCTTGTGGTATGGATCTTGAAGGGCCAAATCCATCTGAGTAATGTCCATTTATGGAAATATGAATATGCCTATTATTCAGGAGGTTGTCCAATATCTGAATTATCTGTTTTGATATGTCCAACTGAGATAGCAATTCAAGAAGAATGTTGACATCTACTGTATCAAAAGCATTGGACACATCCAGCTGGACTGCCACAGGCTGGGATTTTCTGTTAGATCTAATGTGATCAAGCAGAATTTTAACTTCACCAATTGCAGTCAGCGCTGATGATCCTTTCCTTGCATATTGAGAGGCCGATATATCCTGTAGAATGGCATTCTGAATTTTTTTTTTATTATACCCTCCATGACTTTGAACAAAATTGGTGTCATCGATATTGGCCTGATACTGCTAAGAGAGGTAGGATCCCGGTTCTTTTTAATGAATGGAACCATGGCGATTGGATATAGGTTAGGAATTACTCTCCTTTCAATGGTGAGGTAGGTTAACATGTTTAATATAGTCCTCGCAGTAAAAAAAATTAAGTGAGTGAACACAAACTTCAGGATAGCATGAATCCCAGGATGAACACTGTCAGGGAGACCCTGCAACCTATTGGTGATGTCTTGGAGTGTAATACCATGATCTGCCTCTCCGGTTGTGCCCACTCACACTCCAAGGCAGGGTTTGTGCGGTGACCTAAGAGAAGGTTTTGAAAGTGGTTCTCTATGTGTAAAATCATATTGGCACCAGTAAGGCTGCCACCATTGATGAGCAATAGATCTAATACATACAAAATGGCAAACGGAAACCCAAATAATAATCGTTTACAAACTTGATTATATTAGTAATATTAAAAGATGTGAAGCATAGATCTAATCCATAGATCGAGATCCATTGCTTCACTAGTCTGGGGATATTGGATGAGTAAGCACTAGCTGGAGATTTTATGCACAAGTCTTCTGGCATCCATTGGTTACTCTGGCTTGCACTGAGTGGTAATACATATAGAGAGTTTTGCCTGTTTTAATAACAGTTAAGAGCAAACATAAGAAATAGTGATTATGTGATGTTTAATTTACTTATAATGATAATTTTTATAAGATTATGGAAGGATGGATAATAGGTTATATTATTTCTTCATTATAAATAAATAAAAATAAACTCTTTCACCTTAGATTCTTTATTAAAAGTGGTCAAAATACTTTTAAAAAATAATTATAACATACACCAAATCTTTTAAAAACTTGTTTTTTATTTTTTTGCCACCAAAATGAGATATATATTAAAATAGATTTCCAACGTTTCGACTATTTCTTTATTTTTTTCTATAGTCTTTTTCAAGGAACTAAAAATATATAAAAAAGAGAAAAAAAAAAATTCATAAAAATTCTTAAAACAAACAAAAATAAAAATCCTGTCACGTATACATACTATTTTGGAAAATATATTCTTTACTTACTATGATTTCTTTTCCCAACAGCTTCCAACTTTATATTTTGCCTAAATGAACATTTTATTGTTACAAAATATAATTTTTTATTATCTTATCTTCAATTAACACATTTTTACATTCCTTTCTTCTTAAAAACAAAAACATTCTATTAAATTTCACAAAAATTTTTTTCCCTCTCTTCTCTTTTCCTTTACATTATAATATTCTATTCAGAACAGGATTTAACATCTTTATGTATAAACTTTCCTTTTCAAATCTTTCTTTTTGTTTAATTATACATTCTAAAGGGGTAATCTTAAAATTGACATGACCAAATTTTTCTTTATGTAAATATATTGCTGAATTTCTATCTGACAAATGTTGTTTTAATCTAGTTTTTAAAAAATTCTTTGTATTACCCACATAAGATATATCTTTACCATTATATTTTAAACAATCCATACATTTTATTGTATAAAATGTATGGATTGTTTAAAATAAAATGTTGTTTTAATATATTTACATAAAGAAAAATTTGGTCATGTCAATTTTAAGATTACCCCTTTAGAATGTATAATTAAACAAAAAGAAAGATTTGAAAGGGAAAGTTTATACATAAAGATGTTAAATCCTGTTCTGAATAGAATATTATAATGTAAAGGAAAAGAGAAGAGAGGGAAAAATTTTTTTGTGAAATTTAATAGAATGTTTTTGTTTTTAACAAGAAAGGAATGTAAAAATGTGTTAATTGAAGATAAGATAATAAAAAATTATATTTTGTAACAATAAAATGTTCATTTAGGCAAAATGTAAAGTTGGAAGCTGTTGGGAAAAGAAATCATAGTTCCAAAATAGTATGTATATGTGACAGGATTTTTATTTTTATTTGTTTTAAGAATTTTTATGAATTTTTTTCCTCCTTTTTATATATTTTTAGTTCCTTGAAAAAGACTATAGAAAAAAATAAAACAATAGTCGAAACGTTGGAAATCTATTTTAATATATATTTCATTTTGGTGGCAAAAAAATAAATAAGTTTTTAAAAGATTTGGTGTATGTTATAATTATTTCTTCATTAATTTGTTCCATTTATATTAATTATTTGGAAGATGAAATTATTATTAAAAGGGATTGTTTGTATTTAAAGTTAAATTGTTAGATAAGTGGATGATTATTTGTTTGTAGTTGAGAATAATAAATTGGAAGAATTGATAAATGAGTTTAATTACTTTGATCCTTCTATAAGATATGTAGTAAAAGGAGGGGGGGGTTAGATTTTGTTAAGTTAAATTTTTTAGATCTATTAATGATTGGAAATGTAAAGAATAATTGTTTGGTATGTAGTCATTACATTAAGAGTTAAGATCTATAATTAAACCTGACAGCTACCAATTTGTATCTTATAACTAGCAGCTTTAAGAAATTACTGTTGTAGAAATGAGATTAAATAATTCCAGTGGGGTAGCTTTGTTTCAGAAAGATCAATTTTATAAAGATTATTTGAGTGTTGTCTACTCTGTTAAATTTGTTAAAAGTATTTTATTTAATAGTAATAATATTTGTAATGATATAAAGAACAAAGAAACATATTTTATTTCTTTGCCATTTAAATTGTCTTCTTATAAAATTATATATAAAATATATAATTGTTAATTAGAAAAGATATTAATTAGTATTAAAGTTTATCGGCTTAACGTTTTCGAGGATCCATGCCTCATATTCATAGCCTTCATAAAATGTATAATAAAATATGCAAATACAAATATTCAAATAAGCTAGTATTATGTAGCCCATTTCTTCGAGATCTCAAAGCAAGTATCCTTTCTATTAATGGCATGGATGTTTCCATTGATGTAAAATGCCTCCTTTATTTTTCTTTTGTGATTATTTGATTCTGAGCACAATATTATGGGATTGGCGGGTGTGAAGTTGTGCCCAGATTGTTTAGCATGCTCCAAGAATACAGAGGACGTGTTGCTGTTTTTCTGAGCTCTGTTAAATGTGTAAATATGTTGACCCAGTCTAGTATTGATTGTAGCTTTCGTTTCACCATAATATATAGCATGGCATCCAGCCTGAGGGCAGGCAATAGAGTACACCACGTGTGGGGTGAACGATTGATCAATGTGGTCTTTAGAGTTGTTAAGCAATCTATTAGAATTAGATGGAGTTCTAACTGCTATGTTAAATTTATCGTTTAATGCTTTCATTAGTTTGCTAGATATTTTAGGAATGTAGGGGATTGTTATTCTAGGTAGATTGGTGCGAGGTACATTATTGTTTATTGTATTATTAAATTTTATGATTTTATTTTTAATAGCTTTGAATTTGAACCCTGCTGCTAAAAATTAATAATTTGTTTGGAAATAAAAACATTTCTTTAAAAAGTGGTATTACTTTGAATAATTTATTAAAAAATACAAAGGAAATTTTTGATAGAAAGACTTTTCCTGGAGTAATGTATATTATTCCTTGTTTTTGTAAGAAGTATAGGTCAGAGTAATCTGAGTTTAAATAAAAGTATAAAGTTACATAAAAGTAGGGTTAGAAATAAATATATTAGTTTTGCCTTATATATCCATGTAAAAGATGGCCACATTATTAATTTTGATGAAGCTAAGGTTGTCTTCTTTGAGAGAAATGAAATAAAAAGAATTAAAGAATATTTGGTGCAAATTTAGTATGCGATCTCTGCCATTTTGAATTTCAAAAATAGCCAAAAACATCATCTGACACATTTAAGTGATAAAAAACTACACGAAAACAGGAAAAATTTAGAACTTGGGTCACGTGACTTGGAAAACCCCCCCCAAAACGCACAGTTAAAAAAAAAGAAGCCAAAACACGAAAAATTAACATTTTCTCATTTTAAATTATAAATCAAATAATTTATATATAGAGAGAGCAAGATTACTATATTTAAATCTTAATCAATAAATGCTAGTTATCATTGCCTAAAAAAGTACTTGGTAGCATTTTGATGTGGCTGATATGTGATATCTAAGTCACCCCCTCCCCCCTTACACAAATTGAAGTAATATATATATTTCACACAAATAAAATTATGAGTGCGTAAAGAAAACAAATAAATGAAATATGATAAATAAATGGCTAGTATTTTTGAAGGAATATCTTCATTATCAAAGCTGTGGCTAAATGAATTGCGAAGTAAAACTGTTGCTATAAGAAATGCAAAGTGTATGCAAATTTAGCACACAGCAATTCATTTAGCACACAGCTTTGATAATGAAGGTAAATAAACCCAATAGCTATTTATTTATTTATCATATTTCATTTATTTGTTTTCTTTACGCACTCATAATTTTATTTGTGTGAAATATATATCTAATATATATTTCTCATTACAAACACAGACACGAAGCGATTATTAATTAAAATAAATATTTTTTTTAAAAAAAATAAAATATTTACATTTATTTAAAATATGTTTTTGTTTTCCTTTGTTGGTAGTAAAACTCATTTCAATGTTAATAGATATTCAGATTATAGTGACATAATCAAGAGTAGATCTGATATAGATGAAATGCAAATGAAGACTTTAATGAGTTTTATCTTCTTATATTTTAATGCGTATATATGTTTGTGTACAAGTAAGCTGTATATAACTAACTTTAATAGTGATCGGGGTAATATTTATATGTACATCTGCACATAGTAAGAGACTTAATACGCCTTATTCGGTTCTCCCCATCAAGAAAGTTACTTTTTAATTCTCAGAATTTGTATACAAAATAATTATAGTGGTTTGCGTATTTTTCTAAACATTTTTTAAATTATTTGTTGAGGTATGATTTTATATATTGAAGCAGTGAATATCATCTGTACGCAGATATACTTGCTTCATTTTACTTAAAACCAAACTATCTCCTATGGTGTATAAAATGTAATATTAAAATCCACACACATTTGTAATAGGTGCAATGTGTGTGTATATATAATATTATGGCATCTTTCTAAAGCTAAAATCTAAATTATTTAAGTTAAGCATTTTACAGTTAAAAGAAACATATATAAAAACTGAAAACCATTAAATAAGAATGTAAAAGTAGACAATGGGAGAGGGGGAGAAATATAAGTGCGGTGCATCTTTATCCACAAAAGCAATCTTGAAAATAGCTACAGTCAAACACCTTTGGATGCTCAAAGGTGTCAAATGTAAAATAAAACAAAGAGCAGGAAACCAAATGGTCGATTAGTAGGTGTGAGGAAGTAAAGAGCAAAGAGTACTGTAATAAAAATAATGGCGTAATATTATATATTGTAACGAGACAGCGTTACATCAATATTAAATCTAGGATACATCGATAAACACACACACACCAGCAAGCAACATAAAACACTCGTAACTTTATTTTCGTAATTAGTAATAGTTTTCTTTCTCTCATAAATACATTTATAAAACACACTGATAAAATGCAGACGGTAAAACGTCTAATTAAATGATTAAAGCCTTTAGATAATAAAAATAATAACAAAAAATAATTTGCTTTCCTAAATAATAAAATATAATATGCACTCCTAAAATAATAAAAATAATTATCAATCAAAATCACCACGGGGAATTAAAATGTTTATTTTAGAAATATAATTTTAACTAGAATAAAACTTATAGAAAAGATTTGAGGAAAAGATAAATGCTCGACTTCTAAATGTAAAATAACTTGTATTGTTCTAGTAAAACACACGCACACACGCATGCCTTCGAGGTGTGAAGGAATAAGGTTGGTTGAGTGAGATTGCAAAATGAGATTGTCCCAAAATAAATATTGCCTTTAGCACAAAGAGTGAGTGAGCAGGTACCTCAAACGCGGACCTGAACGACAACTCCAAGAACAGGGAACTATGGGGGTAGATTGGATCCCAAGATATGGATCAACCTTTATAAATACTAGTCAAAACCTATTCAATTTTAATTTTGGTTAAGATTTTGTTAAAATTTGGTTAAATTGGTTGAATGCAGTTCGATTCGATTCAGTTCGATTGATACATTCTCATTATTGTGTTTTTTTTTATTTTCCAATTCTCAGTACGCTGAATTACCACCTGCTCATTTATTCCGATGCTTATGCTTTTATTTAAAATTAGAATTGTTCTGAATTAGCTTGGTTATTCCTCAACTTTTAAAATGATCATCATGAAATTAATCCCAAGAGCGTCGACTGTCATGAGGGGCTAATAAACCCTTCAGTGACTGATCGGCGCTCCGCCACTGAAATATCTCCGAAGCTATGAAATTCTGATAACATCGCCGTGTTAAGTGAATGCTCCTAATAAAAGAAATGTTCCGTGAAACACCCAAACTCGTCCAGACCAATCGACCTTCGTTGCAACCAAGACAAATCCTAGGTAAATATGTTTTTTTATTCTGTTCACTCACTCAATTAATAAACTCGTAAGGCAATCTCGTAATTAACCAACATAAATTTACTCAAATAAATCCTAAGACTTTCCTCGTCATAATAGTTTATCTTTGTTACTGAACTTTGTAAACATGAACTTTGAACTTAAGTGAAGCTAAGGAAAGATTATATATTTATCAAATAGAAAGGAACTTTCTCGTTATTCAAATTGTGTTATGAATACTTATGGTTCTCTGTGGGCGTGAATGTATGTGCGCGTGTGTAATAAATCAATTAATAATGTTTTGTAATAAATCAATTAATAATGTTTTCTTTTCATATTTAATAAACTTGTTCAATATCTAATCAAGTCGAGCATATCTCAAATCTTTTCACACACGATCAAAACCGTAGTTATTTATTCTTTGATAACTTATCTTTGAGGTAGATTTAGTTAATTTTAATTTTCATTTAGTTATTTTATTAATTATGTCACCATCGTGCCGTAAGTCACGATGTTTCTTATTTCACCTTAGTTAAGATAGATTTAAGAGCGGGCGGGTCTATAATCAAAGTAAACGTCAATAAATCATGTTATATACAATAAAGCGGGGGGATGAACTTGTAAGCCTTGTGTTCGGGGCGTAAGCGAACAACCTCATAGGTCAGTGATAACCAATAAATGATCTTTATGCCGTGATCGACTTATTAGAAAACCTTGCTGATCTTCATTAGCGGACAACGCGTCTTCTCCGGGAGGAGTCATTTTAGAAACAAACATGTAACAACCTTGAGACACCTTATTGGTCCATGCTGGGAGTTTTGAGCTAGTGGGTGGGATTAGACTTCGAAATCGTTTTGACATGATGTAAGGTGATGCGAGTAGTTAAAATCAACTTAAATAATCGTATCTGGCGCCCCCTTATGTGGATCGTGAATAACTGTCGATGTAAGAAAAAAAAATAAAGCCTTACGCTATGTCATGTTTGTTTCGAAGCCCGTAATCTCGGCGGGTATATAGAAAAGGGGTCACACCGTTACAATATACACACATGCACCTATTACAAATGTGTGCGGATTTTAATATTACATTTTATACACCATGGGAGATAGTTTGGTTTTAAGTAAAATGAAGCAAGTATATCTGCGTACAGATGATATTCACCACTTCAACATATAAAATCATACCTCAACAAATAATTTAAAAAATGTTTAGAAAAATACGCAAACCACTATAATTATTTTGTATACAAATTCTGAGAATTAAAAAGTAACTTTCTTGATATGATGGGGAGAACCGAATAAGGCGTATTAAGCCTCTTACTATGTGCAGATGTACATATAAATATTACCCCGGTCACTATTAAAGTTAGTTATATACAGCTTACTTGTACACAAACATATATACGTGTTAAAATATAAGAAGATAAAACTCATTAAAGTCTTCATTTGCATTTCATCTATATCAGATCTACTCTTGATTATGTCACTATAATCTGTATATCTAATAACATTGAAATGAGTTTTACTACCAACAAAGGAAAACAAAAACATATTTTAAATAAATGTAAATATTTTATTTTATTTTTTTTAAAAGAATATTTATTTTAATTAATAATCGCTTCGTGTCTGTGTTTGTAATGAGAAATATATATTAGATATATATTTCACACAAATAAAATTATGAGTGCATAAAGAAAACAAATAAATGAAATATGATAAATAAGTAAATGACTATTGGGTTTATTTACCTTCATTATCAAAGCTGTGTGCTAAATTTGCATACAGTTTGCATTTCTTATAGCAACAGTTTTACTTCGCAATTCATTTAGCCACAGCTTTGATAATGAAGATATTCCTTCAAAAATAATAGCCATTTATTTATTTATCGTATTTCATTTATTTGTTTATTTTACGCACTCATAATTTTATTTGTGTGAAATATATCGCATATATATTACTTTAATTTGTATAAGGGGGGAGGGGGTGCCTTAGATATCACATATCAGCCACATCAAAATGCTACCAAGTACTTTTTTAGGCAATGATAACTAGTATTTATTGATTAAGATTTAAGTATAGTAATCTTGCTCTCTCTATATATAAATTATTTGATTTATAATTTAAAATGAGAAAATGTAAATTTTTCGTGTTTTGGCTTTTTTTTTTAACTGTGCGTTTTGGCGGGTTTTTCCGAGTCACGTGACCCAAGTTCTACATTTTTTCTGTTTTCGCGTAGTTTTTTATCACTTAGATGTGTCAGACGATGTTTTTGTCTATTTTTGAAATTCAAAATGGCAGAGATCGCGTACTAAATTTGCACCTTATTAGTACAAATTTATGATTCTGAAGCAATTAACTTATTTAAAAGTTCTTTTAGTATTAAGGGTGGGTAGGAGATGAGAAAAATTGTGGATAATGTTCAGTATAAATATGTTATCTTGTAGTTCTTTGTACTTGAAAAGTCTGCTTGTAGCAGTGAAACCATTGGTAGAGTTTTAGATTTTATTTTCGTGGCCAGTCTGGTTGAATTGTGAATTTGGTATAATTTTGATTATTTATTGACTAGTTTAGCTTTATGCTTTTAATGTTTATATTATTTACTGTATATATATAATGACTATCTTCCATTGTGCAGTGGATTTCTACAAGCACAAGCCTAATTCAATTTTTTTTATTCATAGCATTTCTTCTTTAAAAATTTTCTTTAATCACATTAATTCAACTTTTTCAAATTCTTTTACAATCTCTTGGTTTATGCCCATCTATTGATATTTGTTTTGGCAATATGCCCATTCAGTTTCTTAATTTTTTTCAACAATATTAGTAAACATATTTGATTACACATTTTATTTTTGATGTTTTTCGTTTAATCCCAACACACTATTTTATATTTTGTCATGTGAGTAGCAATATGAATATTGTTTTTTAATTAAATGCACCAAATTTCAATTCTTTAAAAAAAGAACAAAAAACTAAATTGGATTCCCAGTGATTTTTATTCTTCCAACAACCAGTTTCGTATTTGACATTCCATTGTAAATGTCTTTTTGCAGCCTGTAATTTTACCATTTTATTTTTTTATTGAAAAAAAAAAGTTTTTTATTTCTGAAAATACATATATATTTTTTGTGGGTCAAAGCGTTGGCCGGGAAGCAGCTGTCTTAACCACTCCGCCACCAACGCTTGACTGAAAATATTTAATAGTAAGTATGTAGATGTATGTAAAAGAAATAAAATTTAAATAGAAAAAAGGATAATTATATTAAAAATATATTCGATGCTTGACTTACCTTGATGATAAATAAAATAAAAAGAAAACTTAAAAATTAAATAGTAATGAATGATTTTATAAGAATATAAGATTGAAGATTAGCATTCTTTTATCAAATGCATAACTATTGCAGGATGAAAATATCTAAACATCACATGATCCCCATTTCTTATTATTCTGGATTCCACTGAGTAGCGCTAGTGTATGGAGAGTTTTACTTGTTTTTATGAAAATATCTCATTGCTCCAATACATTGCCTTCTTCGCATCTCATCATCAAACTTTATTATTTCATTCATCCATTTCACATGTAAACTTTTTCTAGGTTTTTATAATCTCTTAGGATTTATATAATTGCTTATAATAACTTCTTTCATATACACTTTAATGCAAAAATTTTTTTTTAATAAAACTTCTTTATTTTCCTGACAGTTTCAACTGCCTAGCAGCCTTCATCAGAGCTTTCTCAAACTTCCTCTGATGAAGACTGCTGGATAGTCGAAACTGTCAGAAAAATAAAGTTTTATTAAAAAAAATTTTTGCATTAAAGTGTATATGAAAGAAGTTATTATAAGTAATATATATGAATATATGAAGAAATGCAAAGAAAGTAAAGGACAAGAATAATAGTATATGCTTCTCTTAGGATTTAGTTTGACTTCACCTGTTTCCTATTTTCTCTTCTAGTAATAAGTCATTCCATTTCAATCACTTTATTATTTAACAATGTCAATGCCATCTCATTAACATACTTCATTTTTGATCATTTGTTATTACTCCTAATATATATATATATATTTCATTGAGCGATATGAAGTATTGCTTTTACTCTTGTTAAATATTCAAGAACCAAATCCATATGCAAAAATTTGTAAAGCACATCTAAGCCCATAGGCATACTTTCTTTTAATATTAACTTATTTCTACCAAAAACACTGGATCCATGTTTAATTCTATGATTAATTTCGCCCATCATATTTCCAATTGTTTTTAAAATCTAACCATGAAATATGAAGTTAATGCTTTTAGAATTTTTCTTTAATCCTACTTTCTTTCTTTCATTTGATAGCTCTTGCAACATTTCTTGAAGTTCTGAAGCATTATTTATAAAAATAAACTCATCATCTGCAAAATCTAGATAACTTAAGATACTTCCATTTTCTTATATTCCATTCTTATTCGTAAAATATGTTTGCATAAAAATGCTGTAAAAAGTCTTGAAGATATGGAATGTGATGTAGATTCTTATCAACCCTAACTTTTTAGGGTCATTATGCAATACAATCCCCGTTGTTGAATTTTGATAAATATTCTTCAGAATATGATATCCTGTTCATATATGTTGATGGTTAAAGGTTTAGCCATTGTGGAACAGCCTTTTTGTAATCTACAAAACCAAAGATAATGATAATTCACACTCATTGGTTCGATCTATATCTACACTCATGGATATAATCCACTTTGCTAAAACTATTTTTACCTATGACTTGTTTATTTGGTTGATTTGAGTCCAAAGTTTGCTGTAGATGAGTTACAATTATCTTAGAAAAATCTTGTCATGGAAATGACAGAAGACTGATAGATCTGTAATTTCTAATATATTCTCTATCATTATTCTTACAATATCAAAACAGGCAAAATTCTCCATACAGTAGTGCCACTCAGTGCCAGCCAGAGTAATCAATTGTGCATAAAATCCCCATCTAGTGCCTACTCATCCGATATTCCCAGACTAGTTTCTGGCTTGTAGGCCTCCACCAGTGACAAGCCTTAGATCTGAGAACATTGCAGCTAGGCCCATCTAGTGCCTACCCATCCAATACCCCCAGACTGTTTTCTGGCTTGTGGCAATCATCAGTTATGTGCAAGCATAAGAAATGGTGATCATGTGATGTTTAGTGGTTTAATGTCAATATCATACAACTTTTCTAAACATCTAGCATATAGTTTTGTCAGCAATTTTTCTATTTTTTCATCTGCTTCTTTAAGATATAATAATAATTATTCATCACTTCCTGGAACTTTTTTCCCTAGAGTTATTTGCATTTCTTATTTCTTCATTTAAAATGTCTGGCAATTCAAATGTTATAAATGTAAATATTACTTTGTTTTTTGTTCTCTATTATTATACAATTCTTTATAAAACTCTTCCACGTAGTTCATGATTATTATTATTATTATTTAATAATAGTAACATCTTTCTTCTTACTGTTTAAATCAATTTTCCTTCCACTATCAAGATGTTTATTTTAAAAGACTTTTATTTCCTTTTACAGCTTTCACTACCAATTCTCAATTTTATTTTCTAATAATATTCTTTTTATTTTATTTTATAAAATTCCAGATATTCTTCTTAATGGATGATTTATGAGTCTTCTTTTCTTTATATATTATCTTGTCTTAGTTGGAAATTGTTGTGACTCAAAGAATTCTACAAACATCACCAATATGTACAACAGCAGCAAAAAGCAGTTTTACTAAACAGAATATTTAACTTAATACGCTGTACAGGCTTACATACACTTGCACATATATGTAATATATAAGGGATTCAAATTCAGACTTTCACATGACCCTCAACTCTCTATGCCATCTCATATTGCTGACCCACATGATAACACACATCATGTTAAAGTCTGAGTTCGAATCCCTTATATATTAAACAAAATATTTTAAAAATTGCATATAAACAATTTTTTTCAATTTGTTGCATTTTTATATTTATTTAAATCACACTTGTTTATTTTATATATTCTCTCTCTCTCTCTCTCTTTTTTATAGGAAAATAAGATAGTTGGAGAAGCTTTGACCTATAGTGGTAACATTAAAATTATAATAAATCTTTGAAGTATTCCCAACCTGAAGTATGCATATTCCCAGCGCTATGAATAAGGATATTTAGGAATACATAATAGATAGTAAATAATTGTTGAAAATACATATTAATTAATAAAGATGTACTACAAGATTAGAAGAATGCAATATGATATTCTTTCAGTTCTATAAAAAAAAAATTTACAAAGATAATTACAACTTATCTACAGCAAACTTTAGATTCAAATGAAACAAAATGTAATAGAGCACATCCAATTATTGAAAGAAGTTTTAGAAAGGACCAAAGAATATGACTCACCATTATACTTTAGATTTAGAAATTATGAAAGAACATGTGATTCTATAAGCATGTTTAAATTTATTAAAGCTTTGGATCATCAAAATATAGACTTGGAATATTGTCATTCTGAATAATATTGTAAAAATGTCTCAGCGATGATTAGATTATGTATTATACTAAAAAGATTAACATTGAGAAGGGTATATTTTATTCTTTAATTAAAAATATCAAAATGCCCTTTCATTGGCCAATATTACATGATTAGCTGAGTTTTACCTATGGCATGGCGTGGTGGGTAAATGCTCTACTGTTATGATAGAATTACATAATTATCATTTATGCTTAGTAAATTCATTTATTTAAATTACAAAATTAATACATTAATTATCATCTACGTGATGTTTTCTTTTTGTCATAAGAATTACCAGTAAGCAGGATTTTCTATTCTATTCTCATAGTGTGTGTGCATATTTTTAGTTAAGGCAAATCGTTAATAAATATATTGGAACTTTATTCTGATAATATATATATTTTTAAGATACATCTTTTGCTATCAAAATTTTCTTCACAACTCTTTAAATACCTTTCGACAGTAGACTGTAATTCCATTATATAATTTTTACTTTTTTGTACTAAATGTAAATTTTCGTTTTATTAAAGAAAAATGGACTTAATAGAACCTCATCAATATTGAAAATATATACAGAATATTAAAATGTATAATGTTAAATAATTTGTTGCATTTTTTCTTAATGCTATAGGACAAGAGCATCCAACCCACAATCTAGGAGACTATGAATGAGAGCCAACATATACTAAAACCTGTTTAAAATATCGTGAAATATTTTTTTTGTGATTATGTATGTCAAGCATAGAACCTTTAATGCTCGCATGTTATTATGTGAGAAGTTTTTTGCACTATTTGTAGTATCAGGAAAATTATACATGGACCATTTTTTTTGCTTATAACTTTGGGTTATGTTTGTGTATTTAATGTGTAGTCAAGTAACATTAAAATGTTTGACAGCCCTGCTATAAGATATTTCTAAAAATTGCTTTATAAGTATCGTCTTTTTGTATCAATTACAAAAATATTGGACCACTAAATTTTATTTTAAAAATAAATTATGATAAGAAGCCTTTTAATACAATACTTAAATATTATTAGATTTCTGCATTTGTAAAAATATTGTACAAAGAACATTGAATTTCCACCAACCAAGGGAACAAGCTGGATTTAAAAGTTATTTTAGTACAGTAGATCATATCCAGGTATTGAGGGAAGTTATAGAAAGGACAAATGAATCCGACTTGCCATTATGTTTTGGATATGTAGATTATGAAAAGGCATTTGATTCTATAAACATTTCTTCAGTGATTAAAGCATTGGATCATCAAGGTATAGATCCAGGATCTTGTCATATTTTAAAGAATATTTATAAAAATGCAACAGCAACAATTAGATTACATAATGATACTGGAAAGTCAACATTGAGAAAGGTGTAAGACAAGGTGATTCCAAAACAGCAATGTTGCAAGAAGTATTTTGTGGATTAAAATAGGAAACTAAATGAGTGAAAGTAAATGGAGATTATTTAAGTCATTTAGATTTTGAAGATGATATAGTTGTTTTTGAAAATAATGCTTCGGAGCTGCAGGAAATGTTGCAGGAGTTATCAGATGAAAGTAGGACTAAAGATAAATGTTAAAAAGACTAAGGTAATGTTTAATTGATTTGCTCAAAATATGAAATAAAGATTAATTATGATGAATTAGAAGAAGTTAACAGTTACAAATATCTTGGTCAGATTATTAATACAGATGGAAACATAATGGATGAAATTAATCATAGAATTAAACTTGTTTGGAGTGCTTTTGGTAGAAATAATTTGATACTAAGAGGAAATATGCCTGTGTTTGAAAAGGAAGGTTTTTAACAAATGTGTTTTACCAGTTCTTACTTTTGGATCTGAGATTTGGACACTTAATAGAATAGCAATACAGAGACTCCAGACCACTCAAAGAAGTATGGAGAGATGCATGTTGGGAGTAACAAGAAGAGATCGAAAATGCAATGTATGGGTAAGAGAACAAACATGTGTTATTGACTTCATTGAAAAAATTAAAAGATTGAAGTGGAGTTGGGCTGGACATAATGCTAGAAGAGATGATAATAGATGGACAATTGAAATCCTAAACTGGATTCCAAGAGATGGTAAAAGACCCAGAAAGAGACCATATGTGAGATGGTTGGGTGAAATAAGAAATTGTGCAGGGGTGATGTGGAGAAGAGAAGCTAAAGATCAGAGAAGATGGATTAAACTTGGAGAGACCTTCATCCTGCAGTGGATTGATAAGTTGTTGTTGATGATATCAAAATAATTCTTATTGATCAATATATATAAATAAATAATTCACTTTTTATGCACTTATTCCTAGCAATTTTTATCATTATTATTTTTTTAATTAATTTAATGCTTACAATTTTAGAGCTATAAAATATACAAAATACATATATTATCATTTTGATAGCTTTCTTTATTTTTTTTTATTTAATCTCAAAAGTATAGCATATCATGATTGTTTAAAACTTGTCTTAAATTTTTTTACCATTATATATTTATATGTGCGTTTTTTTTCTGAAGTTGAGATAGTCGCACTTATTTGCAGTCGTCAGCGATGTTGAATTGCATTTTTTTAAACACACTAATATAGTTTTAAAATAACTTATTACATATCTTTCTAGCGAAAGAACGTATGCTTCTCTCCTACACAATTTGTATACTCCCGCCTATTTTTCTTATCAGTTCCTTTTAATTTCAGCTTCTCGTTCAATTAAACATGTCTCTTTATCTCTGTACTGATCTTTTCCAATTACCCTATTATTGTCTTTCAAAATGTTATAATTATTTCCATTATATTTCATGTAAATCCTGGTTTGTTGTTGAGTTATTATTTTATAATTAGTATTTAGAACTATTTTTCTTTAGCTAATAACTTCGCATTAATAAATATAACTAGAATAAATGTAATTCCTGGGCTACTCTTATCTCGATCATCATCAGTCTGATCTTATGCTCTACCGCTTTGATTCCGGGCCGGGATGTACTGTATCATCAGGATTGTTGTTCATTGAGTCAGGATTCGAAGGATAGGCAAATAGGTTAGAATTCAGGATTGCTCCTGACCTGTGTATCTCGAGCATGATCGGATTCGAGGTACTTTTGTTTAGGATTTGAATCTTGTTAAGTGAGCATACTGTTTTGACCGGTACAATATGTGTGGAGATGGTAATCTGGACCAACTGATGAGTGCTGGTTTAGCTCGAAATATGGATATTGGTGATTATTTATCTTTTCAACATGTGTATGATCAGATGGGTCAGGAAAATGAGATGGGAAGGAAACTTGAGGGTCGTGTGAAAGTCTGAGTTCGAATCCTGTATACATTACATATATATGCAGGTTTAAGCCTGTACAGTGTATTAATTTAAGAGATTATAAGTGGAGCTGAGTTGGACTTATCCTGAAGAAATAATAATAAATGGACAATTGAAATTTTAAATTGGAACCCAAGAGATTGTAAAAGTCCAAGCAAATGACTGTATAGATAAAATAAAAGAGTTTTATGGCGTGTGGATAATAGAGATTATTGATCAGAGAAACCGGATATAATTTGAAAGAGATTTGAATAGTTATTGAAAATATTGATAATGATGATAAATCTTACTGTTATATTAATTATTTACAGTTATCGCATTTAAATTTGAAATAACAACAGCTTTCTTATTGGCAAATATTTTGTTTATATAAAAGCTATAGAATTTATGGAAATTAACTGCCAAGAATTACGTGTATAATAAAAGGTTCGGTAGCATTGACCTATAAAAGTTTGTAATAGAAATGAATTATTTTAAATGAATTTACAATCGTTCGACAGAAGTAGACGTTTATTTCCTAGAATTATATTAAGGATTTTTTAAGCTTCATTATTTTGACATTGAAATAAGTTGTAGCAAAGTTAAGCCTTTAAAAAAAAGAAGACATTTAACACAGTTTAATTGGTTTTCCGGACATTTATTACTTGAAAATTAGGGCACCAGATTTTTCTTCTTTAAAAAAAACAATAAAAAAGTAATTTAATTTACAAAGGCAAATAATGTATATAACACTGTATAAATATTTATTTAGTAACAGCTAAGTAAACGTAATTTTATAAACACTTTCTTTCTAATGATTTTTCTTTTTTAAATTACCAAATTTATATATTACGTAATCTAATAAAATGTTAACTTAAATCATACTATTAAATACAGTATTGCACATATATAGGTCCATATTATCAAACTACTGTATTATCAAACTACTTTAAAACAGGCAAAACTCACTATACGTATTGCCACACACAGCAAGCTAGAGTAATCAATGGATGCCAGAAGGCTTGTGCATAAAATACCGATCTAGTGCCTACTCATCCAATATCACCAGACTAGTCTCTAGCTTGTGGCCTTCATCAGTGAGGAGCCTTGGATCTGAGAGCACTGCACTTAGATCTTAGGATCTAATGCAACCCTCCAGCAGACACCTTTTATCTCCCCTTAACTACAAAACTACGAGTCTTAATGTTTCCAATCCAAGCGCATTAGCTTATATAGTCATATGGGTTTGAACTCAGTTCAATACCCATCCATTTTGGTGTCTTTGGTTCTTTAATAACCATAGCCACCATTATTCTATTAGGCAGGATTTTTGCCTGTTTTAAAACAGTTATAATCAAGCATAAGAAGTGATGGTCATGTGATGTTTATTGTATCAAACTACTGTGTGGTGAAAGCTTTTTAAATGTAATCTTTTTTTTTTTAAATCCATATTTACCATTCTAACAAAAAATTTCATTAATTCAACTCTTATTTGGGCTTTTAGTTTTTTTTACCAATCTCTTTGGGTTCAGTTTAGGATATCAGTTGTCCACCATGACAATATGCCCATTCAACTTTTAATTTCATTAACCGTTGCCACGTATTTGATTTCTCATTCATGTATTTTACTTTTGACGCCTTTGATTAATCTTTATATATGTATCTTACATTTTAAAATAGGCAAAACTTTCTCCATATACAGTAGTGCCACTCAGTGCAAGCAAGAGTAATCAATGGATGCCAGAAGACTTGTGCATAAAATCCCCATCTAGTGCCTACTCATCCAATATCCCCAGATTAGTTTCTGGCTTATGGCCTTCGTCAGTGAGGAGCCTTGGATCTGAAAGCACTGCAGAAACTAGCTGGGGATATTGGATGAGTAGGCACTAAATAGGAATTTTATGCACAAGCCTTCTGGCATCCATTGATTACTCTGTCTTGCTTTGAGTGGCACTACTGTATGGAGACAGTTTTGCCTATTTTAATAACAGTTATGAGCAAGCATGGTAGATAGGGATCATGTTATATCTTATATTTTGTTATATGATGTGTGTATTGCTTTTTAGTCAAATGCTCAAGTCTTCACTCTATAAAATAATATTGGCAGAGCGTTTTTATTTAAAGTCGTATTTTTCAAAAAACATCACATAAAATTTAATTCTATTATCACTTTTATTCATTATATATCCATTTACATTCATAATCTAATTTAAGTAGTAATTACAAATTTTTCTTCTAATTTTATTTTACTTTTTATCTTTGATTTTATTTTCATGTGATTACTTTTGAAACATTTCCTGCAGTTTATAATGAAAATACATTCATTATTTGAAAAAAAATATATATCTTAGGCAATCTCCGTTTATACAGAGGCAAAACTCTCCATACAGTAGTGCCACCCAGTGCAAATCAGAGTAATCAATGGATATAGGAAGGTTTGTGCATAAAATTCCTATTTAGTGCCTACTCAATCAATATCTTCAGACTAGTTTCTAGCTTGTGGCCTTCATCAGTAAGAAGCCCTTAGATCTGAGAGCACTGCATCTTACGATCTAATTAACCCTCCAGCAGCCACCTTTTACCTTATTAATTATAAAGCTTTGACTCCAAAATGAAAACACAATAATGTTTTCAATTTATGTCATTAGCTTGTATAAGTCATATAGATCTGAACTCAGGTCAGCATCTATACTTTTTGGTGTCTTTGGTTTTTTAATAACCACAGTCACCATAATCCTTTTGGGCAGGATTGATATTAAACCACTAAATATCACATGTTCACCATTTTTAGGCTTACACTAATATGTTCTATACATGAGGGGTCAGATTGACCTTGGGTCAACATGGGTGTGACAAGAATCTTGGCCTCAGGGTGGCCTTTGAGCATTCCATCAGATTTT
The DNA here is from genome assembly GCA_028023455.1 of Epiperipatus broadwayi. NCBI lineage: Eukaryota > Metazoa > Onychophora > Udeonychophora > Euonychophora > Peripatidae > Epiperipatus > Epiperipatus broadwayi. The sequence continues at coordinate 4,819,335 of JAQFVV010000030.1, read as the reverse complement.
CAATTGGATGGACGATTGAAGAGTTGGAGTGTGGAGATGAGTATATTGAAGGCTGTCCATTAAAGTATGAGGATTGGCTATCTTAATATATATCTGAGCACTTGTAGATATATGTGTAGAGATGGTAATCTGGACCAACTGATGATTGCTGGTTTAGCATGAAATACATATATTGGTGATTATTTATCTTTTCAACATATATGTGTTCAAGCGTATCAGTGTTATGAGATAGTGTGGAGAATGGTGGGCCACGTGAAAGTCTGTGCTCATATACCCTATATATTACTGTTTACACAAAGCCAAAATTCTCCATATTGTAGCACCACTCAGTGCACGCCAGAGTAATAAATGAATGCAGGAAGGTTTGTGCATAAAATCCCTAACTAGTGCCTACTCATCCAATATCCCCAGACTAGTTTGTAGCTTGTGGTCTTCATCAGTAATGCCCCTTGGATCTGAGAGCACTGCACCTAGATCCTAGGATCTAATGCAATGCTCCAGCAGTCACCTTTTACCTTAATAGCTAACTATAAAGCTTTGAGTCCAAAATGAAAACACAATAATGTTTTCAATTCAAACTCATTAGCTTGTATAATCATATAGATCTGAACTTAGTTCAGCATTCATAATTTTTGATATCTTGTCACCATAATCCTTTTGGGCAGGATTGGTATTCCATTGACTATTCTGGCTTGCACTGGGTAGTGCTACTATGTGGAGAGTTTTGCCTATGTAAACAGCTTGGGTAAGCATAAAGAATGGTGATCAGGTGATGTTTAGCGGTTTAATATCAATCCTGCACAAAAGGATTCTGACAACTGTGGTTATTAAAGAACCAAAGGCACCAAATGGCATGGATGCTGATCTGAATTCAGATCTATATGACTATACCAGCTAATGAGTTTGAATTGAAAACATTATTGTGTTTTTATTTTGGACTCAAAGCTTTATAGTTAGCTAATAAGGTAAAAGGTGGCTGCTGAATAGTTGTATTAGATCCTAAGATCTAGGTGCAGTGCTCTCGGATCTAAGGCTCCTCACTGAAGGTCACATGCTAGAAACTAGTCTGGGGATATTGGACGAGTAGATACTAGATAGAAATTTTATGCGCAAACCTTCCTGCATCCATTGATTACTCTGGCTTACACTGAATGGCACTATTATATGAAGAGTTTAACCTTTGTGTAAACAGTTTGTGTAAGTATAAAGAATGATGATCATGTGATGTTTATTGGGTCAATCTCCATTTATTTGTATTTCTTTTGCTTCAGATTTTAATTCATAAAATTCTTCTTGACAAACTGATTTAAACAATCTTAGATCAAATCATCCTGTCATGAACACTTACCATTTAATCTACTTACTGGTATTTCATTTTTCAAGTCTTAAATCAGAAATGTTTTATACAATCAAATATTTTTAAATCGACAAATCCAATGCAAAATACTATATATTATCTGTTTTTTTCCTATAAATTTTCTTAATACTTGGACATAATATTCTTTGTTATAACAGCTTTTAAATTTAGCTTGTTTTTGTTTTATTTATTTTAATTCATAATTTTTTGAAAGCAATTTTGAAGATCTTATATAGAACTATTAGAATCGTGACATATCTATAAGTTATAATGCCATTTAATTTTTTTTGTAATATGATAATTATTACTTCAATCTTCCCAATCATTTGATACATCCTTATCATTTTCTATCTCATCTGTTTTATATCTAATAATGACGGCATTTTTTTTCTGGTGCTTCTCTATCTATTCTTTCATAAAATTATCTTTTCATTCTACCTTTTCTTTTAAAACAGATATATTTTAAAGGAAGCTGTCATAATTATAGATTATTTAATTTTCTTGTTGCTTTTTTATTTTTACAGTTTTTCTTTTTGTGGAATTCTTTCATATATTTCCTGATATTAAGTTCCTTTTTAATAATGATAAATCTCATTATTGTTGAAATAAAATTTCCAATATTAAAATGTCATTTTATATCTTTCAACTGTTTATTCTATTCTATAGCCTTTTTTGTTGGATCATTTCATAGCTGTACTTTATTTGCCATCATTTTCACATTTTCTTTTATACATTTGTTTTGATTCAGTTGAAAATTTAGTCATGAATTGCTGCCTTATATTGTGACGGAACTTACAATCACCCCAATGGTTGGGAGCTAGTTGTAATGGACAATTCTCTTCCATTGTAATGTATCTCAGGTCTTGGCTTATTTTATCAAAGTATATGTATAACTGAAAATAAACTAGTCCAATCATTGGATGGTTTAATCATTAATTACATCTATAATATTGCTTATCTGACTAGCTATGCGTAAAATATATCTGGATACCAAGAGCAATATTAAGAGACATTAAATGAATTACTCTCAGGAGTTAACGTGATCAGTGATTTAATTATTCAGCAAAAATATAAATTGGAAACAAAGGGAATTTTATCGGATCCAAGCTACATTTGCAGATAAGAATTATATGTAAAACAATATTCTAATGATGGCTTAAATAAGTGATTATGGAATTGAAGATTAGCAAAACACAAATTATCCTTCAAGCGATTATAAGTCTCAAGCATTACCTACTAACCTTTGTCTGAAAAGAGAAAAATAAATAAATAAGTAAGTTTCAAATAAATCACAAAGTCATTTCATTTTAACAAATGGTATATGCTTTGTTTTAATTGTGGTTTGACTTTCTTTTAAAATAGCAATAATTACAGTAAACACCTTCAATATTTTGTTTACTTTTCAAGTTTACACATGGTTTTTTAACATTCCTTCTTTACCATATCATTTTTAGAAATATAATTAATATCTGGAATATTTCATTGACAGAACTGGAAATATGATTAAAATTTGGAATATTTCATTAACAGAATAAGATGCACTGGATAATTTTCAAAATTACAGGATACTCCTCACCCGAATGTTTGTTATACTTTGCTTAATCATGTTTTATTTTTTATTTTCTTTACTGCATTTACATGTTATTTATAATTTTTTGTTTTTTGTGTGTTTCAATGGAATATTTTCAAAATTATGGTATAGTGCTTGCTTAAAAAATGATGTGTGTCTGTATATTTATCATAGTTTACTAAATGTTTTAATTATAAATTTATTAAACACTCACTATTATTTCAGTAATAGTTTTAACAAGGCTGTAAACCTTAGCAATGAGCGTCTGAAAAAATCGTCACTAGGGACCTCTGTAGGTAAGCATGTGTTTTAAAGACCTACAGAGGTCCCTAGTGACGATTTTTTCAGACGCTCATTGCTAAGGTTTACAGCCTTGTTAAAACTATAAATGATGTTTTGTTTTTTTTTAACAAAATATGTACTGTATTGAAGCAGTCGGATCTGAGTTCGATCCTAGCTTCATGTTATTTACCCTAATACTAACCTTAAATTTCCAATGCAATGGGGCTTTATACGTTCAATCCACGTTAATTTCCATAATGAATAACTTATTTCAAATGCGTAGCAAAATTAATTAGTTTAGTTTAAAATTGATCAATTCTCTAAATAAATTCATGATAAAATATTCATGAATTTATATATATTAAATTGCGTGGATTGTGCGTATATATATTTGTAAATATTAAATATATATAATTGTTCGAAAGTTTCATTGCGTCGGGAATACTTGTTTTTTTTTTCACCTTTAAATAATTTGTAAAGTTTCGGTGATTAAAAGCTACATTCCTTCGATAAGCTTTAAAATTCTTAAAAACAATAGTAAAGCTTTATGAATTGGAAAAAGATAAGGATTCATTTTTCTAATTAAATCATTTTCAGATTTTAAGAATTCATTTTCAATTAGAGAAGGAATTCAAGCTAATTAGTTTGAAAGCCTTATCGAGGGAATGTATTTGAAAACAACTAATTATAAAAAAAGACATTGATAATAAAATGAGCGCTAGCCGGAAGGCATCAGTGAACAGTATATATAGCCCTGAAAAGTCAGGAAAAAAGGCTAGCTTTTGTTCTCGAGTAGTGCAGTGAACTCTGTGCGTATAAATTGTATTTCATCATGATAGAGGGCTAAAACATCAGGAATCTGGCTACGGTTCCTCAATGGGGCTGCTGAATCTTTTCCGGACCGATCATGCTGCTAAAATTATGAAAAGCTATTAAAATGCTGTTCCAGTAATCAATCAATGGTGCCTACGTTTTAACAACCTGGAGGTGTAAATTAAGGACTCAGCACGGAAGGGTAATATATTTCTAAATGAACGTTAAACTTTCTGGCCAGTTCGAACTTTATTCTACTCTCCTCCTATTTAAGAGCTCTTTATTCTTCAATGTAAAATATTTATAAAATGCTACTGTAAATCTATAGCGTAATTCTTTCAATCTCTAGTCTTTAAACTTTTTCTTTTCTTACCTGGCGGTTCATTTAATATATATATATTTGTGTGCTTTAATGTCGTATTTAAAATTATATGCCAATAATCTCTCGACTCGATGAGCTCCTTTGATCTATTTGCCTCACGCAAATAATATATTAATTTTAAATAGTAATTCTCGCCCATTAGAACTAAATTTATAAGTTCTATCAATCATCGAGTCGAAAGAAATATTACATGTTTACTATTTTTATAATTGGCTAATAATAAATTATTAGCTCCGTTTTTCACCTATGTCCCCAGCTCTTAAGTTGCAAGTGTTTTTTTTATACTCACATAAGGTTAAAATATTGATTTCTTGTTCCACTAATATATATTTATTTAAATATAATCTTTGAATATTTTTACTGCAAAACGGGTCGATAAAGGGTTAACTATATTTTAATTCCACTTTGTTATTTTCTTTAGCTTCAGGAAGAGCACGTTGTTAGGGCATAGTTAATATAGTTTCCAAATACTTTCAAATAAGTTTTCTTAAAAGCCCGCTTGACTTTAATTAATTGGTCAAGTCATCACGTAGAGCATTCTACTGGGTTTTATTTTTCAACGATGACCATCAAGTCATCATCATCGAACGTTGCTGACACAGGGCAATCTTCCGCTCCGTTAGGCTGGTCGGTGATCATATTCTCTTATTTAAATTTCTCAAGGAAGAAATTACCTCCTTTCGTATTCATTAGTCAAAGGGCATAAGACTTGTTAGATGCAAGCCGCCATAGGACTTCAATCATCGACTAGCGATCATATTTCAATTTTACTCTCTGCCTCGTAAGCCGCCAGTACCGTTGCATCTCTGTTCCGGTAAAACCCGCTCCATGCTCGTAATTCGTGATGAAGTGATTTAAATTAAAGTCGAACAAATTCTCAAATATATTATTAATTCAATAAGTTTCAAATCAATTTTAACGTTATGCCCTAAAATACATTTTGCTCTTCATGAATAGATTTCCGAACGTGAAAATAAATCTCACATTCCACCGTAATAAAATTAGAACAATCATTTCCGTTCTTAATGAATACCTTTATCCGCCTTTATATTTCTCGTTGGGGGTGTAGACATAGAATTCTATGTTGTGTAATAATTGTTGGCATATGATAAGGACCGCCACTCTTATTATATTTGTAAATTCTCTTAAAGACTAGAGGTAATTAATGCATTCTATGTTTTATGGAAACGAAACAAATTATTCTTATTAAATATTTTCTAACATACTTGGTTTCTCAGTTCATCATTCTTTTATAATTATTTAAATGTTAATACTCGCTGTCTGTGTTGGCAACCTGAACATACATATGATTCGATTTAAAAGTAGTCAAAGTTAATTGATATTCGTGTCAGTAAAAGGGTCTCTAGTCCTCACCAACCGTTGAGCTAGTTCTTGGCGCATGGCACTGTGCCGTCAATTTCTGCTATCTGAGCTGTTGAGTTGGGTTTGAATTCAGTTTTGGTTCAGCTGAGTTTGAATCCGATTTGACTTGCGGTGGTGGTGGGTTTCGACCGGTACACTATTTACATTGAAAAATTTTTGAATTACAACTCTTTGGGCTTTTGTGTTTCTTTATCATTTTAATAAATAAAAAAAACATAATGATTGAATATGATAACTTAGAGTCAGCCATATTGTTTATACCATGTATTCTGAGCCTCTGAAAATAGATAACCTTAATACAAGAATTTACCAACATAGGTATGCATACAACAGAGTTAAAAATAAAAATGAAGGAACATCAGTATTTTGGTACCACCAAGCAGCTACAGGCCATGTATTTGAACCTAGTTCTGCCCAAATAATTTGTACAGAGAAGAGTGATGCCAAAAGAAAAGTTAAAGAAGCTTTTTACATAGCAAATGATCTCAATGCCATTAATAGAAGAGAGGCATGCTTTGCTCTCTCAAACAATGGACTAACTAATTAAAAATTCAAACTCATTTGCATATGTGTACAATAAATCACAACAGTCTTCATTCACAAAGCTATGAGTATGAGATTTGAACATTAAATCTTGAAAGCGCTAAGCAGACCTATTAAACATTATAGTATAATTATAGCTTCACTAACGCATGCGAAAAAAAGTCGCATATTTATAATTACAATTTTTACTAGTGAAGAGAAAAACAATTTATTAATTAAAAAAAATAGATGATGAGCGTCCAGTAGGCAAAGTATGTAAGTACCATATTGGTAACAAAACTATAATAGAATATATTAAAGTTCCCCATTAGGGTAAGAATTAGTTGCTAATCCTACATTGGTCTGATTTATTGACAAATTACTGGGATTTGTTATACAAATAGTGTCATGTATCAAGCGTTGTTAGTCGAGAGGTCAGCACAGCCGCCTTGCAAGCAAACACTTGGTTGCAAACGGTTATTGCGGGTTCGCCTCCCGGCCGATGCTATGACATATGAAAAAAAAAATAGTGTCACGAGATTTAGAGTAAAATCCAAATGATAAAATGATTATACTAATATGGTAATATAAATATAATATCTTGGAATGTTTGTCTAAGGGACTTATCATAAGAGTATCAACTTCTGATACTGCAGTAGTAGATACTGAGAATTTACAATATCCAAATTTGCCTAAATAATGTTCAAGATTAAGATAAGCATTTACACAGTATTGATACAATTGTTAAGGACAAATATACATTGGGCAGAGTTAATGCCCCTTACATCAGTAATAGAAAGTTCCATGTTTGGTTTCAGAATTCAAGATGGAGAGACAAATATCTAAGACTGGCAGCAAATATGATGTAAGAACTAAGGGTTGGGTACATAATATAGTAATAAATTCTCAAATTTAATTTATAATTAAAAACCCAAGATATCACTATGATAAAACTAGACCTACTTTGGCAAGATCAGTTGTTGTATCTTGTCTATGCTGCAGTGTTGAAATGATGGAGAATTCAATTTGAGCCATAAGGTATCAAGAGCAATGAAGAGTAGCAAAATCAGCTTACATGATGATTTACCACATAATATCTATTTCAAATCATTGCAGGATTGTGATCGTTATATAGATCCAGTTCTCTTTTCCATATCAACTTCTGTTGAGAGAGATGGTTGCCTATAAATTATTGGATTTTTATAATCCTGGCTTTGCCTACTTATGTAATATAAAGATTCTTCAATTGAAGTGTTCATTTCCAATGCAGAATTTGCAAGTTTAGTTTTTTTGTCAGTAGTTATATTCATGTTAGATTTAAAATGTTTTTAATTTTTTTATGAATCCCTCACATTGTGATAAATGATATTCTTCACTTGGCTCTTTTATTCCTCTTAACATTCTTGGAAGCACTTTTTCTATCTCCCACTATTTGATATTCCTCATTAGAGGAGGTATAAGAATCTAGAAATACACCTTTGTTGTGCTGTTCTATTCAAAATGGATCATAGTAATCAATCTCTTTTATGTCAATGTTTGTAATAGATAGTTCATTTTGTGCAGTACCTGGCTTCCTACTTGGAGTTGAAAATTGAGCTGGTTTTCCAGGTAGAGTTAGTGGGCCAATATGATTATCCAAAGAGTTTGCTGCACTGGTGTGATTTTTCAGTCCACATTGTTTACAAAAATGACCAGGACATTCTTTAATGAGATTAGAGCAAGCCTTACAAAAGACACATTGTGATTGAAAACCTCAAAATTGATCTTTTTCATGCAAAATGGATATTTATAGAGGTTGAATGTGTTTATTGCGTGATGGTAAAAATGACAGTTGGTTAATACTGGAATAGAAGCCATTTTTCTGACCGGTACTTAAAGTTTGAAACTTGTCCATATTTATTGAATAAAACTAGTAAATCGTGAGCCTCAAAGTTGAGATGGCAGTTCTTGGATTTGCTCTGCCAGACTTATTGCACTACTGATGATTATAAAATGTATATTTTTGGAAATATTTGCTTTTTTGCAACATTATGAAATTCCTGAACAATATATCCATTTGGGTGATGTAGAATTTTTAGCCCCCCCCCCTAGCTTTTTGTGTTAAAAACTCATAAAATTAATCAATGAGACCTCATTATGAAGACATTGACATCAATAATAGCAATAATGATTGCTTTATCAGTGTGAAACTTACAAAAAAGATTTTAATACAGCTGCAGGTACACTTCTCACAGGTGATTGTGTAATCCTCAGCTGTCATTTTTACATTTTCATGAATATTCTAAATCAAAGTATTACTGCAATTATGCAGATAAGTTAGTTATTTTTATTTGTAAGATATTTTTCACTGTATTAGCATAAATTGTTTTTCATTTGTTTGAAAATCTTATGAATCAGATATTGTTGGAGTCCATTTTTAATTTATTGATAAAATTATTTTAATTAGAATATGAAATATAGGCATTCTTCATATACCTAGAGCTTAATTGTAAATATAGGGGATTTGAACTCAGACTTTCAAGCACTCTTCAACTATCCACACTATTTCATACCACTGACGCATATGATTACACACATGTAGAAAAAATAAATCATCACCCATATACGTATTGCGTGCTGATAATCTGGACCAAATGATGAATACTGGTTCAGCATGAAATACGTATATTGGTGTTTATTTATCTTTTCCACATGTGTGTGGTGATATGAATCAGTGGTACGAGATATTATGGATAGTTGAACGGTGTTTGGAAGTCTGTGTTCAAATCCCCTATATTTAATTAGAATAATGAATTATCTATGCTAGAGATATTTTCTAATTTGTTTTAAACTCTGCTGTTTTCCTCAAAGTTTTTAATTATAGGATTATCAATGGAATTTATTTTTCTTACTAATAACATTTGTTCTATTTTAACATTGCTACAATTCTTAACATACATTTGAAGTATAAAAATCTCTTACAAAACTTTAAATTTTTTAGCCCTAAAAGAGCTTCACATATAGAACGAATAATTAGTTCTATCAATTAGTATACTTTTCAATGTCCAAAATCAAAAGAAGCTACAGGAAACAATCACTTAAGGAGGGTCTGAAAAATCATAAATTGTTTTTGGTGAAGCTTCACCTAATGATAATAGATATTATATTTTTAATTCGGTATATACTATGAACATTTTAAATTTCCTTGTCAGAAATTTTTCTTACTTAGTATTTAAAACATGATGTGAAAAAGAATGATGAAGCTCTAAAATTGAAGTGATAGAAGAAATTATAGGCTGGGACTAATCAAGTGTTATCGGTTGATTGTATTATTCTGTTGTTTAGTTACGTAATCAAGTTGCACAACATACATACATAAAAACTATACTTGTAAACTATTCATTTAAATAAGTACACATAATAAATACCATTTTTATATATCAATAAAAATTTAATTTTTTTTTTCTATTATTAATTTACATTTATATGTGTACATTTTCTTTATATATATCACAAAGCTTAATACTAACGTTTTGTTTTTTTTTGTCTTGTCTTATGGAATTTAAAAATGTAGCAAAAAGACAAAAAAATAAATGGTGATTCTTTATTTAGCAGGTGCTTAAGGACATTATAATCACACTTGGAGGAGCTATCCGACTACTAGTGAAAATACCAAGCAATAAATGGTAGAACTAGTCAGAATATCTTTTTTTTTGTTTACAAACAAAAATGAAGTATTAAACCATTAAACATCACATGATCACTATTTCTTACGCTAGCACATTACTGTTATTAAAACAGGCAAAACTCTCCATACAGTAGGGCCACTCAGTGCCAACCAGAGTAATCAATGGATGCCAGAAGGTTTGTGCATAAAATCTTAAGATCTAGGTGCAGTGCTCTCAGATCCAAAGCTCCTCACTGATGAAGGCCACAAGGCAGAAACTAGTCTGGGGATATTGGATGAGGAGGCACTAGATAGGGATTTTATGCACAAGCCTTATGGCATCCATTGATTACTCTGGTTGGCACTGAGTGGCACTACTGTAGGGAGAGTTTTGCCTGTTTTAACAAAAGTAAAGTAATATGTGTTATGTAAATAAAATTTTAAAAAATGTTATATATAATCTTTTCACAAATGATACTACAATTGACAGATGTCTAAAAAATTTAGAAAAGAATAAAAACAAAAATATCAATTTACTTGTACAAATTAATTTTTTTTTTTTTTTAAAAAAAAATAAAGATTACAAATAAACAAGAAAGAAAAAAATATGAATTTAGTTGTACAAAGCCATTAAACAAATAAACAACAACATAAAAATGTGAAATGAATTAAAGTATTTTTTGTTTTTAAGTTATGGGTGGAATGTTAAAATTCTATGGAGTTGAAGAGTAACATTTGTTAGATTAATTAGACAGGATTTAAACTCAGACTTTCAAGCACCCTACAGCTATCCACTCTATCTTGTACACACATCGAAAAAGATAAATGGTCTCCAATTTACATATTTCATGCTGAACCAGTACTCATTACCTCCCACACATATATACAATTAGTGATCCCGTTTTATATATATATATGATCACATACAAGTGAAAAAATAATGATCTCCAATATACGTATTTCATGCTGTGTGGGAGATGATGATCTGGACCAACTGATGAGTGCTGTTTCAGCATGAAATATGTATATTGGAGAATATCTATCTTTTCCACATGTATGTGGTCGTGCATCAATTGTATAAGATAGAGTGGATAGCTATATGGAGCTAGAAAATCTGAATTCAAGTCCTATCTAATTACATACACATATTTAAATATTTGTTAGTTTGTAGAATTGGTCTTTTTTAAGTATTGTTCATTAAAATTGTCTAAAAGTTTTTTTTAAAACCATATGTAATATTATTTGAAAACACACCAAGTGATTATTTTAACTTCATTTTTTTGCAAAAAACTACAATTAACATCCATTATCTATTTTTATATCTTATTAAATAATCACCATCTTCTTACACCTTTAAGCAAATAATAATTATTATATAATAACAGTTTCGACTGTTCCTTGCAATCTTCTTCAGATATATAAAAATTCAAATATTATACCAATACAACCAAAACTTACATATACATGAATTCCAATATTATAATACTACAATTAAAACTTATATATATACATCAATAAACTATCATTAAATTTTATACATATAATAATACTCTTAATCACTATACATTATTATATTATACCACTAAATTATCTATTTTTGTTTAAGTTTCTTTATCGACAAGAAAAACCTGTTTGTCACTGTAAATACGGTCTCCCAGTGTAGTATTATTTTAATCGAAACACAGACAATTTTTTATTTTCACTTTATTTTGGTCAAGAAAGAAATCGTTTCCTTTTATTTTATTTTTTCCTCCAACAATAATCTCACAAAAAACTTCCTATAAATTTTCCATACTCATCAACTGCAAAAAATCTTGTAAATGATTTACCTAAATGACTATGCCATAGGATTTCAACATTCCACTCAACCTTTTTTTTATTTTTTAAATTACGTTATACAATAAAATTCATATTTGTTTTCTTCAATATTTATTGGTAAGCTTTATTTTATTTTTTTGATTAATTTATATATGTAGATTCATATTTTTATCCTTTTTGTTTGTTTAATTTAATTTCTAAATTTTTTAGCTATCTGTCAGTTGTGGAATCATTTGTGAAAAAAGTACATCGTATATCTTATTTTTACCTTATTTTTACGTAATTTTGTTTATATATCATACATTATTTTCTTTATTTTTGTTTGTAAACAAAAAAAAATGTTTCCAATTACTTATACTATTTATCGCTTGGTATTTTCAATAGTGATTGGATAGCTTCCACAAGTGTCAATAACTTTTTAAGCACCTGCTAAATGATCACCAAACGAATCATAGGTCCAAAGTGAAGTGACTATAATCATATTTTTGGCATTATAGCCTAACCAAGGTTCTGATACACATCTGGTTATATAAGTTAATCTGAGATCTTTATTCTCCAACTAATAATAGTAGATACTTGCAATATCCAGTACTAGTCGGATATATATATGGTCGAGATTCGAATGAGATTTATCGCACTCAACAGCGACAAGTAATTATATAATAAAACACACGAACATGGTAGTGGAGCTAATAGGTTTATATACATAAATACATATACAAGGATCAATATATAATACAATTATTACAAAGATAAACTGACTAATACATTATTATACAACTCTAGTCTTACAGGCCCGCAGGCTTACAAGAAATAATAATAAAGTCTATACGACCTGTAATGGTCCCTAGGTCTACCTTAGTACGTTCAGAGGTAGACCTCTCCGTGAAGTGAAGTAGTGTCCGTGCACTCAGGAAAACGCATCCATCCCTCAACTTCACCTAGCAAGTCTGACCTTGTTTGTTCCCGCCGTCCTGGATGTAACACTCTCTATTTCCATTGGTCATCCCATGACATGAGGTACAAAGTGGTCAGTTTGGTTATCTCTGACCAACCTTAATCGTTACAGTGATGCTTTTAGCATACACGCACATACTTGAATATTTGTAATAGTTACATTATTATTGCGTGTATCTGTTAATAAGCATACACACACATACTTGTATTCATTTGTAATAGTTACATTATTATTGTGTGTACCTGTTAATACACACACATACATGGAGTTAATAGAGTTATTATTATTGCGTGTATATGTGAATACACACACACATAGCACGCCTCCCCCAAGTTCACTGACGTACTTTTTAAAAAAAAAAATTTTTTCATTTCTTCTCTGAACTTAACACATAATCATGCAGGCAGAGGGGAATTTTTGTTCTCCTCTTTGCGCATGGGGGTGATTTAATTTCACCATCTGTGACTATTTCATTTTCTTCACTATTTTGACTTTCTTCGTCAGCAGTAATGATTTCTGTTTCACTTTTAGTTTCATAGTGAGTATCATTTTCTTTGTCATTACTTTTAAACAATTGCGGAGCACATTCTGTTATTGCACTCTTGCGCAATTGATTAATGTGCTTACACAATTGTTTGCCGTCTTCCATACAGACAGCAACCACTTGTTTACTTAAATGGCATACCACGTATGCCTGAGTCCATGATTTATTTAAATTATTTTTCACCCAGACTCGTTCATCAGGTGAAAATTTGTTGTTTGTCGTAATTGGCATTTGATGCTCTTTTGATGGCATTATTGCTGAGAGCTTTGTACGTAATTTCCGGCCTAAGTATTTTTCTGCAGGTGATCTACCCATTTTAGCTGTGGGTGTGGAATGCTGATATAGCAACGTCATGAAAACTGCCTCTTGGAGTCTTTCTTTTCCCAATTTATTCATGGATGACTTTAAGCTTTGTACCGCTTTCTCGGCCAGTCCATTTGATTGGGGGTGGGGGTAAGGATGTGTTTAATCCCCCATTCCTGCATAAATTCGGCAAATTTTTCAGATGTGAAACCGGTTCCATTATCGGATACGAGGGTTTCTAGTAGCCCGTGGTATAAAAAAATTTCCATGAGCTTGTCCAGCGTCTCATCTGAACTTATGTTTTTCGCTGGCTTATATTCTGATCATCCTGAGTAGGCATCGACCACTACCAGAAATAATTGTCCGTGGATTAGACCACAATGGTCAATGTGAATTCTCTGCCAAGGTTTTTCTGCTTCTTTCCATGCTTCATATTTCGCTGGGGGTGCTTTTGCACATGACTGACAGCTAGAACATTTTTTTATGAATGTTTCTATATCAGTGCTGATTCTTGGCCACCATACATAACTACAGGCTAATGCTTTTGCCCTGACAATGCCTGGATGACCTTCATGTAATAAATTTAGTATGTGCGATCTACCTATTTTTGGTATTAGGACCTGATCGCCTTTAAGAATGCAACCTTTACATGTTGATAATTTTTCGTGAGCTTTCCATAGCTCTATGTGCAAAAACAGAGGATGCTGTGCTGGCCAGCCTCTTCTAATTTTTTCCATCAGCCATTTGTAGCCAGCATCTTCATTAGTCCATGTTGCTACTTTTTGGCTATTAAGAGTCTGGCTTGAAGCGCGTCAATGTAATTGATTTCTATTTCGCTTGTTGTATTCTCTGAGTTGTCAGGCATTCGGGATAGCGCATCGGCGTGACCAATATTCTTTCCCTTTCTACATTCCAGATCATACCCGGTGAGTATGTTAATCCATCTCAACATTCATGGGCTGAGGTGTTCCAGAATTTGTTTGACGCCTAAAATTCCCAGAAGTGGTTTGTGGTCTGTCATGATCCTGAAATAATGACCGTATAGATACTGGTGGAATTTACGAATTCCAAATACTATAGCTAGTGCTTCCTTGTCCAGCTGACTATAATTTTTTTCAGCTTTGGACAAAGTGCGTGACGCGTATGTTATGGGACGTTCCCCAGATATGACATATTACTGCCCCCACTCCATATTCTGATGCATCAGTCGTTAGTGTTATCTCAAGATCACTATTATAGTGCACCAGTAATTTGTTTGATACAAGTAAAGCTTTGGTATTTTGAAAAGCCTTTTCTTGTGTTGCTTCCCATTTCCATTTTCTGATTCTTTTTCAGTAGCTCGTATAATGGTTTGGCTATGTGAGCTTTGCCCTCTAGGAAGTTCTCAAAATAGTTTACCAAACCCAAAAAAGCCTGCAATTGTTTTACGTTACTAGGCTTTCTAGCTTCTGACACTGCTTTGGCCTTTTCGGGAGATGGCCTTGTCCCAGAGCTAGAGACTATGTGCCTTAAAAACTTTAATTCAGTGGCCTTCCATATACATTTTTCAGTGTTTAATTTCGCTCCAAACTCTTCTAGCCTTTGACAGACAGTAGTTAGACAACTATACAATTCATTTTCTGATCTTGCCGTAATTAATATGTTGTCAAAATAAGGGATAACGCCCTCGCATCCAGTAAGCAGAGTTTCAATTTTTGCTTGGAATATACTGGGAGTGGATACTATGCCAAATGGGAGGTGTTTGCATTTGAATAGACCCACATGAGTAGTCAGTGTTAGAATTTTGGCAGCCTTATTTGTTACTGGAATTTGATGGAAGGCCGCATCTAAATCTAATTTAGCAAAATATTTTGATTTTTGCAGTGATGCTAATATTTCTCTGGAGTTTGGAACGGGGTAGGCATGTTTATTTAGAGATTTGTTGACAGTTATGCAATAATCGCTGCACAAGCATATCTGTCCATTAGGTTTGGTGATAACGACCAACAGAGTCGCCCACTCTGTCTCCTCTGTCGGTTCTAGAATGCCGTTCTTCACTAACTCATTTATCTCTTTCGCTACTTTTTCTTTCTGTGCGAAGGGGACCTTCCGAGGTCTGCAAATTATTGGCACAGCCTCTGGTGACATTTCCAGTGACACAGGTTTAGTTTTAATCGATCCTGGCAAGATTGAAATGTTGCCTTTACTACTCGTAATTTGAGCTTGGACTACACCCTTAATTTTTATTTCTTTACCATTTATGTCCAATGCTCTAAGCTTAGTATTGCTAAGCCTAGGGGGCTCTCTTATTTCCGCCCTGATTGAATTCCAGTCGGCTTTGGATATTAAAGAAATGCCGCTACCACTGTCTATTTCCATCGACAAAGGTTTTCCGTAAACTTTCACAGTAGTAATAAATTTCTGTGCTTGATTTATAACCGTGTTATTTATAACAATATTATATTTGGTATTATTTATACTTTTTATATTATTTCCTTTAACTTGGTCAACTGTTCTATTTTCACACATTCTTGCCATGTGACCTATTTTTTTACACAGTCTACATCGATCGTATTTGAAATAGCAATCTCTAGCTATATGACCTAGTTTTCCACAACAATAGCACTTTGTCCAACTTTTATTTGTCTGTGTAATAGTTTTGTTATTGGAAGACCTTTGTTGAGTTTTTCAACACCAAATATTCCTGTTTGATTGCTATCAACGCCTTTTTTTCAAAGCAAATTCTTTTGCTTGCTCCACCACTATTTCGTGAGCGATATTGTATTTGATAGCTTCACGATAGTTTATGTCTTTATCAGCCAGTAACTGCTGCCTCAAACTGTCGCTATTCATTCCACATAGGAATTGTTCCAGTAGCACTTCTTCTAAATATGAATCATAACAGCAGTTTTTTGTGAGTTCGCATAGGGCTGAGTCGTAATCCTGCATATTTTCATTTCTGCCTTGATGGTGATTTCGAAAATGAAGTCTGGCGATGTGCCTAGACGGGCGAGGATTAAAATAATTTGACAAACGATCTTTTAACTCATCGTAGGTTAATTTTTCAGGAGTGTTGGGTTCTGCTAATCTGTTAGCTATTTGTATGACCCCTTTTCCTGCAAAACATAATAATGTCGCTGTTTTATACGCATCTTCCTCTACTCTGTTAATAAAACAGTAATTTTCAATCTGTTGAATGTACAGGGGCCACTCATTTGCCTCTCTGATGTCAAACTCGGATATTGTCGATTGCATTTTAAGCAATTTATATAACTAACTCGTTTAATACCGTAGGTTCGTTCGCTACTTTAATAATTCTGCCTGACTTATTTGGTTGTCAGCAGACTGCTAGGGTTCAAATTGAACTGTTATGACTGTGCCAGTGCAATATCCAGTACTAGTCGGATATATATATGGTCGAGGTTCGAGTGAGATTTATCGCACTCAACAGCGACAAGTAATTATATAATAAAACACACGAACACGGTAGTGGAGTTAATAGGTTTATATACATAAATACATATACAAGGATCAATATATAATACAATTATTACAAAGATAAACTGACTAATAAATTATTATACAACTCTAGTCTTACAGGCCTGCAGGCTTACAATAAATAATAATAAAGTCTATACGACCTGTAATGGTCCCTAGGTCTACCTTAGTACGTTTGGAGGTAGACCTCTCCGCAAGATGAGCTGAAAGTGAAGTAGGGTCCGTGCACTCAGGAAAATGCATCCATCCCTCTACTTCACCTAGCAAGTCTGACCTTGTTTGTTCCTGCCGTCCTGGATGTAACACTCTCTATTTCCATTGGTCATCCCATGACATGAGGTACAAAGTGGTCAGTTTGGTTATCTCTGACCAACCTTAATCGTTATAGTGATGCTTTTAGCATACACACACATACTTGAATATTTGTAATAGTTATATTATTATTGCGTGTATCTGTTAATAAGCATACACACACATACTTGTATTCATTTGTAATAGTTACATTATTATTGCGTGTGTCTGTTAATGCACACACATACATGGAGTTAATAGAGTTATTATTATTGCGTGTATATGTGAATACACACACACATAGCAATACTATTTGCCAATCAATGGCAGATCTTAAATAAAATTCTAAGTTTGCCTATGATATGAAAAAATTTCTGAAGTTCAACCGGCACAAACAAAAATTCCAGCTGACAAACGACTCTGATACAAAGCCTAAAAATAAAAAAATATTATTACATAATTTTTTTTAAAATTATTTTTAAATATTTAATGTCCATTGTTTAAAAATATTTTCATATATGACTTCACAAAGTTAATGCATAGCATTTTGTTATCTAGAATCAGAGTTCACACATGCACGGTAAGTTTTTTTATTGCAGTAAGATTTTATTTATAAATATACACACATAAGATAAATTCAATTTACTTTAAAGATTATTACAAATGTAAATCTAAATTTTTTACCCAGCCATCTGTGTGATGTTTTGTATATTTTGTTTTACATTTCTTTGATGTGTTTGAAACTTTTTGTGAAGTAGCCTTGCTTGCACAAACAGGGCATGGGACATCTTTGACATTTTTACATTTACAGTTAATGCAAAGTGATTTCTCTTCGAAGTGTTTTTTACATTTAGAATGATCAGACCAAGGTCTACGCTTAAAAGTTTCATAACAAGTATTTTCACATGTTGGTCGACGACAAAATTTGCAAAGTTTTATCTTGTTTAAAGCATTTGATGAATTTTTAAAATCTGTTCTAACTGCTACAATAATTTTTATCTTATCATCATTAGAATCCTCATCTTCTTGTTCTAGCTGCTCCATTTTTAGAACTCTGTCCAATATTGTTTTATCTGTTTTAGTAAGTAAGCTGTTAGCATTGATGTCTTTCCATGCAAAATTTTTTCTATGAAGTTTTAGATTCTCCGTGCAATTTGACAATGGTTCAGTAAAGGCATATGGCATTTTAATAACAAGAGAAGAAGGATGAGTTTTATTTAAATGTGCGAATGACTTTCTTTCTGGATTGGTCAACAGTCTTGATTCAGATTCATTTTCGCTTACATTCTTTTTTAAATCAGATTGATACGATTCTCCTGAATTAAAATTAGTACACTTGCTTAATAGAGTCAAATGCTCTTTTAATCTTTCTGCTAATGCCAGATCTGACGTAGAATATTTTGAATACAAAGATGATTTACAATGAGTTTTTCGAAAAGTTGGTCTATATCTAAAAAAAGAAATATATAGAGAGATAATTAATAAATGTGATAATCATTTTATTATGATTATATACAATAATATTTATGAATATTTATAATTATGAGTAATAAATCATAAATAGTGCACTAAGACACAGCTGAAGAGAAGTTTACGAATTCAAAAAAAACAAACACAAACACAACTAAGGCTTTCGAGAGCTTATTCTACTGTTCTTGTATTCATAGCTGGAAAATATTATAAGGTGGTGGAAAAGATGTGCAAGTTTATAAATGTATAACAGAGGATATTTAAATTTATGTACAGTAGAAGTGTGTTGTTAGAATCAGAGAGTCCATTTTCTGGAAAGGGGGAAGGATGAATCTTTATGGTTGAAGTGTGCAGAGTTAGCTATAAAGTATGGCTCCCTGATCTTTTACTTGGAGTTGTCTCTTTCAATATAATGAATGGCTGCTGAGGATAGGATGAAAAGATATCCTGTGGATTTCTGATGCTTGAAAAAGACTGAGCTACACTGACTTGGCTGTGGCTCTTTCATATACATACTGGTGCTGCAACACTCATGTGGTTATTATGTCCAGGATTCCCCACAATAAATAGATTTACATCCTATCTGGGGATATTGGATTCTATATACTGTACAAGGGATGAGATAAGGTGCAAGTCTGTCCTTTGAGTTGTTCAAGAATCTGTTGGTAGAAGGGGTGTGTGCAAATAATGCAGTAAGAGAGAACAAATATTTTGTTTTGTGATTGTAGGAATGTATAATATAAGCAATCATGGCCTGTCATCAGAAGAGTGAGGGTTAGAATTAAGCTTACTGTAAAATTGCTTTATTTTCTTATTTAGAAAGCAATGTCTAAATCCAATAGAAGAGAGATCTTTGATATTGATATATGATTCTATGTTAGCTTTTTTGGTGGACTCATATTTATATAGGCCATAATTTTGAAATAAAAATGATGAGAAGTTGGCTAGTTTGTGAGAATGTGGTATAGTCAATTCTGGATGCATAAAACTGTGGGTGTTTACTGGTTTAATGTACATGTAATAATCAAGGTGGGATGTGTCATGGTGTATTAGTAAATTTAGGTATTTAAGATATTGATGTGTTTCCCATTCCACTGTGAGTCGTAGCGCTGACTGGCTTTGGAGATTTTGATATATTGAATAGCCGATTCTGGCCCTGTGATGAAGATGTCATCCACATAGCATGTGTATATAAGGCCTGGTGTGCATTCAATATATGGTAGGATGACTATTTTTTCAAAATGGTTGAGGTATAAGCTGGGGATGACTCCACTGAGGGAGACACATGGGCCAACTATCAGACATTTTGTAATATTGACCATTAAATGCAGCTATGATGTTGCTGTTAAGCTAGGAGAGGAATGCTGTAATAAAGTCTGTACAAGGTTGAGAATAGTTTTGTCTAATTTGCTTTTGATTATATTAATAGATAGTATCCTGTTGATAGAACCATAGAGTTCTGTGAAATCCAGTGAAGCTATTTTGAATGATGAGTTGATTTTGGTATGCTTGGTAATGGCTATGAAGTCAAAGAAAGACTTAATGGTATAGTTACCAAATTCTAAATGATAAATCAGTCATTGGTTTCTCATTTTGGCTGTTTTAAAATAATGGGAACCCCAAGCGGCTGCCAACATATCTTGATTCTAATATAGTTTTGACAGATGGTGGTGGTTGGAAGAAAGATTAACAAATGCTTTTTTAATTTTGCTCATGGAGAAGAGGAACACCCTATTTGTGAGCAAAAAACTTGATCTTGTGGAGAAATTTCTTTTTTAATTTAGAAGATATTTTGTTAAGGGCAAATTTCTTTTTTAATTTAGAAGATATTTTGTTAAGGGCTCACTTGAGACCCCTTATAACTGTTTTAAGCAGCTGCATTTCAAGTTGAGGTTTAATTCTTTCATGATTAAATATAGAGGTATTAATTTTCAGTGACAGCAATTGGGGGTGATCTTGAGTCGAAGACATGATTGAAAGAATTCCAGGCATTGGATCATTGACTGGAAAGATAGTTCAAGGTTCATGATTGGTTTACAATTCCTTCTATATGTAAAGAAATAATTGCACCTCTATGAAATGTAAGATGCAGCTGAAGAGAAGTTTATGAATTCAAAAAAATAAAAATAAATCTAAGTGCTTTCAAGAGCTTCATTTACTGCTCTCATATTCACAGCTGGAGAATATTATAAGATAATGGAAAAGAAACGGGTTGTTAGAATTAGAGAATTCATTTTCTGGAGAGGGGAAAGGATGAATCTTTACAGTTGCTGGATTGTGCAGAATTAGCTAATAGTATGATTCCCTGATCTTCTACCTGAAATCGTATCTCTCAGTATATTGAATGGCTGCTGAGAATGGAATGAAGAGATGTCCTGTGGATTTCTGATGTTCGAAAAAGAGACTGAGCTACACTCTGGCTTGGCTGTGGCTTTTTTGTATGCATATTGGAACTGCAACACTCGTGGACAAAAAACCCCACTATTTCCGTACTTGTCAGGGAGCATTGGATTCTATATACCATGCAAAGGGTGAAATCAGGTTCAAGTCTGTCCTTTTAGTTGCTCAAGAGTCTATTGGCAGAAGGGGTGTGTGAAAAGTGAGGTGGCAAATAGGGGGAAATATTTTATTGAGTGTTTTGGTGACTGTACGATATATGGTAGAAGCAACCATGGCCTGTCATCAGAGTGGGGAGGGGGGGAGAATTAAGATTACTGTAAAATTTCTTATTTAGAAGGGCAACATTTAAATCCAACGGAAGAAAAAACTTTGATATATAATTCTATGTTAACTTTTCAGGTGGATTCATATTTACAGAGGGAGTAATTTTGAAATAGAAATGATGAGAGTCAGATAGTTTGTGGAATGTGGTATAGTCAATTCTGGATGCATAAAACCATGGACTTCAATTGGTTTAAGGTGCATGGAATAATCATGATGGGATGTGTAGTAACAATGTATAAGAAGTTAACTGATGATATTTGTAAGAAAGAAAATAAAGAAATAACATAAAAATATTAGTATCCTAATTACAAAAATAATTAATATTCTTTATCTGGAATTGATAAATTTATATCTACTATATGAAAAAATTATGACATTTCTGTTACTATTGCCTAAGTTGTACTTCTAAATGCAGAATACAGTTTTCATGTGTGTGAGAGCAAAGACCAAAACAACATTGTAAAAAACCAAAATATTAGTTGAAAAACTAAAAGTATAGGAAACAACTGTTGCATTAATTTTGATCATTTATGTTTGCAAAATATAAGTGAAATATACAAGTTGATTCAGTAATTATATATTTTTATATTCTATCATCTAATATGAGTATTGAATGTCTTTAGAAAAATTTAACTTTATTTAAATATTCCAAATACATACACATCAAACAGGTTAATATATGTACAACGTTTCGAGAATTATTATTCTCCCTTCTTCTTCAGGCGTTGCTGGCCTGACCAGTGACAGTACTAGATGTGATTCAATTTTGAACTCTTAAAGATTCTTTAGTATTGAATTTTTAAGGTATCACTCTAACCAACTGAGCCATCCTGCCAAATGCAACAGTCAGTAGAAATTTCATATACTTATCTATGACGTTCTTCCTGATTTCTCCACTTTTTCCTAAGAGCAAAATTGATTAGTGGAGTAATCAGGAGGAACCTTATAGGTAAGTATATGAAATTACTATAGACTGTTGCCTTTGGCAGGATAGAATTAGGAATCAATATACATGTAAACCTATTATTATAAAGTGCTGAAAACTTTGAAATTATTCAAACAGAAGTCAATATCCAATAATGCGCTATCTCTTAAATATTACAAATCTCTGCGCACTCTCCCACCAGTAAGAATTTTAAAATTTAAGTGAATCACTTAAGTTTAGAGCATACATTTTACATACACCAACTCTTACAGACCAAGCTTAAATCAGGGCTTGAGTCTATTGTGTGCCTGATGTTATGGGTTAAATATATTTGTACAATTGAATATTGGATTATAACATCAGGTTCACAATAGACTCAAGCCCTAATTTAAGCATGGTCTGTAAGAGTTGGTGTATATAGAATATATGCTCTAAACTTATATGACTCACTTAAGTTTTTAAGATTCTTACCAGCGGGAGAGTGCGCAGAGGTTTATAATATTTAAGAAATAGTGCATTATTGGAGATTGACTTCCATTTGAATAAAATCAATATATATGAGAAGACATTATATAACCTTTTAATAGATGCAGGTAGTTAAAAAGATTAGGTTAATATTCTTAGAAGTTCAAATTAAATTAAAATAAAAAATAGGATCTATTCTAAATGTGTTGAGAGACTATGTTTTAATAGATATTAATCAATACCCCTTTTCCAAGCAATTTTATTATTTCCAAATAAATTATTATTCTTACATACAATTTTATAAGAAGACAATTTAAATAGCAAAGGAATAAAATAAAATAAAAAATATTTTATTTCACCATGTAAGAATAAATAATTTGTTTGGAAATAAGGAAATTGCTTGGAAAAGGGGTATTACTTTGAAGAATTTATTAAATAATATAAAGGAAACTTTTGATAGGAAGACTATTCCTGGTGTAATGTATATTATCCCTTGTTTTTATAAGAAGGTTTACATAGGTCAGAGTAGTTTGAGCTTGAATGAAAGAATAAAGGTACACAAAAGTAGGATTAGAAATAAATATCTTAATTCAGCTTCGTATGTCCATAAAAAAGATATAGGCCATACTATTAATTTTGATAAAACTAAGGTTGTCTTCTTTGAGAGAAATGAAATAGAAAAAAGAATCTTTATTATTGAAAATTTATTATTCTGAAGCAATTAACTTATTTAAAAGTTCTTTTAATATTGAGGGTGGATAGAAAGTAAATGTATTTGTGAGTAATGTTTAATATAAATATAGTACTGTTTTGTAGTTCTTTACACTTGAGAAGTCTGCTTGTAACCGTGAAACCATTGGTTGTATTTTTGATTTCATTTTCTTGGCTAGTCTGGTTGAGTTTTGGATTTGGGGTAATTTTAATTATTTATTGACAAGTGAATAAACTTATGTTGTTAAGTTCAATTTGTTGAGTCTTTAATTTAATAGTTATTTATGCTACCCAGCTATATTGAAAGATTATCTCTAAAATACAGTAGAATAACACAGTTGACAGGTTTTTATTACAAGAATCCACAGAAACATTAGAAGAATGGAATATATATGACTTCAGACGAACAACTTGTGCAAGCAAGTGGAATATTTTGATAATTGAAGAATCTGTGCATAGAATTATAATAAGGAACATCCATGAAATTTGATATAAATAATGCTTCGGTTTGGAAACTTTATGTTGAACACATTGAAAAATACGTTTATTAATAGAATTGGTTACGACTAAGTAAAAGTAGTTACATTTTTGTTGTTCTCCTGGAAAGATGTATTGCGATGACAAAACAGTTATGAGACTCCAAAATTCGTGAAAACATTCCACATGAGGAATTAAAGAACAAGTTAGGTGAACATTTTCAATTAGCAACAACTAAAATAGATGGAATGCCTAAGATGTAGGAATGGAAGTCACCTTGAGAGATATCAAGTATTCAGAACACCTACAAAAGAATGTAATTTTAACTGCGTTGGGTGATGTGTTATTGGATCTGTTATTGTATGGAATGATGGATCACAAGTTCAAGAGAATTTTATTAGGTGAACTGAAACTTTATTATAAATACACAATGGAAAAATGTTTTACATAGAAACTAATGTCAGAAAATGCTTCAGAATTTCAAACTATTACATATATGCATAAGATTTCAATATCTGTTAATAAAACAGAAACTGATTGCCTGAGCCATAGAAGCTCAAATGATGTTTCAATATGTTACTGCTATGTGGAAAAAAATCTTGAGAAGAAGTACTGTAAATTTAAGAGAAAAATCTACATTTGCTCACATTTGTCAAACTAAAGACAGTATAAAAAACAAATCAGGTTTGGAATTTAAATCATGAAGAGGCAGTGTAAGAAAAAAAAACTGATATTAAGAAGGTCGATGACATAGAGAATGGTTGTATTCTGTTGGATGTTATTATCCCTGAGCAAAAAAACACTATGGAAGTGGATAGTGGTGCTGGTTTATCTTTATCACCGAAAGACTGGTCTAAGATTAGTGGAAAAAAAATAAAATGAAGTTGAAGACATAATAGTAACAAACGTTAATGGGATTAAAATAGACTTATGCAGCAAAGTGATTGTGCACTTTAAAATCAATTCCAAAGTAAAATTTCTACCATTGTATATAGATAAGAGATACGTAAGACCCATTCTGGGAAGAAACTGGTTTAGATCACTAGCAATTCGAATAGAGAGAAAGAATAATGGTGATTTACGATGGTATTGTAAATCACAGAAAGAAAATGAATTTGATAAAAGTGATGATAACATCAAGAAGTTAAATTTTAAAATGATGAACAGTTTGAAGATTGCAAATTGGACTAGAAATGACCCTGATTGTAAAACTTTGCATGCAATGGTTGCATTCTTATAATTGACCACTTATTTATACCATCAGAAGTCTAAAGTATTTAGTTTACTACAAAAAGGACATCCAAGAAATAGAATGGATGAAAGCCTTAGCAAGGTCATATATATGGTGACCTAATATGAGCCAGGAAATAAAACAGATGATAAAGAATTGTTCAGAATATCAATCTATTATTAGCCTCCAAAAAGATTGGAATCCTGACTAAAGCCTACAGAACCATGGAAAAGGCTACACTTGGGCCAATGCTAGACCAATGAATGGCTATATCTTTTTAATTGCTATAGATTTGTACTCATCAAAAATACTACTATGGAATATGCTAACAGGACATTAAAATAAATCTTCGCAAGCTAGGGATATCTCAAAACTATTGTGACTGATAATGGAACAAGTTTTGCATCGCAGATGTTTAAGGGTTTTTTTTTAGCTAATAAGGGAATCACATGATCACATTTCCTATACTGTATTGAGAGTTTTGCTCTGTTTAATAAGGGAATATGCCAGATCTTGATATCATTGTACCATGCTGAATTTTTTTCAACATTTTACACTGTGTGTGTGGACAATGAAGATGCAGGTGACATGTGTCAAAAATTCTGTATGTACATGTCAAGTTATTACCAGCTAATAAAATATCAATGGGTGAAAACAATTTAGATCTTGAAAATTTTAACGTCTGTAAGTATGCATGAGACATTAAAAAAAAAAAAATGGGTATTATAATACATGTATTGGCTAAACAAATCAGAGTGATCCAATTGGAAAATACTTGAAGTGAACATCAATCATTTATTATCTCATCAGAATAAGATGCCAGAAACAGTCCATGGAGAATTATCTAGTAAAAAAGAATTTTTATAAAGAAAATGAGTACTCTGGTATATCTTCATCCACATAAAATGAGGAACCCCCCTGATAGCCAGACAGAGAAATCAGATCTTGCTGAAAGTACTCAATCAAATGATCAAACAATGTAGCTAAATCAAAATCAACTGATCATGGTGAAGAAAGAGCTATGTCACCAGTGTGAAATGTGAGACTGTAAAGGGTCAAAGGACTAAAAGACTGCATATAGAAACTGACCATTACAATGTATAGCCGCAGTAGATAAAATATAAGAATCTTCTTTATGAATACTAAGTAAAAAAAAAAGGCATTTTCTTTATTACTTCATATTCATAGAAGTCGATGTCCTGAGCATTTTAGCGTGATTGAAGATCAATATGCCCTCTTGATGCTCAAAGGTCATATATGGGATGTCTTGGGCAACTAACCATTCAATTTGTTTTTTTAATTTGATTCTAAAGGTTGAGATTTCTTTTCATGATGAACGTAACCATAGATACTAGGAATTTATATAACTAAATTCAAAATTCATTTGACATAAGATTTAACAATCAGACCGCACTTTTAGACTAAAAGCTTACTTAGTGAATATCAAAAATATTGAAAACCCATGTGAAAAATTTTAAAATTATTTGAAAATATAGTAATGTTAATTCCTCGGAGGTTTTTTTAATATTATATCTGTATGTGTGTTCACAATTATATTGAAAGCCCGTTAAGCAAATACCTAAAATATTCAAAATTTTCAAATTAAATTATTTGTAAATATATCTACTTGTATTATACACATACACACATATATATATATATATTGTAACAATTAAATGAAGTTCAAAAGATATCACCATATCTGAGTTGAAAGGTAGATCCAAGTAAAGGTTCAAAAGAAATAAGTAAGTAAAGGAGTTCATTGTAACAAAATTAAAGGTTGATCAAATAACTATTACCATACCTGAGTAGTCTACAATATATATAAGATCATAATATTTAAAATAACTTGGATTTCTCAAGTAAACACTATCTCAATAATTATAAGCAAATTATTAATAACAAGTATTATAACTCAGGTATACAGACAGTAGATCTTATCCATTTTCATTTCTTGGTTTGATGTTAAGTGCATGTTTAAACAAATACTAAGTGAATATGGTCTAGCAGGGCGCCACTAGATTATCTGAATCTAGACACGGTTATATCTAATAACCTTTCACATGTACCGGGTTTGAATCCCTTCTTGGTACTTTATTTCTAATAAAAATGGGAGATTTTGCTTTTTGAGCCATATCACTATACACACTAATATTTAGGTAAAAGTAAAACATCTATAAACCAAAGTGGAGTTCATTAGACATAAATCATTTCTCAGATCTTAACATAACAAATGTGTTTCAATATTTTTATAAGTTTACTAGCTCAGATTATATATAACTAATTTAGGATGGCAATTCACTCATCCTTGCATGAAATAGATGACGGGATGTGGTTATAATGATACTAAGAAATCACTAAATATTATAAAATCAATATTTATTTATGGCCTTTAAACATTTAAACAGCTCATTAATTAAAACGATGATGACGATGATGATGATGATAATAATAACAATAATGACAAGGGCTTCAACTACAGCTCTAGGACTAAGCCTAAACATAAAACTAATTTTTATAAAGAAATTCATAATTACTGCTTAATTTTAGCATACTTACTTACATCTTAAATAACTAATATTCAACCATTGATGATGATGAATAATCACACTTAACAAAGACTACACTTAATGAAATATATATGCCTCGTTTAATAAAACAAACTAATATTTATTACTACATTTCTAACATATACATAAAAATTTCTAGATAAATATGAAAATTGACATGAATAATAATAATAATAATTGATTATATTACAATCCTCAGATTAATTTCAAGTTCTTCCCCCTTTCCCTTCAAATGTATTTTGTATTAAGTTGGACATCACATTGACCATGATTTTCACTCCATGAGAAAAGTATTTAAAAAAAAAAAAAATTATCTGCTCATTAGCACACATACTTTATAAATCTAACATGTAAGTAGAATGTAAAAGAAAATGTTAATAGAATTGAAAGAGCAACTTTTAGAAACAAGTTTTAAATTATTGTCTCCCCCCTCTCTTCTACCTCTGAAATGCTATACTTAACTTGAAACAAAATAATCTAATATTCTAATACTACTCATTATTTCACATTCACTCGCAATTATACACATATAAAAATATTATTATGTATGTGCGTGTTTTATCCCATAATAACAAAATATTATTTAAAACCAAAATAATAATAATATATTAGTTAAAACTAACATCATAATACCATAAAAAAAATTGTTTTACACATTAATTTTTCATAACTGTAAAATTAATAAACAAATAATTTTGATACATTCAAGATAATTTATGAAGCTCAAAGTTATTATTAGTAAGACATTCTTGTTTTAATCGATCTGAATAGTCTTTAAAAGTTCTTTAAATAAAATATACCACTTTATTGCTAAAATGTTTATTAAGACTCTGATATCATAAAGAAAATAGATATAAAAAGTCATATTACCGATCTTTTGTTTGTGGCAAATTTCCAAGGGTTCAAACTTGTCTTGTATAATGTCTATATTTCTGCAGTTACCATTTCCGTTTTACGTGGGAACAATCTCTTTCTTGAGGTGCATAACTATTTGATGATGATGACTCTATTGAGGTTATTTGCTTTAGTGGACAATTTGGAAATCATTATATTAATTTTTCTTCTCTTCCTGTCAAGCATGTGGATGAAATACAGCAGTTGTTTTCACATTTATAAATTTTCTTGAGTTTAAAATCAGTTGTTGTAACAATTAATTGGACTTGATGATTAATATTTATCAGTAGATTAATTCATCTTCTTTGAATGCAGGTGAATGCTTTCTTCCTTCTATTAAAAACATCTTATTTCTCTGGTCAGTTGAAAGGTGTAGAATATTATTTTAGACATCTTTTCTTTCCTATGTGATGTACAGCTTCCCCCAGATGGTCCAGCAAAGATGGGACATACATATAATTTTTCTAGCCAGCCATTTCTTATATTTTCAACATTCAAATTTGATAGTTTAATAATCTGAATCAATCACAACAATAATCTTAATAATAATTCCAGACAGTTTTTTATATCCAATTTTTAGCTAACTTAACCAATCAGAGATAGCGTCACTTGCTATTTTTGGACAAATTCATTTTAATTAGATCTCTAATTTATTTTCAACTAAATTATTTTTCAACTGAAAAGTTTAATCCTTTTTCCAGACACTTTTGTTTTTAAAAAAAAATAGACTTAATCCTTATTTCCTTTCTTTTTTTTTACATCTAGGTAACATTTCAAATCTTTGAGCTTCCTTCTTTAGATCTTAAGATAAGACAATTTCAAAATTAGAGTTCCCACCCAAATTAAGCTCCCAAAGTGACAAACAATCATTTACAAAAAACAAGAGATATCTGATTAAACAGATTTCCTCTTTTAACATAAAATTGTACAAAAAAAATAATTTGACAGATTTAATCCTTCCTTTTCTTTCAATATTTAATAAATGTAAATTTCTGTATGTAATGTACACACATCCTTCATTATTTCAAATCATTCATAAACTAACATTAAATAATATAATTGCTAGCTTAGTAATTATAACCCTATTATTTAATTAAATCTGTAACTTTTAAATCCCAATTACAATTATAGAAAAGCAAAATAGAAGTATAGAATAAGATATTAGAATTGATCAAGCATAAGTTAGTTTTAAAGAAAGTTAAAATGTTGAATATTTGAAATATAAAACAATTAAATAGTTTACACATACATTGCCTATATGTATGTTATAACTTTGCTTTTTAAAGAAAAATTAAAATTTTAAATATTAAATGTGTGTATTGCTCTTTTTGAGATTTATTAACACACAAACAAGTAAAGCATATAATTGTTGTCCCACTCTTTCTGTCTAAAGCGTTTAAGATTTTGATCTGGTAGGGTTTGAACTTGGATGCCCTACAACTTCCTTTATGGTTATATAAAAATGTGATGATGATTTTGGTTTACCTTTTCTACATGCAGATTACTATAAATTTATCTAGTGACTAAATTGTAATGGCACAATATATATTGTAATAGTCTGACCGATGATGTAAAAAGAGAGGGTCACATCTGACTACTATCGGACCTAAGATCTTTGGGTAGGATGCTGGAGCCAATGCGATAAAGTACATAATCTATGATTGCACCTATTTTCAACAAACTAGCTTAAGGTTCATTTATTAAATCCAGATACAATTTGGATCAGTTCATCCACATCTCAACCCTTCTTTCGGTTCCGTTATTCCCAGAATTCAAATCCAGGGAGAATTTGCTTTCTCTTAACAGGGATGCAGCAATATCAGCTGACAATTATTGCATCTTTATATAGGTTACAATTAGTATAATCTATTTAGAAATCGACTAACTAAATTTCAATTTTATTATTTAAGTATATTATATGTGAGTGTATGTTTGAGGCTGTAGATTAATGTGTGAATATTAAATTGATTTAATAAATTAGAGGGATCAAATTGATATTAATAAATTCATTAACATTTATGGAGAACAAGACAAAAATAAGTTCAATATGTTTTAACAATATATATAAAAGATAATAATGGATGTCAGCAATGGACTTCTATCATATCAGTACTTTAACAAATTCAGATTACCATCCCCATGACCCTTAGATAGAAATTCATTTTGATGACACCACTTATCTACAAAATTCAAATAACAAACAAAAAAGCTTGATTTAATATAAAGCAAGTCTAAATAAATTAATTTATAAACTTCCAATGACATGTCTATTTACATATAATCCATATCTCAATGGTCTAAGTTAGAATTCTTTATGAACTCCCTCCAACCCTCCAAAATATGTACAAATTATCATATGATAGCAAAAGCCATTCAAAAAAAAAAAGGGGGGGGGGTAATTGTTCATGCAGAAAAACAAAAGTAACGATTGTTAGTCAATATATAATATATAATAAGCAACATAAATTCTGTCTCAATAGGTGTATATATTTAATGTAATAACTGAAACAAAGGCTTATTATATACCTGTGTCTATATATGTAATATATAGAGTATATGAGCACAGACTTTCACCCGACCCACCACTCTCCACTCTATCTAATAACACTGATACACTCAAGCAATATATGCTGAAAAGATAAATAATCACCAATATATATATTTCATGCTAAACCAGCAATCATCACTTGGTCCAGATTACCATCTCCCACACATATATACTATAAGTGCTCAGATATATATTAAGATAGACAATCTTCATACTTTAATGGACAGGTTCCAATCTACTACACACTCCAACTGTCCATCCAATTGAAAATCTGATGATGGAGTACTCGAAGGCCACCCTGAGGCCGAGATTCTTGTCACACCCATGTTGACCTAAGGTCAATCTGAACTCCACATGTACAGGACATAATCCATTTTTTTAATACATATGCAAGGATGGGCAGACATCTCTACAATGTAATAACTGAAACACAGGTTTATTATATACCTGTGTCTATATATGTAATATATAGACATATATCTGAGCACTTATAGTATATATGTGTGGGAGATGTAATCTGGACCAACTTATGATTGCTGGTTTAGCATGAAATACGTATATTGGTGATTATTTATCTTTTCAGCATATATGTGCTTGAGTGTATCAGTGTTATTAGGTAGAGTGGAGAGTGGTGGGTCGTGTGAAAGTCTGTGCTCATATACCCTATATATTATTGTCATGTAGTAAATGGTCAAATGCCAGTCACTAATGGGTGGGAAAATTAATCTAGATTTTATTTACAAAAGACATTTCAAGTAAAATTAACTATCCTTTCCCTATTTTCGACTTCTATTTAAGATTGCCTTACATAAAAAATCAAACCACACACACACACACACAAACATTTCCAAGTACGAGACAAAATGAAAAAAAAAAAATATTTACAACAATAATTAAAGATTTAAAACATATAATTAAAATTTCATAATTTCTTTAAATCGATTGGATTTAAAATTGATGAGTTAACAAAAGTCCTTCATATATATATAGTTCATGTCTTACAGAAGATTCTCTTTAAACGAAGTAGAGGCTGTTTATTGGCATCTGTTTGTAATGCACTCAGAACAGTTCTATCTTGGCCCTCACTCGGTTTTTCCACAGATCCCATCAGTAAGCATTTCATATATGACAAAAAATGTTTCTTCGGCATTTCAAGAATAGATAAAGAGAATTCTCACGCTTCCACAGCAAGGGAAAATAACTATCCACCTATGACATCATCAATTTAGCAAGAAAACATCGCGTGGTGGTTAATTACAAATGATTTTTTTAAATTTGCTATAGCTGGAATTATATAGGCTTCACGCACAAGTGAATATTATTTTAAAATTATATTTTGAATACTGGCAATCTTTAATATTCTTCAATTCGAATTTAACTAATTCAGGTGAAATTTTTTCTTCTTTGCTTTAAATATTTTTTTTACTTATCACAATGTTATATGAAAATTATACGTCCAAAAATAACAGTTTTCTGGAACAACACAT
This sequence comes from Epiperipatus broadwayi, assembly GCA_028023455.1. Classification (NCBI taxonomy): domain Eukaryota; kingdom Metazoa; phylum Onychophora; class Udeonychophora; order Euonychophora; family Peripatidae; genus Epiperipatus; species Epiperipatus broadwayi. The sequence continues at coordinate 4,786,487 of JAQFVV010000030.1, read as the reverse complement.
CCGATTTTTCTTGTATTCTAAAAAACATTTTCTCCTTTTTTTTAATCTTGTTTTTTTGCAGTGTAAGTAATTGGCAATGATCAACGAATTAAAAAAGGATTTTATATTTTTTTTATATCGCGTAATTCCAGTTATTTAGCGTATTAAATTATCGACAATCGATTTAAAGTGATGTAATAAATTATCATTTTCTTATCATACTTGTTTGCATAGCGACTACTATGACCTCTGTTCATTTCCAAAATTGATAAATGTTAGTCCATGTCATTATACTGTTTAGACTAGTGACACATAAGATAATTATATATGATAAGAGAAAAAAAAAATTTCTCGCAAATTTTAACCTTTTGTCATTTGTTAAAATTAATAAATATATGTATCACCACTAAACATCACATGATCACCATCTCTTATGCTATATGTATCAATCACATAACGACACCAAGTTATGTTTTGAGATTGTAGATTAACGCATATACCGTGCAGCAATTAAAATTTATTATTTGAGTTAAGTGTAAGTTAGGAATGGGCCAATTTGTGATATGAGTAGTCATGGGTTGTTTGGATCAAGCTTGTAAGCTGCCCTCCCAATATGCATTGAAATGGATACTTCATCGTATTAATGGACAAGTGCCAAAATCAGGCTAAGAAAGAGAAGAATCAAAGAGGTCATTGACATGGTTTATTTTTAGTCGTAAATGTAGCTTAGATAAATGTCAGGATAATTTAAAATTCAATTTATTAGTTTAATACACATTTACACACAGTGACACATTAAATATTTTTATGTACATTTAGTGTGTGTAAGTTAAAAATTTCTAACGTTAATTTAACTAATATAAAAGCTCAAATCAATTTTAAATAAAATTTCAAATAGATTAATTTTCTTGTAATTAAATCCCTTTCCCCTTTATATTAAACAGGCAAAACTCTCCATAGAGTAGTGCCACCCTTTATATTCTTGTTAAATTGTTTTAATTGAGGAAATTAAAAATCAGGATTTAATTAAATAATTTGATTAAATTATTTTTGAAAAACATGTAATTATTTTTTAAGTTCAAGATCAATGTTTTTTTTTATTAAATAATTTTGATTGCATATGTTTTAATTAAATGATGTTGATAATTACACGTTTTTTTTTTTCATATGTCATAGCATCGGCCAGGGCGCGAACCCACAACCGTCTGCAACCAACTACTTGCTTGCAAGGCAGCCGCGATAACCTCTCGGCTAACAACGCTTGACAAAAAGTATAATTATTACGAATTATACTTAATTCCGATAACTTTGTTAAAGTTAAGAAAAGCAGGACAATTACTATAGTTAGATAAAAACCAAAAATAACTATTTTCATTATTCTTATTCATTCTGTTACCAGCTTTATGACGTAATCAAACTACATTAGTTTTTTGAAGTTTTTTCTCGTAAAAGATAATTAAAACAAATTAAATTTAATTAAAAAATTAAAAAAAAAAAAATATGAAAAAAAGGCCCTATAAATTTTTAGAGTTTTAAACAGAGATAGCTTCAAAAGAATAGTAATATTTATTTCTATAATTAAAACACTTCAAGCAATTAAAAGTCTCATTTTCCTCTTTTCTTTACAAAAACTTTATTTCTTGTATATATATATCCACTTGTTCCAACGTTTCAACTATTTTTAATTTATAGTCATTTTCAAGGATCTAGAAAAAAACATATTACATTATAACAATCTCCACGTAATAAAACCAAAAAGACCAAAAAAAAAAAAACACACACAAAAAAAAATATAAACCCCATAAAAATTAAAATGAATAAAATACATTAAAAATAAATTAAATTAAAACATAAAATATACATCACACTTACTTGCCTCCCTTCTCAAAAAACTTTCCCTTTTTACTTATTTTATCCAAAATCCAATTATTACAATAAGACATTTATTTCCTTCTTCTTTCCTATACCCTTCAAAATTACATTTATTTCCAAAAATAATTTTTTATGCATTACTTATCCAAATTTATTCTATTCAAAACATATCTTTTTATATATAAACAAACTCTCTTTTACCATTCTTTCTTTATATAATCTAACCCCCTCCAACATTTTAATCTTAAAATCTATATGTCTAACTTCCTTACTATTAGAATTCTTATCTCTCAAATGCTGTTTCAAACTTGTCTCTAATTTGTTCTTTGTTGTACCAATATATGACTATAAATTAAAAATAGTTGAAATGTTGGAACAAGTTTTTTAAAGAAAAGAGGAAAATGAGACTTTTCATTGTTTGAAGGGTTTTAATTATAGAATTATATGTTTATATGTAATGTATATTTTGAAAAAACAAAAAGAATGGAGTGGTAATTAGAGGGTTTTAAACAGAAGTAAATGGATTTGTAATAATTTTTTATTAATAATTTATTAGTCTAGAGATTATCCAATAAAGAATAATAGTTCTGTGGTGTGGTTTCTATTCACTTTTAAGATCTTGTGGAGACATGTAATCATAAACAAATAACCAAAGACCTATGAAAAAGATGTATGATCCCTTGGGTGAGATGGGTGTAGTGAAAATTACACTATAGAACTATTATCCAGCTTAAAAAGAACTTTGTGAATTGCCAAAAGAATTCTAATGCTAATCAATGGGAAAGAAGTCATGGATGAGTAGATAAAAACCCACAGGATCTTTCTCTTGGACTGTCTGTATCAGCCAAAGTAATATTACTTCCCATGCTTGCCACTCATAAATTATTTGCAAACTAAGAGGACTAACCGACATAAGGAAGTGTATCCAATTATGACATTTATAGAAAGTACATTATCTTGCATAAAAATTGTCAACATCGCATTCAGTATTGCGGTCTCAAAAATGATTCACAGATAGCTTGGAAATCAAATAAACACCAAGAATATCCAAACAGTCATTTATATATCTATTGTACACAGACTTCTGTGTAATCTTTAGAAAAGATAAAAGGAATATATCATTTAAAGACTCAGTAAGATATTCCCAAAGGTACATTTATTTGGGCCTTAATTTTTTTTTAAAGTTTTCTTTTTATATAATCTTACTTTTTGAATTTGATATAATAATTTTTCTTTATTATGTTAGATTTCTTTTTATCATGATTAAAATATGTTGCAAGATTCGTAAGAATATGCACCAAGATGGAATGGGGAAATCAAAATAAGTAATTATGCCACTCCTCATAATAATTGTGGTTGAAAATACTAATAATAACATAAAGAAAAAGAAAGATATTTAAAACTTGTTTCTTGAAATTTCTTGATGAAATATGTTATTTAATATTATGAATCCCCTTGCGAAAGTCATTTATTTTAACAATTACTGATGAGTGCCGGTTCAGCATGAAATGCAACTTGGGGATCATTTGTCTTTTATTTTATCCTTATTTGTATGGAAAATGAAAAGAGAAAGAAATGGAGTTAGTTAATATATCAATTAAATAGTGTTCTACATATAAAGATGTATCAAGGGTTAAGTTAAAATGAGCTTTATGTATTGAAAAAAATAAAAATAATTTACTTATGATTTAATTGAGAGTTAACAAATAGTATACCATTTATATCTCTTCAAGGACAGGTTTTTAGAAGTATATGAATTATTTAATTTTGAAAAAGTCATTTAAATACCTGTAATTATTTAGAATACCACCTTATTTACATATAATAAAGTCCAAAATAAAGAGTGTTGACTAATGAAAACTCATCCTACTAATAATAATTGATATTTCATTGCCAATTCTGCATATGGCGGAAATTAGATATCGAATACCCTCAGACTGATTTTACGGAACTGATTGCAAGATTGCATATGCATTTTCATTATAGGCCAATATAAATTATGATATAACTGTTTATTTTTAGAAAATCTATTTACTATTAGCCATACCCATTTATACGATTTAACTTATAAACTATCTTTGAAAGTTTTCCCAGAAAGAGTGCTGTTATTATGCAGCTTTAGATCGCGGTATTAATATTATCCTACATGATAATGACCTATATTTTTTTTATTATGTAAAATAGCTTTTAACTTAATGATTTTATTAATGCTAAAGTTGATGGCATCAGTATTTTAAGGACTGTAGCTAAGATCAAACAATGCCTCCTTTGTTCTTTTGATAGAGTGAATTTGAGTATTGGAAATTTATAGAATATTTATGACGTACAATACACATGGTCTAGAAATAATATATTCCACACAACAGATTATGTATTAGTAGAGAAAGAGGGAATGAATAAAGTATGGAAAATTAAAGCGTTTGATAATGAAAAGAGAGTATGTAATAGTGATCATAATTTCTTTATAATACAAATGATTAGTAATGTGATGAAAAATAGTAATAAAAGTGGAACGGATGATGTAAGATGTGGATGGAGAATGAATGATAAGAATAAGTTAGAAGAATATAAAATAAAAGTAGATGAAATCTTGGAAGAGTTTGTTGGAGATGAATATAAGGACTGGTGTGGTGAAGGTGAGAATATTCAGAAAAATAAAAGTAATAGAAAGGTGAGAGTCAGTAAAAGTGTAAAAGAGAGGAAAAAAGCATGCAGAGAATATAAGTGTGCTATTAAAAACAAGGAAAGTGAAAAAGATGTTAATGTTAAATGGGAAAAGTATTTTAAAAAAAGAAGTTGGCTAAAATAGATAATCATATATAGAGAATGAAATTAAATAGTAAATTGTTGGAGAATATTAATAAAAATGGAAAATATGGGAGTAAAAAATTTTGGACATACATTAAATGAAGGAATGTAAGGAAGATAGTAGTAGTATTTGATGAGGGAATAGAGTGTAGATCTAGAAAAAAATTAGAGGCAATCTTAAATAAGTATCTAAGGGATGTGTTAGAAGTGAAGGATAGGGTGGTAAAAAGCATGAAAGTATATAGTAATGAGAATATTAGGTTTACAAAAAATGAATTGAATGAGGCAGGAAAGAAACTGAATAGTAAAAAGGCAAGTGTTTTAGATGGATGGGCAGCAGAGATGGTGATGAATTTAGGAAATAGGGCAAAATTAAACCTATTATCATGTTTTAATAAGATGGCATAGAAGGAAGAATTTCCAGATAGGTGGATTAATACAAAAGTAAGGTTACTATTTAAAGGGAAGGGTAAGGATTATATAAAGTTAAACAATTATAGAACAATAGTGGTAATGTCAGTGTTATATACAGTTTCGGATATATGGTGGCTGGAAGAGTTGCAAAATGGATAGAAGAAAATAATCTAGTGGGAGAAATACAAGGAAGTTTTCAATCGAATAGGTGTATAGGAAATAGTTTGTTTATACTTGGACAACTTGTAGATACGAGTTGAAATATAGGTAGACAATTATATATGGTTTTTATAGATATAGAGAAGACATATGATAGAGTAAATAGAAATAGATTACGGGTAAGTTTAGTAATTTTGAATGAATGGAGCTTTAGTGAATCTTATTAGAAGATTGTATGAAAATAATTAGTATTCATATCAGTTAGAAAATATTAGTTAAAATTGGGGTGGGACTAAGGCAAGGATACCCTATGTCACCTATTTTGTTTTTGTTGGATTTGAGATAAATGGAGAGAGCAATAGAAAGACAAAGAGGGGTATAGATACCATTAATAGGTGGCAAGAGAGTATATACATTATTGCATCTTTTATTTGCAGATGATATCTTCTTGTGCCCAGAAAGTAGGGAAAATAGGAGAGTTATACTGAAGACGTGTAAGAATGGGTAAAGAGATGGAGATTAAATTTAGTGAAGAAAAATCAAAAGTAATGATCAATACTGAGGAAAGAGAAATAATTATTATTGGGGAATATAAAATTAAATGTAGTGAATTGATAAATGAAGCAAAGAAAAGAAAGGGACTGATAAATAAATTAACAGTATTTTCATATAATAAATATGATGTAGTTAAAATTGTATGAAGGAATAGCAGTAATAAGTTAACTTATGATAATGTTGCATTATGTGTTAATAAAGGGGTGTTAAGATTACTTAGAAACAGCACAAAGAGAAGTAGGAAGACATGCATTAGATGCAAATGTGTGGATGGCAAAGGAGGCAATTCAAGGAGAAATAGGATAGTCAAGTTTTTATATGAGAGATGCAAAAAGCAAAATGAAAATGTAAGGTAGATTGAAATTTCTGGATAATAAAAGAATAGCCAAAATAGTATTTAATTGGGTCATGAGTAAAGGACAGGCAACAAGATGTGTGAGGAAGGTAGTATAGTATGCAGAAGATTTAGATAAAGAATTTATGTCGGTATACTTATACAAAAGGTGGGATAAATTGTGTTAGAATTGTTGAGTGTTATAATAGCAAGGAATGGGATAGAAGAATATATAGATGCATTGATAAAAAATAGCAAGTTGGAAAGATGGAGAACTAGTATGAGAGTAAAAAGAGTTTAAATATATATAGAAGTAAACAGAATATTGGGTGCGAATTAATTTATGATAATAGCAAGGAAAATAGTTTACTGCTTAAGGCTCAAACAGGATCTTTAGCAACAAGGAATATACACATAAATAGAAAAATATGGGTGATTTAATCTGCAAGTTGTGTAAGAAAGGCAGATAAAATATTGAGCAAATGTTGATTGAATGTAAATGCCTGCAAGTAGAAAGAGTGCAAATAATGAAGTTGTGGGAGAATAAATATATACAAAGTGAGTATAGTGAAAAAAATGGGAAAATTTAGGGTGGAGAATGGAAAGGTAAGGTAAGGTGGTCTAACAGGTTTCTCTGGGCATTGTGGCCGAGAGATTCCTGACTCTGAAAAAGGAGAAGCCACAGTGCTCAGTGCCTATAGCTAATACCTAATTATCAATTTACCAACTAGTACTGAATGACTAACATCATCTGAAAAAACAATCTAACTGATGGGAATCTGAAGCAAATTCGAAATTTTTCTAAGATGATATCCTGAATTCAAACCAAGGGCATGGCAGACAGATGTGCTGCCATTTCTGCCTTAGACCTTTGCGTATGGGCTAGTTCTATTGATGACAAAGATAGTACTAAATGTAGATGTCCTGAAATGATTTAATAAAAAGTATTGAATAAAAACGATGTTGTTAATCTTATTGAAATCTTTTTTTAAACACAATTTTGTTTACTTGCAAGCTATAGGATGAACAAAACAACTGAAAAATGAATAGCTAGATGTTACAGTGAAGAAAATACAAGTAAGTATTCAAAGTCAGAAGGATCTAAATAATAATGGAAAAAAAAAGTTATATAATGTTAAATTTTAGCTTCAATAAAGTACTTATAAATATTTTTACAAATTGATTAATATATTTTCTTTGGAATAATTTATAGCTATAATTATTTCAAACTCACAAAAAAATCTTTTAGATGTATGTATGAAGAAGATTGATATAATTATTTCATTCAATAATAATAATAAATATATATACAATTAATAATTTTCACTAAAGATCATTTAATTTATTTTTTTTGCCAACCATCTTTAATTTTCTTTTTCAAATATTTCAATTTAAAAATGATCTTTCTTTTTTTTCAAAACTTTCATAAAATTTTTTTAAAAAATTACCTGACTCTATTGTTTATATTTGTAATGCATTATATTTCAATTTTCTTAAAAATTACCTGATTCTATTGTTTATAATATTTACAATGCATTATATTTAAATTGATTCTTTGTAATTGATATGTTAATTCTTGTGATATTGTTATGAAAAGAGGTTGTAAGCGCCCTCTATTAGCATATAGTTTAATTACGATATAAGATGTTATATATAATTGCCAAATTCTGAATGTAACTATGACAATACAATAATCACAATCAAGGTAACTTCCTTCATCAGCTTTGACAAACTCTAACATAATTACTTAAATATTCAAAATTGACATAATTCCCTCAAACTAATGACATTAACTAAACTATGAATTCACATTGATTGGGTGCTGTCTCAGATTAGTGATGAGTTACACAGTTGGCACATGAAATATGAATAATAAATAAATAGCACTTGATCAAAACTCCTGTTGGCTTGTAGGATAGGATGATTCATCAAAGACTAAATAGTGTTCTCTATACAAACACTCTTTAACTGACTCCTTTTCTTTCTTCAGTCACTTAAGTTAGTGTAGATATCGATTGCCATGAGCCTCTCATACGGTCAGTCTCTCTATATTAACTGCGGATTATGTGTTTTAATAACCGCATTTCCATCATTTAATTACACACATAGCATTTTATGACATCAATTCCCTTTTTAATTTTTTTAGTTCAACCCTTAAGACTTAAGACAATAATGATGGGGACATGCTTAGCAGTCCTTAGTTGTGATCTTTGCTTGAGGAATCCCATCATTAATGAACTGAGTTGAAACTGGATTTGAAGCAGGAGTTTCAGATGGAAAAGATTATGTTTAGGTAGCCCTATTTAAGGATTTCCTTGACTATTGTAGACGTGGAAGATAGAAATGTGTGTGTCTAAAAATGGCCTATCTCATACAATCTGGCTAGATTTGTGCCTAGTAGATTACTCTTTAGCACAATAGGAATAATAATGATAAATTATCAATAGTAGTGAGAAAATAGAAAGCAATGGTAGTATTCATGTTAAGTGTTAAATAATTCTTTCATAAATATAAGTTCATGGAGTGTGCGAACTTTGGTTGACCCAAACGCTTTAAAATCAGAACAAAAGATTGCACCGGTGGCTAAAAAGCTGTCAAAATTTAAGACAATATAGTTGTTCTTAGAGAAAATTGTCTTCCAGAGAGAGAAATAATACTACAGGTGGGTGGATGACTACAAGTTTTTTGGTAAATCCAGATCAGCCAATAAAAGAAAAATGCAAGTGTTGGATTTGCTGCAAAGTCTAATTTAGTATTTGATATTATTGGAATACCTTGTTGTATCAATGAAATATTAATGGTGTTAAAATATATCATATACAAGTTTTAATATTCCTTTTATTAGTGCCTATGCTCCAACCTTAAATTCATTACTTACGAAATAGCATTATTATAGCATCAGATCATTAACATATTTTGGGTGACATTATTCTTCTCTCTTTTTTTGAGGTATTGTTAGCCTGACCAGTGATAGTACTAGCATGGGAATACAACCTGGAACTTTAGATTTGTGAATAGTGAATTTAAGGTAATGCTCTAACCAAATGAATTATTCCGCCGAAGGCTCGGTTAGTTAGAGCATTACTTTAATTTCAAAATTCATGAATCAAAAGGTCCAGGTTCAGCTCCCATGCTAGAACTGTCATTGCAATATCTGAAGAAGGAAGTAGAATAACCCACCCAAAATGTGGTTTTTGTATTAACCTGGGTCCTATTACTAGCAGTTGTTTGTACTTGGAAAGTTTAAATAAAGTTTACAATTTTTCTAAAGATATTCAATATTTAATATTTGATGATGGAAACAGTCCAACAAGTAAGTAATACTAAAATGACATCATCACAAACTTTCAGACAAATATTATAGACATTATTTTTATTGTCAGACAATTGCAAGAAAAGCACTGAGAACAAAAGATTGATTTATGGGTTTCTTTTATTGACTTTATTAAGACATTCGACTCAGTTAATCATACAGATCTATGACATTGTGTAAAATTAGTCAGTCATCCAACAAAGTTTATCCACATTATAAATCTACATGTTGGAATGAGAGGAAGTGTTATTATTAAAGATGGAATATTTGAAGCGTTTGAAATAAACCTGGTGTTACCAAGTCTGTATACTGCCCCAACATTATTTTCATTTTTATGATCGTGGTCTTTGGAATTGTTTCCAGGTCATTTAATGACACAAGGATCAAAATGCAATATTAACTATTCTATTTTGTCACATCAAAAGACAATATACAGTATGATTTAAATGCAGGACTTTCTTTCATAATTAGCCAATGATAGACAAAATGTCCTCAGCAAATTTTTGCTTGGTTGGTTATCAACCTGAGAAAGTAAACTAATTTAAATATCGTTGATAAACAGAGCAAAACTCTCCATACAGTATTACTCTGTTTAGCACAGGTGGCAATACTGTATGGAGAGTTTTGCTCTGTTTATCAACAATTAATGTGCTAGTATAGGAAATGTGATCATGTGATGTTAATTTAAATATCTTGATAGTTTTATATACATAAAGGTTGCAATGCAGCACAGACTTCAATGTAATGCTTGCTTTTAACAAGTTAAAAGATTGGGTGTTTTATCACTGTCAAATAACTACTTCAAACTAAATTTACTGTATAGAGTTTTTATTTTATTTCATTTCATTATATGAAAGTGAAACTTAAAACCCCCTACTAATGTAACATAAGGGCATTAGAAAAGTTTAATTTAAGAATGCTTTGCAAAATTTTAAAATATAATGGCAAGGTCATGATACTAATTAATATGATCTTCAATTTTCTGGATATAATATTATAGATTCCACTTTTGAGAAATATACACCTTTGTTGGATTGGAAGTGGAAAAGAAATGAGCAAGATTTCCTAAAAAATATTTGGTAATTAACTTGAGCATTAATTTTGGAGAAAGATAGACCCTGTTTACATTATAATGATTATTCAAAAGCATTGTATAGATTTGCATTCCATAGGAAGATATGGTAGAGAATACAATATGTTAATGAGCTACGATTAAAATATTTTAGAAATAAACATTTTCCGTAGAAGTTAAAGGACAGTATTGCCAAATATTACATCAACAGAAAAGTTGATTAGCATGTTTTACTTTTAACAAAATCTTTATTGATGCAAAATGTGTTTACATATTTCAAATCTGAATATGGTTTAACAACTTTCCACAATGATTACAATTTATTCACAGTCCAGTTACAAGCCCACACTCATGATACTACATAGAATTGGAACAAACTTATTTTGGACTGTTCATTTTATGTGAAAATATTACAGATTGGTTTGCATAGACATCACAAAATTTATCTCTAGACTAGTTTCTTTTGGGAGTTAGAATAACTATATTCGTTTATGAACGGCTGCTATAATGTATCTTATACGATTAGCCTTTATTTATCAAGTTTTAGAGAATTATTTAAAATGAAAATACTTAGTTCGGGAAGAGAAATTATTTAAATGAAACAGGAATAAATAATAAATGTAATATTGATATTTATGCATCTAAACATTAAAAAATAAATAGATAAAATGTTTTACTCTTTCTTCAACTTTTCCTTCAGTACTGCATCAAACTGTTTAACATCAGGTTGAGTTTCACTGGAGTGGGGTTTCACCATCAGTTCTGACATTTTTTCAGAGTAATTTTATTCAATCTAAAATATTCATTTTAAATAAAAAAAAAAAGAGATTAGAAATAACTCTTAAAAAAAGCACACATTGTATAAATATTCCAAAAAAAAAACAAAAACAATATAAAAAATATATAATTTCTCAAATAAAAACTTTTAAGATTAATTAAATTAAAATGTTTAATTTTACCTGTATGTAGGTATGAGTTCTCCGATTGTGGATAGGTAGTGTATTTGAACACAGATAGTAATAACAGATGCTAAGATTTGATTATCGTTAGTTTTACTTTCATTGTTTTCTGCTCTTTTAAGACAATTTTCTTAAATACCTCAAATATGAAACTACATAAAAAAAAAGAAGAAAAAGGAGTCTTTTCTAATTGTGAGTTGCATAGTTCTTATTTACTTTTTTAGAATACTTATGTCAAACTATTTTTTTGCTATGCTTAATCTGCTGCCAAAGGCAAGTTTACAGGTTACTAATTAGATACTACGATCAATGCCGCTGGTGGAAATTTGCTGCTCATGTAATCCCCAAATACTTTAAATATATAAAATACTGGAGACAAAGAATCATCCTCCCCACACTCTTGTCAATGTTAATCTACTTTTTATAAGTACGTTTACATGATCACCCTTTATTATGCTTGCTCGTAACTGTTATTAAAACAGGCAAAACTCTCCATACACTACTGCCTCTCAGTGCAAGCCAGAGTAATCAATGAATGCCAAAAGGTGCGTGCATAAAATCCCTATCTATTGCAGACTAGTTTCTAGCTCGTGGCTTTCATCAATGAGGAGCCTTGAATCTGAGAGCACTGCACTTAGAATTTAGGATCCTAAGATCTAGGTGCAGTCCTTTCAGATTCAAGGCTCCTCACTTATGAAAGCTACAAGCTAGAAACTAGTCTGGGGATATTGGATGAGTAGGCACTAGATAGGGATTTTATGCACAAGCCTTCTGGCATCCATTGATTACTCTGGCTTGCACTGGGTGGCACTACTGTATGGAGAGTTTTGCCTGATAAGTATTTTCAGAATATGATTATTCTCCTAATCACTGTTAAAATATTTATAGAATCAAATATCCTTTCACAATCTAAGAAATCTAAAATATAAGGCAAGTCATATTCATTGGTCTTTTCTATAGCTTTTTTAATACCTATATCTAATCTACTGTACTATAACCATGATTAAATCCAACCTTGTTCTTGCGGTTGTTTTGAGCTCAAAGTTCCCCGTAGGTGAATTGTAATCTTAGTAAAGATTAGTATATAACTAACAAAAGATTGATAAGTCTAATTTCTAACATTTCTCTTTTCATATTTCTTAAATATTAACAGCATCTTAAATGCTTTCTTTGTTAACCATCTGTTTTATCTTTGGTATATAATTTAACTAACAATTGTATCATTTCCTCCTGGGGAGTTTCTATTCTTTATAGATTTAATTTCATCTCACCTCTTCATTTAAAATACACAGAATTTCAAAAGGTATTGTTGTAATTATACAATTTACTTTGTTTTTAATCACTAAACATCACACGATCACCATTCTTTATGCTTATATTGATTACTCTGGTTTGCACTGGGTGGCGCTACTGTATGGAGAATTTAGCCTGTGTGTGTGTGTGTGTGTTACTTTGTATTTATTAATTACTCTAGCACTTTTTATAGAATTTTTCCAGACATCTCTTTTTAGTAAGATTGTTAATTTTGTTTTATTGCTCAAACAATTTTCCTCCTAATACAATAATTTTCATTGTCATTTTACTTTTGATGTCTCATCATTAATTTCATTTGCATCACATTTCATAGCATATTTTTTCCTCTCACCATTAGTGACATCTAGTGTAAAGTTTTGGAAATCAATAAATATCAGATTGGTGTAATTATTCTCTATCCAATATCACCAGATTATTTTCTAGTTTATGGCTTTCATCAGTGAGCTTCTTTGGATTTTTAGAGCAATGCACCTGGGTGGTTTGGATCTAATGCAGCTTTCTTAGAGCAGCTGGTATCATGTGATAAGTTAATTGATTTATTTTCATATGTATTCTTTTCTTTATATACTGCCTTAGGTCAGTTAAAAGTTTACTTTATTGTCTAGTATATCTCAGCAGATTATTATATTCTTACTAATCTCATTCAAGTATGAACTATTTTCAAAAACTGTTGTTAATATTTTAAAATGATTTGAACTATAATAGGCAAAATGTTTTTGAAAGTTAAAGATATCAACTGCTAATATTTTCTTTATAGTTTTAGCCTCTTACCTTGACACAAATCTTATATCTCACTAATCAATATTTATTTGCTATTTTGAACATATTAATTTTGAAGTATAATTTTTTTGTCAAAATAAGAGTCAGAGATTACATGACCCTATCTCTTAAGCTTGTAAGTTCTAAACAGTGAGGATTGCCAATTCCTCTACAAGCTTTATGATAAATGCTTAGCCAGAGCCAGCACCTAATATATCTCTGTCAGGAACCCCTCCCCAAACTCCCTGACCATGGTTTCGTGCTTTGGCACTCCTCAGAGAGGAGTCAGGGTAGGTTCCTGACAGAGATATTTTAAGTGCTGGCTCTGGCTAAGCATTTATCAAAAAGCTTGTAGAGGAATTGGCAATCCTCATTGTTTATAAATTTTTTGTTATTCAAAATATAATCTATTTCTGCTGTGCCTTCATTTGGAGGCTTTTATATATATCTTTATTTAGCATTTTTCTCAAGGAATACTCATATTTGATAGATTTTATTTTTATAAAAAATCCACAAGTTTATGTTTTCTCTCATTTTGGTTTCCATAGTCACATTTTCACCATTTAATGGTTTCCAATATTACTATTCAATTCTCCTATGACAATCATAAAATATTGTTTGGTCTGATCAAAAGCATCTTATTCATTTATATAAAATCACTAAACATCACATGATCACTATCTCTTATGCTAGTACATAACTGTTATTACTCTGGTTGGCACAAGGTGGCACTATTGTATGGAGTTTTGCCTGTTATATAAAATCACTTTATTTCTTCAACACAATGTGAATTTATCATCCAATAAGATAAATAATTAATTTTGCCACTTTATAAGATACCCATTTTTCAAATCAATTGTCTTTTCACTTCTAACTTCACAAATTTGATAATGTATCTTTTAAAAGTAGAGTTTTTCTATTCATGCCCTCTTTCTTCACTTGAAATATTCTACAGGTGCTAAAAGTTAAACAAAAGATGATTACTGAATGGCAGTTAGATACGAACCAGGAGAATCTTGACATTCTGTCCAGGGCCATAATTTATTTTTGTTTCTTGTAAATATAAAACCATTCTGCATTTAAGTAAATTCAAATGATCATCACATGGTCACCACTTCTTATACTTGCTAGTAACTGTTATTAGCTCTGGCTTGCACTGAGTGGCACTACTGTATGGAGAGTTTTGCTTGTTTTAATAACAGTGATGAGCAAGCATAAGAAATGGTGATCATGTGATGTTTAATGGTCTACTACCAATCCTGCCTAATAGGAAAGTGGTGGCTATGGTTATTAAAGAACCAAAGACACCAAAATGTATGGGTACTGAACTGAGTTCAGAACCTATATGACTATATAAGCTAATGAGCTTGGATTGAAAATATTATTGTGTTTTCAATTTTAGACTCATAGTTTTGTAGTTAAGTAGAAGATAAAAGATGGCTGCTGGAGGGTTGCATTAGATCCTAAGATCTAGGTGCAGTGCTCTCAGATCCAAAGCTCCTCACTGATGAAAGTCACAAGTTAAAAACTAGTCTGGGGATATTGGATGAGTAGGAAGTAGATAGGGATTTTATGCACAAGCCTTCTGACATCCGTTAATTACTCTGGCTGGCACTGAGTGGCACTACTGTATAGGTTTGCCTGTTTTAATAAACTTAAATGATGTTTCAACTAAAGCTAATAGTCATCTCAAAAGGAAATAAAAAAAAAACTGAAGTTGCATGAGTGATTACATATAAAATTAGTCATATTAAGACATTAAAGATTAATTCTAGAAAAAAATTAATATGCATAATAAGTAAAATTATGCAAATACAAAAATAACCTAATTATGCTAATTTGCAAGGAGACAATAAACTTTATGAAATTAGGTCATGTAAAACAAAACTATCTAGAATCATGAAAGATATACAATGCGCAGTGTATAATGTGGACAGTATGGTGTTTGTAAAGAGCAGAATATGTCAAAAAGAGCATTATAGTTAAAAGTTAACAGAGAATAATTAACTGAGTAAAATAAAGTTCTGTGGAAAAAAATGTATTATAGTTCAACACTATAAACAAGTGTCTTGCATGGATTATGATTCAGAGATGTATTAATACAATAACAGGAGAATGTGAAAAGGTTCTCTATTTGTATATATGAGTTTTTACGAACTACAATCAGAAAAATACTACATGAAATAATAACAATTTACTAATATTATATTCAGAGTAATAAACTCTTTGTAAAGTTTAAAATTTTGAGCATTATTTCCCAAAATATTGAATGTACAATTGGCTTAGGTAAATTTTAGTCTCTGTACACATCAAAAAGCGAGTAAATTTCCTATGCTGGCTGGCACATGTTGGAAATCAGGCTCACTAATGTTTGTATACTATGTGATATTTTATAGTAATGGCCATTGCGATGACAAAAAACTGTAGATTGCATATTAGATATTCACTCTGCTTGGTCTCTTTAAGGTCCTATAAAGAAATCAAAAGAAGTATGGAGAGATGCATGTTAGGAGTAACAAGAAGAGATCGAAAACGCAATATATGGGTAAGAGAACAAACAAGTGTTACTGATCTCAATGAAAAATTTAAAAGACTGAAGTGGAGTTGGACTGAATATATTGCCAGAAGATATGATAATAGATGGACAATTGAAATCTTAAACTGGATTCCAAGATATTTTAAAAGATTCGGAAAGAAACCACATGTGAGATGGAGGGATGAAATAATAAAGTGTGTAGGGATGATGTGGAAAAGAGAAGCTAAAGATCAGAGAAGATAGATTGAACTTGGAGAGACCTTCATCCTGCAATGGATTGATAATGGTTGATGATGAAAAAAATCAAAGAATATCTATTAATAGCAAATCCCCTTTGCAGCCTATATATATATATGTAAAATCATGTTTGTGTGAAGAATTTATGCTATAAAGATATTTCAATAGTTGACAATGTTGATGATTAATCTCTTGATGCCTAAAAGAAATCATATCTCTTGATGAAAGAATTTAGGAGCTTTAGAAAAAGAATCTTGACCCATGTAACAGGTAAAAGTCACTCAGATGACTCTTAGAATATAACAAGCATGAATTATAAAATCAGGCTGGATGAATGTGTAACTTCGTATACAACGATTTGAATGCTTGGATATTTAAGCTATAAATAACTATGATGAAAAATAGATAATGCATTCATAGTTATAGTTTCATTTGATGGAGTTATGGTTTTTGATTGACCTGCGTTATATCGACTAATTTTCCTGCAGAGTTAAATAAAAAAAACTGTAAAAAAACAACAACAACTCGGATTAATTAAGAAGTTGGGATGCGGGGAGAATTTTCAAAGAACAAATTTCAATTCTTGAAAAAACGTTTCATTAGAATCTTCTTCAGCACAATCGCAAAATTTGTTTCATTATCAATCCAGATTTGATATTTTGAGTAATATACAAAGAGTAGCCATTATTCAGAAATAGATTTTTTTTTTTTTTTGGAGAGAAATAAAAAAAGAATATAAATGAAAAAAAAAATTGAGTGTAATTAAGAATAATATTTACGATTTTTAAAAAAGAGTATCAAAATATAAATTATAGCGCAGAATGATTTTACGAGAGCAGTTTCTTCATCACAATCACCATAACAACTTAACGGATAACAAAAAAAATGTTAAATCTTTTATTGCATAACTGTTGAGAAAAATGGATATAATTTAAATGATGAGTTTTCCTAAATATTTATCAAATTGTTATATGATGTAGAAATTAATTCTTAAAAACAAAAATCGCACTATTTGTACAACTGATTTAATTATTTATTAGATACATAGGACCACTAAGCTATAGATTTTTAACATTGCGGAACAAAATCTAAAAAGTTCTACAATATATTAGTAAGTTCAATTTGAAATACAAATAAATTAAAAAATATATTATAAATAATAATACGCTTACCCTACATGTAACAATATAATTATTGGTTTTAACAAAACAGCCCACTCTACTTTTATATCGCAGAACTAAAAAAAAATCTAGTTCGCCATCACTTCAAAATGTGCTGCCATCTACAGCGCATTTCAATAATTAAAAAAATACTTTGTCATATTATTTTTTCATTTACGATTTTTTAAAAAGATA
The DNA here is from genome assembly GCA_028023455.1 of Epiperipatus broadwayi. NCBI lineage: Eukaryota > Metazoa > Onychophora > Udeonychophora > Euonychophora > Peripatidae > Epiperipatus > Epiperipatus broadwayi. The sequence continues at coordinate 4,768,821 of JAQFVV010000030.1, read as the reverse complement.
TTACTACGTAAAACTTTAAGACATTTCTCCATATTATCAATAAGTTATGTGAATATTGAAATTTTAAAAAATGTTAATGATATATTTAGAAACTATTTAGAGAGGCAAAAACACGATGAATAAGTAATTTATTTTGCTAAGAGATTCAAAAAATTACAGAATCTGCCTTATTTCATGACAAAGATGTGGTATTTTCATTTTTTTATTATTACTAAACTCATATTCCAGTATTTAACTACAAAGAGTTCTCTCAATTGAAGAAAATAATTTATCATTATTATAAGGGAAAGTATATCAAAATAATCTGAGGACTTAATTGGGTATCATCATCAATCCACTGCAGGATAAAGGTCTCTCCAAGTTCAATCCGTCTTTTCCGATCTTTAGCTTCCCTTCTCCACATCACTCCTACACACTTTATTTCATCCATCCATCTCACATGTTGTCTCTTTCTGGATCTTTTATAATCTCTTGGAATCCAGTTTAAGATTTTAATTGTCCATATATTATCATCTCTTCTAGCAATATGTCCATCCCAACTCCACTTCAGTCTTTTAATTACTTCAATGAGGTCAGTAACACCTGTTTGTTCTCTTACCCATATATTGTTTTTGATCTCTTCTTGTTATTCCCAACATGCATCTCTCCATATTTTTTTGAGTGGTTTGAAGTCTCTGTATTGCTCTTCTATTAAGTGTCCAAGTCTCAGATCCATAAGTAAGAACTGGCAAAACCCATTTATTAAAAACCATCCTTTTCAAACACATAGGCATATTACCTTTTAGTACCAAGTTATTTCTACCAAAAGCACTCCAACCAAGTTTAATTCTGTGATTAATTTCATCCATTATGTATTCATCTGTATTCAGAATATTAACTATAGTAAAATTATATAATAAATAGGATGGATAAATGACAGCTTTCCATACAAGCAATAGAATGCATTAACATGTACAATAAATGTTCCACGTGGATAACATACATCATCTTGATGAACTCCTGGTTAAAGAGAACAAATTCCATATGCAAAATGATAATAAAAAAATTAATATTGTATAGTTCTAAAAATAAATACTGAATTATAAATGTATACTGTATTCTCTCATGTTTTCTTAATATAAATACAGTCAAGTTTTTTAGTTTTATTAATGTAATGATGACCCTTTTATATATTGAAAATAATAATAATTACACACTGAAGATGTATATTTAATTTTAGAGTACTGTATATAAGTAATTTTTTTTTTTTAAGGATTTCACTTCTTCAATTTTAGAAAATAAATTTTTGAAGTTACTAAAAAGGGTAAAACAAAAATCTGCTCACACCCACAAATTTCCTTGAACTTGCCATTGTTCATAATGACAATTCACCTTTACCCGTAATCATTACTATCTTAATGCTATATAACAGGGTTGGGCAATTGTTTTGGCTCGGGGGCCACTTTGTGGAAACAGAGGTTAGTGGAGGCCGCACCTTTTTTCATGACACAATAAACACACTGCTTTATTCCCTGTATTACCAAAGAAATATTTGTTTGTCCATTCTTCATTAAACACACGATATTCATCACCGATTTTACGTTTTTTCGGAGGGTTCATGGTTTCACTAAAGTTGAAATTTATATATTTACTGTTGCAAAGACAAAATTGAAATTAACCAGATCAACTGGAAAAGCACTGTGCATCATCCTAGTGGAAAATACGAGACAAATCTTCAGTCACGCACAGGAAGGAAATCTCGGTTCAAGGTGGATTTTTCTGGCTGTCTTGGTGGGTCGCAAAAAAACTCTTAACAGGCCGCTATTTTCCCACCCCTGCTATATAATAACAAATAGACTTCTAACGATCTATATTTGGTTTATAATTTATGATTCATAATTACTAGCATTCATTTATGTCATTGTTTTTGTACTGGTGGCATGCAATGACAGATTTTTCTGGTTATTGCAGTAGAATACTTACTTAGTCATCACTGATCAAGATGTAAAACACCTTTTCAAAATTAAAACCCAGATTATGCAAACTTATTGTTTCACCAAGACATAATTAACTTCCATGTCTACATTTACAATATCATATGCAGAATTTTATTTCCCAAATTAATTTTTTAACTTTATGAATAGAAAATATTGTTTGTATCTTTAAAATATGTGTTTAAGATCTACTTAATAACAAATATGTCATTAATTTGCAATTAGACATCACAGAACACAGTGTGTATATTCATGTGGGTGGGTATAATTTGCCAATGCAGCTATTAATGTATATTTACATTTCCATTTTATCACATTATTATTATATATATATATAAAGAAATTGCTATCTAATCTATTATTTAGCAAAAAAACTTGTGTCTTTGAAGGGAGCGTACTACATATCAATCTACGATTGAAAATTAAATCAGATAAACTAAATATTTTCATAGTCAAAATGGCAGAAAAGCATATCACCTTAATCAAAATTTTATATAAAGGATTAACAAAACTATTTTAAAACATATATCATAATTAACAAATTATGAATAATTTCAAAATTAATCTTTAAGAATATTTAAATCCTTTATTATTCACTTTTTTTATGATTATATTTTTACAGCTTTAGTCTTTATTTTGATAATACATATATTTTAACATTATGAAAACTGAAGTTATTGTGAAAATATGGCGCCTGCGGTGGCCAACAGGATAAAGTTGCTCTAAATTGTAATTAAGTGCTAATGACTTCAATATTACAAGAAAAATAAAATAATATAGCTAATTGGAAAATTATTTGACATTTAAACATGTATGTGGCAGATTGGATACAATATTTCCATTTAACGGACACACCCACTTTTTGTTTTATTTGAGAATTGATACAGAAATCATCATTCCATCAATGTGTTGAACCAAAGCAAATTATGTGTTGAACCAAAGCAAAGTGAGAATCGATTTATATTTAATCTTCCAATTTCTTAATTTTTGGCTCATACTATTTAATAAAATATAATTGCCTTAAAATTTTAATAATCTGAAAATATATTTTCTATCTAAAACAAATTAATAACTTTTCAGCATTATGAATATCACAAATAACCACTAAACATCACATGATCACCATCTCATATTAGCACATAATTGTTATTAAATAAGGCAAAACTCTCTATACAGTAGTGCCACCCTGTGCCAGTAGGCACTAGTTAGAGATTTTATGCACAAGCCTTCTGGCATCCATTGATTACTCTGTTTGGCACAAGGTGGCACTACTGTATAGTTTTGCCTTGTTTAATATCACAAATAACTTATAAATTTCGAAAGATCATCCTCTAATTAAATCCCATTTTTATTATCGGGCAGCAACTAAATAGATAATTAATATAAAAAAATTATAATTTTTAAAAAAAGGTCAATATAAATCAAATTAGGTAAAAAAATTAATCTCACACACAAAAAAAATTCTAACGAGCTTTAAAAGCGCATAATTATTGATATTAAATAGGATTATAAAAATGAATTTAAAATCATTTATTACAAATTTGAAATCCTTCCCTCTTTTCAAATTCTAATTCTCAAATTTTTCAAGTTGTATTTACGTAGTCTCACGTCTGGCAATCAATGCTCGTTCATTTTCTGATGTTAATAAAAATTACAATTATTTAATTTAGCTGCCCTAAACTGAATTACAAAGACATTATTTTTAATATTACTAATTTTAAATCTTTGTAGAAATAATCCGTAGAAATGCAATGCTTGAAAGATGTCACTTACGATTTCAAAAATGACATTATCACCATTTCTTATGCTTCCTCATAACTGTTATTAAAACAGGCAAAACTCTTCATACAATAGCGCCACTCAGTGCAAGTCAGAGTCAATGGATGCCAGAAGGCTTGTGCATAAAATCCCTATCTGGCTTGCTCTGAGTGGCACCTGTATGGAAAGTTTTGCATGTTTTAATAACAGTTATGAGCTAGCATAAGAAATGGTGATTATGTGATGTTTTGTGGTTTAATACCAATCCTGTCTAATAGGATAGTGGTGGCTATGGTTATTAAAGAATCAAAGACACCAAAATGTATGAGCACTGAACTGAGTTCAGACCTATATGACTATATAAGCTAATGAGCTTGGATTGAAAATATTGTTTTCAATTTTCTCATAGTTGAGATAAAAGGTGGCTGCTGGAGGGTTGTATTAGATCCTAAGATCTAGGTGCAGTGCTCTCAGATCCAAGGCTCCTCACTGACGAAAACCACAAGCTAGAAACTAGTTTGGGGAAATTGGATGAATAGCCACTAGATAGGAATTTTAAGCACAAGCCTTCTGGCATCCATTGATTACTCTGGCTTGCACTGAATGGCACTATTGTATGGAGTTTTGCCTGTTTTATTTCAAAAATGCTTAATTTTTAAAAAACGTTTTTGTTAGAAATATATTAGAATTGGAAAAAAAAAAACTTGATAATTAAAACTATTTTAATAAAAAAATATTTGCTTAACTTGTAAATAAATAAATTAAGTCATATGGTATACTAAGTCTCTGAAAAATTATGGTAACTTTTAATTTTATCATTTTTACATATCTTATATATTTACTGTGTAAAAAAGTATTCAAAATAAACAAACAGTATTTACATAAATATCAAGTAGGTTGTATCTTAAAATATTAATATTTAAAGTTTTTCTGAATACCAATATCATTTATGGCATAAGTCATTAGGATTATCTTTACTTTAATCATCATAAATCTGCAGGAAAAAGCACTCAATATTTAGAAACTCATAAATGGATATATAGCACTTTTTTTGGTCACTTCAATGATATTTTGAAGCAAAAAAAATATATGCAAATTTGACATATTGCATGTGGACAAAAATAAAAATTGAAATATCATGTGAATGACTAAGGATACTCACACTGAATGTCCATAAATTTGTTGACTAACATAAACATTTCTGAAACTTGTTTGCTTTTTTTTTTTTTCAACTGAATACTCTAAATCTACAATAATTTGTATATTCACTGTTTCACCAATTTCTTATAAAAGAAAAAGTAAAGCACTTTATAATCCAGTAAATGCTATGGATTCACAGGAAGACAGATATCCCAAAAATAGATTCCTAATTATCTACAATTACAATATTTCTAAAGAGCAGCTCCTCTGCATTAGCAATAAGAACTCAGATGGTGGTGCATTTAAATTTCTAACGCCATCATTTATCAAAGACCATATAAAATTCAAAGCTAGAAACAATGTGATTATACATTTAACAATCATCATTAATTCCTTGTTTATTATAAAATGAAATTAAAAAAAAAAACACGAATGTTTAGGATTCAAGCCAATTTATCTTACAAACATTGATTCCTCAAGTTTACTATAGATGGCATTTAGAACAGACTGCTGTTATATTACGTTGTGTAACAAAAAAAATGTTTACAATTAGAAAAAAAAAACTATTACTAAAATATATAATCATTAATCCAGATTAGACCTGTGTAATATGTAGGCAGATTAGTGTGGTCCAAACTGGGTTTTTGAATTTCAGATATTTAAATTGACAGTAAACTGTAAGTTAAAGATTACCAACAGCAATAATTCTAGCTTATTATATACGCAAATAACAAGTGATATTATGTTGTTATATATGTAGATATATACAACCACATATTAAATGTAAAATTTTAAATTAATAACATTTTACAAATCTTGTTACAATTTTTTTTTAAATTTGTATAAAGAATATATTTATTTATAGATGTTAGTTCTTTGCAAGCATATAAAAAGCTCTGTTGCTATGTATGTGAAGATTGCCAATTTCTTTATTTCTTGTTGAAATCTTCGCTTTGGTTTTTTCCCAATTTTGTTGTCATTAATTATTTACGTTCTTATGTCATCAACTCAAGTCTACAACACTAACATTCATACAAGGTTTAGTAATAATAATAAAAAAAAGTATCAGATATATATAGATACACACACACATTCGTGCATGAGTAGAAATAAAAATGCATTGAGAACTATATTCCTGACTCGAGTTTATCTATGTAGGAATTCTTGCCATCATACTTAAATAATAAACTAAGAGTTATCATTACATATATAAAATGAACTTTCAATCTATTTGTTATGTATGTATCGATCTTGAAATCAATATCATAAAAATACAAGCTACTTTTTTTTATAGATCCAATGTTTTTCAATGACACTTTTTACTATCTAGTGTGATAAATGATAGATCAACATAATACATTTCTATACGGAAAGTTTTTTTTAAAATGACAAATACTATTATATATACAGGGCCGGATCCAATAAGTGCGGGATCCGATTGGATTTTTTTTGCGGGGCCCTTTATATATTAAATATTTAAATAAAATGCAAATTCAATATTTAGAAAAATAACTTTGTTAATTTTGGTGGTGATGCAGGGCCCGATCGCCTTAAATCCGGGCCTATATATATAAATACTAATTAATATAGACGTAATTATATGAAAACATTGAAATGATAAAACTTTCCAAATGTAGTTTATATTAAAGCATTATTCTCTTTACCTTGAAAATATAAAATAAATTCATTTACATTTGCTTACCCAGTTTTTATAAGGATGCACACACACACGCACACACACCATGGTATAATCAGTCAGAAAAATGTTCTAGCAATTAACTTTTTATAAATTCTAATTATAAATATTTAATTAAAATAAGCTTCCAAAAATATATTTATTATTTTATCACTAATAAGTTTATTTTTCTCTATTTATTTAGTTACGGCGATATTCTTTTTTAGGCAATTAATTATTAACTCACTTCCTATTTAAGTTTTAAACGTTTCTCAATAGACAGAACCTAAAATTAATCATAAACATTATTTTTGTATGAAGAATTTAAATACTAATCATCTATTTAGTCAATTACAAAAAAAAAAAAAAATCCCATTAGTTAGTGTTATTAAATAAAGCAAAAAAAAAATAAAAATATTTTTTTCACATCAAAATGATAAAACAATTATTTCTCTCTATATTATATTGCAAATATAGGGGATTTGAGCTCAGACTTTCAAGCCCTTTCACTATCTCATGACTGATACACATGATCACACACATGCAGGAAAGATAAATAATCACCAATATATGTATTTCCTGCTAAACCAGCACTCATCAGTTGGTCCCGATTACCATCTCTCATACATATATATAATCAGTGCTCAGTCTATATTAAAGATAGCAAATCCTTACACTTTAATGGACAGGTTTCAATCTACTTCAACTCTTCAGCCATCCATACCATTGAAAATCTGATGATAGATTTCCCAAATCTCATGCTGAATATATATAGATATGTATGAGAGATGGTAATCTGCACCAACTGATGAGTGCTGGTTTACCATAAAATACATATATTGATGATTATTTATCTTTTCTGCATGTGTGGTCATGCGTATCAGTAGTATGAGATAGTGAAAGAACTTGAAAGTCTGAGTTCAAATTCCCTATATTTACAATTAGGCTCCAGGTTTAAAAATGCCTAGTATTTCAAATCTTACTATTGCAATAGATGTCAGATAAGAAAACTGACTTTATATGTGAGTTGGATTATGATGCTTTTATATGCAACAAATTATGCAGACATATTTAACAAAATGCATTATCTTTTATATATATATAAATGGTACTGCTCTATTAGTGTGTTGAAACTGCTTGATGGCATTGTTTCTAGGAAAACACACATAAATAAAATGTTATTGGGCCCATAACATTATTTGTGAAGTAATAAGAATAATCGTACGAGTTAACGTAATTAATTTATTTTCCTTAATAAATTACTATAATTCTTTTTACAATTTCTTTTTGTCTCTAGATATAACTACAAGAAATTTTTTACACTCAGATATTTTATCATACGGGTTAACGTAATTCATTGATTGGATTTCCTTAATAAATTACTGTCAAATTTACTCGATTAACAATTTTACGATGATCAATTTAAACCCTTAACAAGTGCCTGCAAATTTCATCTTAGTCCTGCATTGTAGGGAGGGGAGGAAATGGTATGCCTTTTCACATCCGCAAGAATTAAAACATCAATTAACAGACATTATTGCAAATATTCTATTCTAGTAGAATTTCCTGTGTATGCCAGCGCGCTTTGCGCTAGGAAAATCCCCCCCTTCCCGCAAACTTTAAAAAGTCTACTATCATTGCTTGGCAGATAACTAACTACATCATGGTGGAAGAAATGAGAAAATTAATCTTTATTTATTCCAATAGCTATCTTTGAAAGAATATATGACTAAGGTATGGTGGATAACATTAATGGTACACCTATTAATAATGGTTAATAATTTTCCAACTAGATTGTTTTTTTTTTTATGATTAAGAAATGTATTCTTTTTACAATTTCTTTTTGTCTCTGGATATAACTACGAGAAATTCGACAGTCAGATATTTTAATTCTCATAGATGTTCTCGTGAACCGTGACTTTTTTCAGAACAGTGAAATTGTGGTTTCCCGTAACCTTTTCTAATTATTTACACCTTACATGTTGGGTTCAGAAGCAGGGTAATGGGCTTATAATTATTACTTTTTAATACTACGTTAAGTAAGTTGTACCGTAATTACTTTTGAATGCAGATTGCAATAGTTCTGCAAACTTTAAATCCACCCACCCTGAAATGGTACGGTAGCGAAGTGTTAACATTGCTAAAAGATCATATTGTGTGCCTCGCACAAACAGTGCAAGACAAAGCAAGCCATTAGTTACAACAGAAAAAAAGAAGTGTGGCTATTTGGTTTGATTGCGGCCCACTAAACTGCATATTTATATGCGTTTGGATGGGATCAATGCCATCAAGCGGTTTCAGCACGCTAATAGAACAGTACCATATAAACATAGTTAGCTAATAGCTAGATTCTTTAAAATAAGATTATTTAATGGGATGGTGTCACACATTTTAAAACCATATTTTCTTACAATCAAAACTTAGTGAAGGGAATATAAGCTGCATCATAACAACAAAATAATTTAAAAATACGGATTAAGAAAAAAAAAATTTCAATAAAATAGCAAATTTAATAAATGAATTGATAAAATAAATACCAGTTTGCTTTTTAGTTGACATATATATTGTGCCCTTTTCTATAGGTCAGTAATAATTCATAACAGTTAATTACTAAAAAATTTTAAATTTAAAATATGTTCTTTCAATACATTAATTGTATTAAGTCAATTATATCTTTAAAGTACAATTTGAGGCTAAAGCAAGTACGTAGTATATAAAATTATAGTGAATTATTTAAAAATAGTTATGTAAAGCTTAAAATATTGTTGCATATGGTTGTAAAAGCTGGCCATATTAAATAACACAGCTATAAATATTAAAAGTATATTTAATAAATTCGATTTTAATAGTTTAAGACTGATAAGTTAATAAATACAGTGTTTAAATTTATAATCATATTTAATAAACAAAAATTAATATAGTATATTTTTAAAATAAACTTTATGATGGTGAGAATTATATTTAATTCTATATTTTCTAAATTGTTCTTCCAAATTTTTTATAATTATTTTATATAATATAATAAGTGTATCAATTTTATAAATCTAGGCAGAGAAATAGATTGAAAATCGTCTGTCAAAGTTATAATCATGTGACTTTTAATGTATAATCTCACACACACGCTTGTTTGAAATAATAACAAAGTTTAAAATATTTTAAAAGTTATATTATAGAATTGGATAGAATTATTGCCTATCATAAAAGTAAATAGTATTAAACATTAAGTTAACTATCGTATGTAATGTTTTAAATAATGTAATAAAGACGAATACATTCATAATATAAAAATTAAATATTTTATTTAAATAAAAATAGATAAATTGAATATTAAGAAATGGAATAAGTTATTAAATGTTATTTTAAAAGTTATTTTCAATGTTTAAATAGTTTTAATAAAATAATAATTTATTTAAAAGTAATATTTTAAATAATATTTTGAGTTCATTACGTCACAATTTCTAATTTTGAAATTCAATTCTACTTGAAATTGGAAATATGTAAATTTGTTCTCAAGCTAAAGTAAGAATTAACCAATAGGAATAGGTATTCTTACAGACTATAAATATGATTTGCATGGGGGTATAGGAGGAGATTAATAATGTATTGAAACCAGAGAAAGGTAAATTATAGCTATCAAGAGATAGTATTTATTTTTAAAATTTTTTATTTTAGTCAATTTTTTTTTTTTAGTACTTTCTTATAACTTTATCTGCAAAAAACTAATTGATAATTTTAAAAAATATTTTTTGCAAAAGAGAGTATAAACTAAAAAATATTTTAATAATTTCGTTTAACATGCTTTGTTAAATTTTTTAAAGTTCTTTATCAGTCGTATTTTATCTAAAAGTTTAACCTGCAATAAAAAATGGATATACTATGAAATAAAATGGATATAAATTGTAATACTGAAAAAATATTTATTGATACAGCTTTATTTATGCATAACCGGAGAACTTCTTTTTTTGGTATATAATAAAAAAAAACCACAGCACGGACATCATACGGAGTCTAATGAAAAAATTGGAGACGCATTATTATTTATAAGCCTATCCAAGATTTATTTTTAAATGGTAATAAGATAGTTATATATTGCATGAATTATTTTATATAGTATGATATTCAAAAGAATAAAATGTTATATCCTTTCTGAAGGTAACATTTTTTAAAAATATTTTTCAAGAATTAAATAAAGAACCCAGGAAAATATGTTACAGAAGCGTTTTGATATTAAAATATCCGTTCTTCAAATTATTTAAAATGTATTCGGAAAAGATTTGTTCAAAAGTACTTGAAATTTTTATTTTAAAGTGATATATAAAAATACCAAATGAAAGTTTAAATGTATCAAGAAGGAAACAGAAAAAAAGGGAACACATAGATGAATAAAAGATGGATCCATGGAAATACAAATAGTACTTAAAAGTTTATCGAATATTTTTAAAATTAAATTAGATGGATTGATGCATCGGATACGCAGAGAATATTGGTAGAGAAGACTAAGAAGCTTCACGGGATTAATTAATATTATCGTCCTAAAAATTAAAACCAAGGATTATTTTCTAAATTTTACTAAATGGATTAATAATTATTTTTATTTTAAACTTTAACGCGCTTAGAGGAGAACATTTTTTAAAAAAAACTCTAGAGAAATAATAAGCATTTTGGACTTATCAGGAACTTTTGTCAAGAAAATATGTAAATATAGTTTTGATTCCTTTTATTTTGTTAACCTAGTTTAAATCTAAATTTTTATATAAGATTAGGAAAACATAAAAACATTAATTTATTAATATTAAAATTTTAGAATATAACAATCTAATAATTTAGCTAAAAATATTTTAATATAAAGTGTATGGGTGTGAATTTTTTATATCTGCAATGCTCAAGTGGATAAAGAAAAGCCTACTGAACACGATGACTAGATAAAGGTCATTGGTAATAATAATAACTATTGATAATTTATAATGTATATTTTTTGTTTTCTTTAGATCATCTATGAATTGTAAAAAATGAAGTGTAAAAGTTTTTTTTTTATTATAAATGTAAATGCATTTTTATACAACATTTTAAAAAAACATTATGAGATAGGATTGATTTGAAAATATGCATATGACAATTTTTTTATATTAGGGATATAATCCAACATATAACAAATAGTTATGTGATTCTTTTAAAATTTCATGTTATTGAATATTCAAATCTTGTCTAAGTAGATTGTATATGATTAGACATATAGAATAATGAAGTAAGCAGACTTTTCTTGTAGAACAGCTAGATTGTTTAACTATTAATGAATTTTATTTATTGTTTTGTAAGTGCAGATAGTTATTTTATCGATGTAAGATGTAGAAAAATCTTGAGAAATAATGTTGAGATAGTGGCTTGGAAGTACTATAGTTAGCAGGAAACCAAGATGATGTATTTTTAAAATAGGATATGATAAGGAATGGGAATAATATTTAGTCTTTATGTGGTTATCAGCATAGTTAACATAGCCCTATGACTGATACATTTTATTGGACAGTGTTTATATTTCTTTAAATATTTGATGTTCTAATAAAGTTGAAGAAATAGCTTTAACATCGTCCCTGTACTAGAGGATATTAGGCAAGTAAATGCCATACCTCTTCGCACTGTGCCATGATTTTGAGATATGTTAAGAGTAATACTCTAGCTTTCTTCCTTAATCCTATGCATCTGTTTTCGCTATCTTTATTTCATGTAACTGCATCGTTTAGTAAGATATTTTAAAAGAAATGATAAATAATTTAGAACTAAGGTTATGCTATCATTTTTGGATAAGATTAGTTTATTTGCTTATAAGGAGCAGAATATTATAACTTAAAATTGAAGATCCAAAGTATCCTAAGGAAAGAAAGAATCATAGAATATATTTTGAATTTTATTTCGGAAATGAAATATAAACTTTTTTAAAATAAAGTATCTAAACAAAGATATTTTCTTTAAAGTGATAATAATTTTAAATGCTTTAGTATTATTTTTTTTAAGAGAAAAATAAGTATTGCATATTTTTTAAAAATACAATAGTACAAAGTAAATTATGTAAACAATATGCATAGTATATTTTTTTGTTTATTGATTAACAGACATGTATTGATGATTACACTTATATCATACTAAAGTAAGGCTTAAAGAAGAATATATTATGATTAGTAAACATTGTGTGATAAATACTAAAATCTAGTACTGAATTTTGGATAATATTTTGTGTAACATCTTTGACTTTGCAAGATGAATTTTTTTTTAATATTTTGAGAAATCCATACTCATTATAAAATTTTGTTTTCTATGGAATGTTTTCTAAGTATGAATTTTTTAAAATAAGTTAGTTTAATAATATTAAGGATAAAATGCTGTTGCTAATAAAGTAGATAAATTTATTTGTAATAAGTTAACCATAATGAGAAACCAAATAGTAACATTTTTTTAAATTTTGTCCTAAATCTAAATAAAATATAATTGAAATATAAATTATTTTTTTTATAACCTGGTAGATCAAACTGTAAAGTAAAAAAGTTAAGGATATCCACTGTAAATAGTGTAAATAAATTGTTTATTTATTTGTTGTTAGTAATAAACTTTGTTAAATTTTGTTATTTCAAAAATTTTGTGTCCGAGTTATTTATTTCTCCATATCGCTGCATGAAAACACGATATATGCATAATAATCAAAACAAATATATAATTTTGCACAAAAGATAAATAGAGAATTATTTTAAGGATTTTAAATATTTTATTGGTATTCATTATAATTAGATAATCATAATCTTACATTATTTTATTGGTCATAAATCAGTTATCACAATATTATATTAAATTATATGCTATCAATTGCCACACATATTTTGTTTGTCAGATTATCATATGCTACCACATATTTATTTATTATATTCATGAAGATAAAAGATTATATAAAATTATTTTATTATGGTAATAAAAATATAACGAAAAGAAAAGATATCCAGTAGTAATTAAACAATGAAGAATATTATTATTGTTATTTATTATTATTAGTTTCAGTGTAGTAGATTATGACATAAAATCCCTTCTCATATTTTACTACCGTATTTTTATTAACTGAGAATAAACTTTATGAACCTGAGATTATTTTATTTGAGCTAGATTATTACAAATAGAAGATTAAGACTTAATTATTAGTTTAATCTTAGTGAGTAGAAGTTATTAAAGTCGTAAGAATACTATGAGTTTGTTATTTAAAATAGTAATAAGGGGGATAGTGTTCTTATGCCATTGAGGTAGTATCCTGTAGGATATTGGCTCAATGTAATCTATCTTGTCACCTGTATTTTCACTTCAAGTCTCATGAAAATATTAAATATTTATTTAATTTATTTTTATAAACTGAACCTTATTCGTATTGTAAATTTGAGCTAGTGAAACATTTTAATGCTGAATATTTTATTTATTAACTATTAACTGAGATAAAACCCATTTTATTTTATATCATATACTATCTGGAAGTGAAGATGCACGAGGGCTAGGTCAGAATATATATAAAAACATATTAAAATTACTTAATTCTTTAGCATACTGCTATAAAGCCCTATTTTCCCAATCTTATAATTAGTAATTCTAAATATCTGGAAAATTTAATTTTTACTACCAGTAGTAGATTAATATTTAGAACAATGGTTCAAATAAATAGATGTAGTAAATCAATATTACATTCAAATAAATAAGATTTGAAATACAGAAATGGGTATTCTATATCATCATATTTTCAATGATATGAATGACTGAAGAGTTGGAGTAGATTAAAGCCTATCCATTAAAGTGTGAAGATTTGCTATCTTAATATAAACTGAGCGCTGATTATATATATATATGTGTGTGAGGATAGTAATCTAGACCAACTGATGATTGCTGGTTCAGCATGAAATACATATATTGGTGATTGTTTATCTTTTCTACATGTGTGGTCATGTGTATCGGTAGTATGAGATGGTGTAGATAGTTGAAGGTTGCTTGAAAGTCCGAGTTCGAATCCCCTATATTTAAAATGAATAAGTTAAAATAATTTGAGAATTACAAGCACTTAATATTAAGTTTTAAATATTTGGTAGTTAATTGTAAATAGATATTTTATCAAAAATATAAATTATTTATTAAAATGTAATGCTTGTAAGATTTTAAATAGCAGTATAAAGTTCATTCTCCCAAAAATCTTGACAATGTTTGTGATAAATTTATTTAAAAAATTATGAAGTATGACTTTTTAAATAAGTAATTGAAATTTTCTGGGATTGGGGTTTTTATAATAGTAAGAAAATATTCCTTTTCTTAGCTCATAGATAAATTTAATAAAAATTCACAAGCAACATATTGAGATTTCCACACACTGCTTTATTAAGTATGCAATCTTTTTTTTATAGCTAGGTAGAGTTCATAAATTTTTTTACACATCTTTAGTTGGTGAAGAAGGATCGTTCATTCTATCTGTGATTTAGCACCTCAAACAGATATTCAAGATGGTTGGAGAACTCCAGAGTTCAGGCAAGAAGTTGATTGACTCAAAAAGATAGTCTACCATTACATTCTTTAAGTCATGCTTAATAGACATTCAACCAAGTCATTAAATTCTGCCAGTATTCTGCGATTAGATTATGCTTTTCTAAAATGGATAGATGATTAGTTAAAAATAGCTTGCTGGTTCGCTGGCCAGTGATAACTCCCTTCTGACAACTCACAATTCATATATTAACAGATTATGTAGATTTTGAAAATAGTTTTTACATTCTAACAGCAATTTACTTCTATATAATGTAAACAATTTAATTTCTTAATTAGTCTGATAGAAAAACAACTATACCTTTAATATAAAATAAAACCATACTTTTGTTTAATTTATATGAAAGAAAGTAAATTATTTTTTTAATATATAAAATATAAATTAGTCTGATTCATTAGCTATTTAAATAAATTTCAAAAATATGGGATTCAATTAAAGAAAATATTTATAAATAATTTCAATGATAGCGAAATTCATATATTATGAGATGAGAACGATGTTTCATTATTTATATGAAAAAAATTATATATTTTTAAAAAACAAATGTAGAAATGCTGAATAACCACATACACAAAACAATGCATGTGAGGTTTGGTACAGTGAATGAACTGGATCCAGGTCATTCATGTGATTCAATACAGCTTACATCAGCAAATATGTATTTAGGAATAACCTGTTCCAGGCTCATGACCTAAAGTAGTCGCCATACAATTGTAGCAATCATTTAAGAAGGAAAAATAAAATATAAAATTAAAAATTCATCTAAAAATAATTGCTACTTTTCAGTATAATTAGACTTATATGAAAATTTAATATTTAAAGTATAAAATAAAAATGTAAACAAACCTACATATCTAAATAAAAAGTCCTTGAGATAAAATTCCGTAGTAGTCTTATCTGTTCCCGCAGCTTCGTCATGCCTTATAATGCTACATAACTTGTTTTGTTCCTGATTCTAATTAACCATACTTTACTAGCAATAAATTCCTTTGTGAGAATTGTACATATAATAGGAATCTTAGCAAAAAAATTTTCAAAATTGAATAACTTTTTCACACATAATTACTTCATTTAATGCTATCGCCTTACAATTACTTTTGATTAATTCACACTAAAAGAACTTTCTATATGTTCAATAGTATTACAATGTACATTGCTCAATTTAGAAATCCTTTTCATTGTATGGCCACTTTTTAATTTGTCTTATTTTTTAAAATGGTGAAGACGATTGATTTACGCATTACTACTTCAAAATTTAAATCATTTTACCGCTTTTTTTAAAAATAATTTTTCATTTTAATACTGAATTAATTTTTTGATTCTATTTTTCTGATTCATAATTAAAATTAATATTTATATGCATACAAAAAAAATAACGGTTCTTGTCTATTAGCAGCCTACATCGCTTGGTGGCGCTGTTTCTGTGCAAAAACACAGAAATATGCTGTTTACGTGGCCGAAACTAAAAATTAAAAACTAGTAGGATTAAAAATGTGATAAAAATGTTAAGACACTTTTTTCAAAGCTGAAACACTCTAAAAAGTTTCGGTCAAGTAGTTGTTATATCAGCCAATAGCGTTCACTGCAAAATTTGCTTTTTCAGTCAATATCTTTTGCCAATTTACAAGCCCATGCTTAGTTATTTTATTTCCACCATTTTAATAATAAATTCACTTCGAAATTATATATTTTTATCTCAACATTAATCGGCTTTCAAATTCTGTTTTTATGGTCGATGGCTAAAATTATCACAATATATACCAGTAAAATATTTAAAAAATATATATATACAATATTTTCACTGCAAGATAGAAAAGATAAGCAAACTAAATTGAGTCTTCCACTATAAAGAAGTCTAGTGTACTTGTATTTAACATTTGTTGTATAAATCTTTAATTTAATGAAAAAATGTTCATTATACTACTTGTTCGCCCTATGAGCATATTTCCACCAGGTAGCTAAGAAATAATACCTTTGAAAACTAAACAGATCTTTTTTTTAATTTTTATATCAAACGTTTTATTTTAGGAACTTCAAAAATAGTTATAGAATACCAAAAAAAAAAACCTTTACCTCCAGAACCGATTTTTTATATTTTTCATGTATTGCATTAATTATATTAATAAACACTTTCAAATCAATTGGTTGCTAGCATAACGAACTCCATACTTTTAAATAGAAGTCAATATTCATAATTTAAATGAAAATAATATTTTTACAAAATTGTTAGGTGGAAAAAAATAATCGGCGAATAAATACTAATTTTGATTTTTTAAATATTAATAATTATTGTGATACTAAAATTACATATATAGGCACCCATTTTTTGCAGATAATAGGTGTGGAATGCCTGTAATACAAAATACAAGTTTTATTTTACATATAATTCGATGATAAATTATTATTTTTATCTATACCTTTTATTAGAGTTTTGTTTTATTGTTTTTCAGTATCCATTAATATTTTCTCCAATCCCTTAAAAAACGATGGTTTAAGAATTTATATACGCACACAAATATGGCCTAAACATCATGAAGTAATTTGACATATCCTTTTTCAGTATCTTATTTATTTCTCTTGTTTCTTGAAAAATGATAAATCACAAACACATAAGGATGATCTAAACAGCAAAAATAAATTTGAAATGTCCTTTGTGTGAAAATAATTGATATCTGATTCAGAAAGTAAAATTCCATTACGAAAATAAAATTTTACTATTTTCATAATTAATTCCCAGAACATAAATTATGAGACCCCCCCCAAAAAAAAAAAAACAACAAAAAAAACAAAACAGCATAATCAAGACCAATTTCTTTGCACATGAAAATACTATAATAGTTTTATTAAGAGTGGATACAAAACAAAAACTGTTTGTTACCTCGGATAAAATTATTAGATATTTTTTTATTGTTTGATCGCACACACACACATTCATCTATCATCAAAAAAGGATCTAAATGTAATCCATACTTTAGAAATCAAATCTTAAAATTTAATTTTGAACAATCTGATTTAAATAGAAGTTATTATAAGATCCAGAGTTAGAAATTTAAGAACTAACGTTGTCAAGACAGAATGACAAATAAGCAGAGAAGTCATTTCGTAAGGTATTTATTTCTATTTATAAAAAACAAAAACGGATCTGAATTTATTTCAGTAAAAAGCTCAAAAAATATAAATTATGTCAAGAAACAATTTCTAATTTAAACTTAAAAAAAAAACTTATTAAGCTGGAAACAAACACACTGTATGAAAATCAAATTTATTCAATTACTAAAAAAAAAAAATATTTATAATAAAAATATTTATTCGTTTACTAGTTAGTGATTACATAACTACTTACAAATATAATTTATTCTGAATAATAAAAAATCTTTTTTTTTTGTTTGTTTCTTCAATGTTTATGGGAGTCATTTAAATAGAAACGAAGTCCGCAATAACCGCAAGAATGATTTCCCGGTTGATCCTAAATAAAAACAAAAGTTAATAATTTTGAAACATTTGTAGTTTTAAAAATGAAAGGTTACATATTTAATAAACAACCTAAGCTATCACTACATAACAATAATAAATTACATTTCTATCAAAAACATTAAACAATTCTGACCAGATTTATATACACTTTCGGGTGACCCAGAGCTCCACCGCCACCATTACACCAGACGACTCTAGATGAAGAAGCTGTAGGTGGTTCCTCAGCAATTAAATCAATGGCAAAGTTTGGATTCACCTAAGAAATAACAGAAAAACAAAGCAAAACATTAAAACTTCAAATTCAGAAAAAAAATTCATTTCACATTTAAATTCATAGGAAAACTTTATTGGGATAGATGAGAATTTATATCTAGTCAAATCTATTTAATTGTATATCTAATTTAAGCTAGAAAATTACCTATAAAAGTATACATTTCTGATGTGTATTTATTTGTATTGATATATCAATGTTTATGTATGCAAACAAAATGTGTCACAAATTAAATATAAATATTAAAATATAATAAATATAAGAGTTAACTTATTTTTATTAACAAAGTACTTGCAGAATATTTACGAGAGTTGTTTTCTTTTTGGTGGTGGTGATGTTTGATGGGTCAGTCTTCTGAAGTATTTTTGAGTATTATTGACAGCTAGTTAAGTACGGTTGTTGAAGACTGCAGAAGTAGTGGAAAAAGCTTCATAATTATTGCTATTTTTTGATGTTTAGCTTTTATAAATTGGCTAAAAATGTTTTGATTTCTCAATTTTGTTATAATAAATTTTCTAATCTTTAATCTTTTCAAAAATAAACTACATGGTTGCCATTTTATCTAAAAGTGCAAGAGTTGTTTGAATATGTAGAGCAAATACTAAACTCTGCAGACGGCTTTATTATGCCATCTGAATTTCTTATATAGTTTTATAGAGAGAAAACAATATAAAGTAGATTCACGGACTATTCTGATTGGCCAACTGGAATAAGTGTTGACTAATAAAATCATTCTATTCTCCCAATATGAAATTATAAATTTGTTAATCAGCTTTTTGATCTTTGACAAGTCAGTATTGATAAACTTCATGATGTAATCCTCAACATTACGTCTGATCTTTTCTTTTTTTATTTGGACAAATTTCTGAGCATAGTTCCGGACACATGATATGCTTAATGACAAAATCACCCTCTGCATCATCATGTGACAGAATAACAGTAATGAACCATAAATATAAGCAGTTCTATTGGATTATAGAAGAGTTGTTCAGATGTTTTATTTGTTTTACGGTTATTTATTATTGTTGTTTCCTCCAAGATCATTTGATTCTCGTTTTTTTTAAGTCATTGAAATCAAGGTATGGCAGCGATTGCTTTAATTTTCCATAGAAGTTAACCATTGTTTGGAAAATTGTGATTTTTCAGGGTTCTGGTTTAGTATTGTAGTATAACAGTCCGAATCCCCTAAAGGAATCAAGGTAGCATCTAACTATAATCGGATTTAGGATCTTCATATAGGATGCTATGAATGATATGATGTAACTTTAATTCAAGATTGAACCCATTTCAGTAAATATCATATATTTTAAGAATTTTAATTTCTTGATCTTTTAACGATACATTTTTTTTTATTCAATTTTCCCCGACTCCTTCCATTTTATAGCAGTTTGTTTTCTCAAAAAGTACTTTTCTTTATTCATAGCACCAATGAAAATATCACCAAAATATAAAATACTGCCTGAAAACTTTATACCAGATCTATTATATGTTGATATATATATATGACTATAGTTATTCCATTTTCTTACATTATCTGATAAAAATGTGACTACATACCCCCAATTTGCAAATTAAAGAAATTATGACTATGAAATATTTTCAGGATTTCATAAGAAAATGGAGAGACTTCTGTTTAAAACAACAATTGTTTAACTATCAAATTCCAATATTATAAACTGCAGATCTTTAGGATACCATGAACCAGTCATTTTATTGCTTCTATTATTTTAACGTTTATACAACTGAATGTAATCCAAATGTACAGAAACTGGTTTAATTTTTAATAGACCATTTCATCAAAAATTTCTACTGAATTTATAATACTAGTTTGGATGCGTTGATATATTAAAATGTATTGGGTATATCACTTTAATAACACGTTCCCAATAAAATAGTGCTGAGCGCAACAAGTATTTACGTATTTGCAGAAATATCTAACAGTTGAAGATTAGTCTTGACTTATAGTAAAGATATCTTATTTTTGTATAAACTGATCTCGCGAATGTGCCAACTAGAATTGGATACCTATAACTGATCAGATTTATGACTGTTTAATTTAGAAATTCTCTTAATACTGTTACGATTATCAGAAATAGTTTTTCGTAAACTGACCAGTCTTAACAAATAATCTGATCCCAAATTAATTTATATTTTAGCTAGGACTCTTGCTAGCTTGTCTTTAACCTTTTTTGTTTATATTCACAAGAGTATTCGTTCACATAAATTATAGTGAATAGTTAAATGAATTTTACTTTTATTTTTGTCTGAAGTTTTTCACTTCTTGTAAAAGAATACAGAGGAGGCTTTCCTAGCAACCTTCATATCATGTAACAATAATATAGCCCAGAATGCAGTTAGTATGTATACATTTAATTGTTGTATGGATAGTTATAATGGGATGAATCCAACATATTAGTTTCATATAAAATGAATGCTTGCACCATTGATGCAATACTACTCATTTTAACTTATTAATATTGAAAAACAGATTATCTGGTCATTCCCATTGATTCATATATATACAGACCTATTCACACACACACACACACATATAGCCAAAATGATTATTTTATTGATGAGTTAATTTCTTAATTCTGATTGTACTTTGAATAACTATCCTACCATTTACAACTTTCTTAAAAACTTTATCAGTACTATTTATTTGTAGCAAAACTAACAGTTTCGACTGTCCTGCAGTCTTCATCAGAGCTCTTTACAATCTGATGATGACTGCAGGACAGTCAAAACTGTTAGTTTTGATATAAATAAATAGTATTGATAAAGTGTTTAAGGATGTTGTAAATGGTAGGATATGTTAAAGTAGAAATCAATTCATAGGAAAAGGAGGAAGAAGAAAATTATATTTGAATAACTAAACACTAATTCTAAAAGATTATATAGAATTTGTATAATTAAATTTTATTAATTTTTAGAAAATAGTTTCTGGATTTAATAACTTCCTTTTTTATTTTAGTGAAAGAAATAAAAACTTATTGTATATATTGTAACCTTCTGGGTTGGCACCAGGAAGAAATGTGGGAAGTTCACATTTGTGCTAACAATGGCTAAAGATAGTTATCTGAGAAAAATGAATTGTGATGTAATTTGCTAGATAAAATTAGGATTTAAAAAAATTAAAACTTTAATTGGGTGTACTGATTGGTAGAGTTTTGGATTATATATGTTCGGTAGTAGAAGAGGAGGATGAACAACATCAGGGATGTTTGTATGTAGTAGAAAAATTTACATGTCATAATAAGCAGATACATAGATATATTATTAATTAGAATTTTCTTTTCTATATTTTATTTATTATTTACTAATTATGTATTGTTCATAATCTTATATTTAAAAATGATAAAGATTATTTGTATATTAGTGAATAACATTTCTAAATTAATATTTAATATTTTTTTTATTTATTATGTTTTATTCTGTTCAAATATTGTATTGTTAAAATTTTATAAGTAAAAAAATTCTGGCACACTTCCAAAGGCATAATATAAAAAAAAGAGGGCGTGAGAAGGCCAAAAAAAAAAAAAACTAAGACAGAAAGTTTAAAACCTGAAGGAAAAAGTATAAAAAAGAATTCCAAAGAAGAAGATATAAAAGAAAAGAAAGCTAAAAGAGTCAATAACTCTCTAAGAGTATTAGAACAAATAAATAAACATCGCGAGGATTCTAATAATATAACTGTGGAGGATTTTTTTTATTATACTACTGGAATAATATAACCCTGGAGAGATAAACCCCAAGGGAAACCAACTCTAAATTTCTGTCAAATGATGATCCATATTAATGCCTGGATGTTATGTAAGCTAATTAGTTATAATTTGTTTTAAAGTATTACCAAAGAAAAATAATCTCAGAATGACAAAATTATTTAACATAAAGCTAGCTAAAATTTTCTTATTGAACGCTATAATTAAACACTTGATGTGTGATTTCAGCTTTAAGAATTTTCTATCAATGTTCTGCAAAATAAAATTTAAAATGAAATAGTTTATCCATTTAATCTTATATCAAGAGGATAATTCTATATACTGTATAAATTTGCTATTCGCGCATATATAATAAAACAATTCCAATGCATGTTAATATTATTTATAATGCCTATTACGAAATTCTAAAATATGAAAAAAAAAACTATTGTCCTTCTTAACAAATTATGCTTCAACAGTCGGATAGACATTTTTTTATATTTTATAATGTATTGTTGTCTTTGAAATTGATATGTATGTTTCTTTCAACTTTCAAATTTTTTTAAAAACTTAACATGTAATGCTTGGATATTGATGTGTTTTTCCTTATTGCTTATAATAGATGTACAATCAATTTTTTTTTTTTAAAAAAACAAAACAAAACAAAACAAAAACAATGTAACTTATTATTATAATATGATAATTTATTATTTTAATATGATCTAGAAATCATATTATATGTGGTTATATATATTTGAGTGTGTGCGTGATGCTATAAATTTTTATTTTTTTTAAAAAAAATTGTGTTTGTTTGGCTCCAATTTCGTTAATGGAGTTTATTTAAAAAAATAAAGAATTAAAACCTTGTCTGTTATAAGTTCGTTTATGTAGGAAGTATATTGAGTGTATTTGGAGGTAGAAAAGGTCGAGGGATGATTATATTATTTAGTTTGAGTTTGCAGATATTATTTAACCCTCACGTATATAGGTGTGTTTGGTTATTGTTTTTCCCCTTCCTTTCTTCATTTTTGTATAGTTAATATTAGATGATATACACTGATTATAACAGATAAGTGTTTTATAAATGTTTATAATATGTATAAAAGATGATTGATTTATGGTATCGTCCGTTCTATAAATAAGCTAATAAAAAGTATGTTTTAAAAATACATTATATTTATGATATTATAAAAGCACACATATTCGAAAAGTATGATTTCATATAATAAATATTAATCAATTTTGGTTTTACTGCTAGAGAAATGTAATTGATAAGGTATATAAAATAATATATTTTTTTTTTTGTTATTTATTCATATTGTCTTTGATACTCAATAAATGTTTTATAGAAGTAATATTCCATATGAATTGTTTTGTTATGTACATTCGATTGTCCATTTCCACACACACATACGGTCAACATAATATAGTTATAAAATATATAGATTTGCCAGTAGAAGTCAATTTATTTATTAATCTGTCTGGAGATAATAAATCTCCATATTACAATGCCAATAATCTATTTTGCTTTGCTTAGAATAGATGATGATGTTAGTAAAAAGGTACCCGATCTTCATCATTGTCTATCTTGTAATAAATGTGATAATTAACAATTTTGCAATGGTTTTATAATTGAATAAATGCTTGGGATATGATTAAATTAGCGTTACAGAATTGGTATCTATAAATGTTCTATTACTCTTATTCGCACCATATATGAATACCATACCCTATAACCTCAACTGAGCTAAGCCATATACAGTATAAAATCTTTTAAATAAGTTTAAAAAGCAATTACAGTTATAAATTTTATTCTATCTTGTATAGAATTGGCGCCTGGGCATTTATAAATCTAATAAAGTGACTAAGTGAAGAAGACAGAGGTTACAATATATATTTTTAAATCTCACATGAAAAAAGTTATTACACATAGTCAATAAGTAATTACCAGAATATCAACTATTGCATTGTAAATTAAGATATTTTCTTATTAAAAAACTAGTTCTGTGTATTAATATAAGATCTACATTGTCTCTTCTTTGAACTCTATTTCTCATTCTCTCTATCTCCACTCTTAATTTTTTATTTCACTATCTTCAGTGACTTAGATATTAGGACCTAGTCATCATGAGTCCCTCAAACCATAAGATATATATCCCTATTACAATGAACCTTTACATAAATGCACAGCAATATGGATTCATATCTTATCTTATTCCTTAACATTTAGAAAGCAATGATGAAGACAAGTTGAATCAATAAGGAGTTGCTATTTAAATAGATTTAGAACAGGAATGTCATTCAGTTAATGATTGTGTGTTTGAACAGATCTATTTAAGATATGTTGCTTTATCCCAGGAATGTGGAAAAACCTAGAAAAGTTAGACTAAAATTAGCATGTCTTGCAAAATCATCATTCCTGGTAGATTTGCTCATTAAAACAATAGGAATAAATCAATAATGACAAACAATCGAATCAATAGTTAATGGTAATAAAAAAAAGATACTAATTTTTTCTAAATAGAAGTATAATAAACATAGTAAATTTTGACTTCAAAATAAGATAGCAATTGCGCTCAAAGACTGTCAAAATCTTGAGAAGCAGGAAATTTATTTGAATGGGTGGATAGCTTTAAGCTTTTTGGATTTGAGTGACAGAAGATTGCACGGTGTTGAATTCACTATGAGATATTACTTGATATTTGCTATTCTCGGAAATTTTGGATATGATAAACTAATAATACTTAAAATTATTTTGTGCAAAAATATCTGTATCTGTTTTTACAAGAAACTGACTGGAATGAAGTCAAAAATTAATGGTTTTAATACTATATATGCGAAATTTGTAGAAATTTCCAAAGATGTATACGATATGTCACAAGAAATCATTGTGATTAAAAAATAATAATAAAAAGTTCCATATTAATTGGATAAATAAGAAAATTAAACAAAACCACAATTTATTTCTTAAATATGAGGCATTAAAAAGAAAATTTAATTCTATGATAAAAGCAGAGAAACTATTATTTTATAATCCATTTTTTAATGAAAATAGAGGTAATATAAAAAAAAAACTGAGAAAAAGAAATGAAATATTATTATGGAAATCAAGTTCTATAAATGATGAAGATTTTAAAAAAATATTTTAATATAAATGAGTTTTCTTCTAGTGAATATTTTTAATAATATATTTGTTCGAAAGAATTAATAAAGTAAAAGAAATTGACCATGATAATATTTTGAAAACATATAATAGTCAACCTAATTAAATATTTGTACCAAATTTAAATGAAGAATTATATAAAATAATAAAAGAATGTAGAGGTAATATAATCCAAAGTATAGATATAATCAGACTGGTAGACATAAAAAATAAAATCAACATTCTATCAGATGTTATAATTTATATGAATAATAAAATAATAGAAAGTAGTAAGTTCCCTACATTATTAAAAACATCTATAGTAAGACCAGTTTATAAATCTGGTACTAAAAATAATTTTAATAACTAAAGAGCTGTATCTATTCTTCCTTCAATTACTAAAATAATAGAAAAATATATAATTTTAACTAAAAATAATTTTTTTTATGAAAACCAATATGGATTCATAGAAGAACACAACTATATTATTAAAGAATTTTACAGATAAAATTAATAGTGCATTAAATGTAAATATTTGAAAACCAGGCACTCTTCACAAACCTGGGAGCTTAATTGTAAGTATAGAGGATTTGAACTCAGATTTTCAAGCACCCTTCAACTATTCACACTATCTCATACAACTGATACACATGACCATTAAAGTATGAATATTTGCTATCTTAATATAAACTGAACATTGATTATATATATGTGTGAGAGATGATAATCTGGACCAACTGATGAGTGCTGGTTTAGCATGAAATACGTACATTGGTGATTATTAATCTTTTCTGCATGTGTGTGGTCATGTGTATCAGTTGTATGAGATAGTGTGAATAGTTGAAGGGTGCTTGAAAATTTGAGTTCAAATCCTCTATAGTGCATTAAATGATAAAAAATATGTAAATGTCATTTTTTAGATTTTAATAAGGCTTTTGATATTATTGGTCATAAGCAATTGATTCACAGTTTACAAAATTGTGAATCTAAAGGAAAATTGCTCAGTTTTTTTTAAAATATTTAAATGATAGATAAGTTGTAGGAAAAATATCAAACGTATTGAGCAATGAGCAGAAACATTTATATGGGGTTCCTCAAGGTTCTATACTTAATGCATTGTTGTTTCTGATTTTCATAAATGATCTAGGGGAACTATTAATATTGAAGGATCAATACATCAATAGCAGATGATACTGTTATTATGAGTGTAAATAACAATATTGATATTGAAATTAAAGAATGTCAAGAAAGTCTGAACAAAATTGTCTTTTGGTGCATTGAAAGAAGAATTTATATATAAATGAAGAAAGACAAAATGTATGTTAATATGCTTTTCTCACATTAAATATATCTGCATTCATACAAGTATTTACATGACAATAATATAATATGTAATGATAAGTGTATAAAAGTAGAACAAATAAAATTTATTAGATATCTTGGAATGATGATAGATGAAAAAATATTTTATTAGTCAAGCATTGGTGGTCTCGTGGTTAGCGTAGTAGCCTTCCAAGCGGCCAGCCCGGGTTTGCTTCCCAGTCAACACATTTGACATAAGAAAAAAAAGAATATTTTATTATTCAATCAACTTCTCAATTATATAATTACAGATAAAAAAAAATTTTGATAGTACTTTCAAGAAACCTCATATAAAACAATTTGAAATGTATCTAAGGAAAATATATATATAGTTTCAAAATATTGTAATAAATATGGAATTAGAGTAAGAAATCATTCTGTTCCTAAATTATTTAATAATTTACTTATTGAATTAAGCAATATATATTAAGGCAATAACCTTAAGACTATGTGCCTAAAAACAACAGTAGGGACCTCTACAACATTATGGTGAAATAAAATACCAAATTAAAAAATAAATTAATGAGGGGGGGGGGGGTTAGTATATAGAAAAATATACGAGTCTTAATGTTGTATAATCAATATTATTATTATATAATAATATATTATGTTATTACTGATATATTTTATTTAAATTATGTTTAAAATTTCATGTAAATATTTAAAATGTTATAAAAATTTTCTTCTATATAAAAGCGCGATGAGGACTTAGTAGAAGAATGAAATTTATATTTGGTGTGAATATATTTGGAACTATAATCAAATAAATTAAGGCAATGGAAACAATACATTATTAATATTAAAAAAACAATTATCAGTCTTCTTTGAATAACTTAAGTCACCATTTTTCAAATATTTATTCAAATTCATCTGATAATTATTTGTCTGATGCTAAGTTTGATAGTGTAAGTTGTTGGAATATAGATGTTAATAGAATATATATTACTGAAGTAAAATATATATATATCAATGCTTGTGCCTAATGTTATGCTTAGGAAGTTTAAAGAAAAAAAGCTTTTATTTGTTGTTTGATAAAATTTGTTATTAAAATTTTGAAAATGCATGGAATTACAATACAGAAATTTGGATTCATCCATGTTCAAAGTAATGTCATCTTATGGAATATGTTGTAATTAGGATTCACACTATAAATAATAATTGCACATTCTTCTATGCACTTTATACAATGCAAATACAATACTTTATTATTCCACTTTGAAAAATGGCTGACAGCTTGCGTTTCCAATATTCTTCAAACTATGAATCAATACCACTTTATATATTAGCAAATGACAAACAATAAAATGGAATCATTTACTCTTAAGCTTTCATTTGCTAATTCTGTTGGAAATTCAAAGTTATTTTCATATATTATCCAGATGAAACTATGGCTTTAATAATTTTTAAACGTATCAATTATATAAAACCATAACACTTTTAAACGCTCTATCTTTGAAACTGTAATATAAGTAAAAGATACAAACAACGTATTGAAAACAAAGCACTTCATAATTGTCTCTCAATACGTTGTTCGTATCGTTCAATTATATAAGAATGGAGGATAAAATCACTCTTTTAATAAACCTTGTTTTTAATAATTAAATAGAAGTTAATAATTGTAAATATGAAAGTAGCATAGCTTAATATATATATATATATAACTGATGGAAATAAACCACTCCCTCTTAAGCTATGAATAAATAACTCTCTGTATATTAGCAAATGATAATGAAACCATCTACTCTTAACAATCACATGACCACTATTTTGTATTCTTGCTCTTAACTGTTATTAAATCAGGCAAGACTCTCTATACATATTGCCACTCAAAGACACCAAAATGTATGGGTACTGAACTGAGTTCAGACCTATGTGACTATATAAGCTGATGAGCTTGGATTGAAAATATTATAGTGTTTTCAATTTAAGTCTCATAGTTTTGTAGTTAAGTAGAGATAAAAGGTGGCTGCATTAGATCCTAAGATCTAGGCACAGTGCTCTCAGATCCAAGGCTCCTCACTGACGAATGCCACAAGCCAGAAACTAGTCTGGGATATTGGATGAGTAGGCACTAGATGGGGATTTTATGCCCAAGCCTTCTGGAATCCATTGATTACTCTAGCTTGCCTTGAGTGGCAATATGTATAGAGTTTTGTCTGTTTAAATACTCGTAACAATATTGGAAAAAAAGCTTACAAACATAAAAAAGCTTAGGAATAATTGCTTCCATTCTATTCTGCTAACACGTAGTGTCATCTATATGTAGTTTGAGAGAGCAGTTTACTCCCACTAATTATATATATGTTAAGCCATATTATTTTCATATTTATAATATATATAAATAATCTATTATAACAACTTTTTTTATACATAATAAAATTGCAAAAAAAATTAAATAATTCAATTTGAATTATCTAATTATAAATTAACTTTTATTAAAGAAATATTTTTAATTTCTAACTATCAATATACGTTTACCATATACTGTATTTAATATATTTTTTCATTAACTTATGTTGTATTAATCTTTTTTTCTATTTTTCAGCAAAAAAAAAAAAAAACTAGATGAAACTATTATTAAAAAGAGATAGTATCACAAAATGTGTGGAAACAATGAAAATAAAATAAGCAAACAAAATAACTATTACAATTTCTACATCTAAATTGCCAAGTATTTTAAATGAAGAAGTGAGACATGTAATTAAATCTATGAAAAAGCTCCAGAAAATTATGGAATTATTGTTGATATTTAAAAGAAGCAGATAAAGAAATAGAATAAATATTGGCAAAACTATATACCAAATATCTAAATGGTAAAGAAATACTAGACGGTTAAATACAATAATAATACCAATATTTAAGAAAAGTGATAAAGAAGATATTAGTAATTAGACCCATTAGTTTCTATGAGGTCTATAAAAAATCTTTTGTAAGATAATATAATTACAACTGATTTATAGTGAACTTTGGTTTCAATCCAACAAAAAGAACAAGGTGGGTTTAAAAATGGTCTTAGCAGTGGATCACATTCAGGTATTGATAAAAGTTATAGAAAGGACCAATGAACAAGAGAAGCCATTATGCTTTGGATTTATAGATAATGAAAAGGCATTTGATTCTATAAGTATTCCCACAGTAATAAAATTTTTGGACCATCAAAATGCAGACACAGGATATTAACATATTCCGAAAAATATTTATCAAAATGTAACAGCAACGATTATAGTATATTGTGATTCTAAGAAGATTAACAATGAGATTGAGAAGGATGTATGACAGGGATTCTATATCTCCAAAAATTTTTACAGCAATTTTGCAAGAAATATTTAGCGGATTAAAATGGGAAGCTAAGGGAATGAACATAAATATGAATTATTTCCCCTCTTTTCTTCCAATGTGTAAGCTTGCGGTTAAGACCTGTAGAGGTCCCTACCATCGCATTTTCAACCGCACATGCTTTAGGTTTATTGCCTTAGTAAATATTACTTAAATCATTTAGATTTTACTAGATAATGTGGTTGGTTTTGCAAGTAATGCTTCAGAGATTCAGGGAATGTTGCAAGAGTTATCAGATTAAAGTAAGAAAACAGGACTAGAAATAAAATTAACGTTCAATGGTTTTGCTCAGAAAAAGACAATAAAAACTAACAATCATGAATTAGAAGTTAGCAGCTACAAATACCTTGGTCAGATTATTAATATAAATGGAAGCGTAATTCATGAAATTAATCATAGAATTAAATTTGTATGGAGGGCTTTTGCTAGAAATATTTTAATATTAAAATGAAATATGCCTAAATGTTTGAAAAGGATTTTTAATAGATGTGTTATACTATTTATTATATAGAATCTAAGTCTTGGACACTTAACAGAAGAGCAATTTAAAGATTTCAAACTTATCAATGAAGTAGAAAGATATATATATTGGAAGTAGCAAGAAGTGATTAAAGGCGAAATATTTGATGAGAGAAAAAACAGTTGTTATTGACATAAAAGAATTAAAAGATTGAAATGAAGCTGTGGTGTAGAAGAAAGATTAAATGTCAGATGGACAGATGAAATAAGAAAATTGATTAATGTGGTGCAAGGTTATTGATCGGACAAACAGGATGAATTTTTATTCATATTAGGCCTAAATTTTCTAATTATCAGTGCCACTTAACTCTTTCTTCCTATTAGTATACCATCTTTAAATTTATGACCAGTTTCTTCGGTATGTGTAAAAATATGCTTTATCTCATTTATGTTGTTATAACCTTGTAATAGAATTCATTGTTTCTCCAATGTATTTATTTGTGATGTTTTTTAATTAACATTCTTTGCAATTTATTTCATAAATACCATTAATATAATTCTTAATATCTTTATTATAACTTATATATAGGAATGACTTTCAGATGTGAGAGTTTATTATAAATAACAAATAAACAGTATAATATTGAATTTCAAAAATCTTACATGCTTTCACTTTTCAGCAAAAAAACTTTTATTATTGATTACAGTTTCGACTGTACCATGCAGTCTTCATCAGATCTACAAAATTTGAACACACATAAACAGAGGAGGAAGAAAAGAATTTAGAAAGACTAAATAAACAGTATCTAACTAAAGAGTATCTCCTGCTGCTTTGTAGACTAGAATGTTGGTTCATCAAAGGAGAACTACTGTTTCCAATACACACAAGCATTTCTATATCCCTATTTCTTTCGTTTAGTCTCTTAAATTAGTCTAGAACTAAGTAACCACAAGCCTCTCATTGTCATCTCCCTACAGTGGGATTATATGTTTGTGCAATCATATAATCATTCTTTAACTATATGCATAAATTTCTGAATCCAATTACTTTTTTAAATTTCTTTTTAGCTCAAGTCTTTGAAAATTAAAAAAGCAACTGGAACATGTTTAAAAAACTGACAATCCTTAGTTACGATCAGTAATAAGTCAGTTTGGAATTATATTTAAGATAAGAGTTTTGGCTGATAAAAGATTACATGTTTAGGTAGCTCTATTTATGATCTTCTTGCTTACGACAAAAGTAAAAGGCACCTAGAAAATGTAATCTAAAAATAGCCTGTCTTATATATACAATGATCAAATATTCACAATAGCAATTATGTGTCCACAAATCCGGGTTGATAATTAAACAATTGTAAATATAATTAGTTGCTTGCTTCAATCTAATATTGATTGATTATTATATGACAATCTTATAGCATCTGACTAAGGTACCATGTCAGGTAGATTAATTATTAAAGCAATAAGAAAAATATTATCAAAAGTAATGATAAAAAAGATGCAGTGATAGAACTAAAGGAGGCAATTCAAAGAGAAATGGGATGGTAATGTTTTTATACGAGATATGCAAAAAGCAAATGAAAATGTTCGGTAGATTGCAGTCTATGAATAATGTGAGAATAACCAAAATAGTATATTTAATTGGGTTATGAGTAAAGGACAGGCAACAAGATGGGTGAGAAAGGTAATACGGTATGCAGAAGATTTGGATAAAGAATTTATATCAATATACTTATACAAAAGATGGGATGATTGTGTTAAGAGAATTGTTGAGTGTTATAGTGACAAGGAATGGGATAGAAGAATAATGCATAACTAGTATAGGGAGTAAAAAGAGTTTAAATATATATAGAAGTAAACAGAATATTGGGTGCGAGTTAATTTATGATAATAACAAAAAAAATAGTTTACTGATTAAAGCTCGAACAGGATCTTTAGCAACAAGGGAATATACACATAAATGAAAAAATGTGCATGGTTTAGTCTGCAAAATGTGTAAGGAAGGCATAGAAAATATTAGGCTTCTGTTAATTGAATGTAAATACCTGCAAGCAGAAAGGGTACAAATAATGAAGTTGTGGAAGAATAAATATAAACAAAGTGATTATACAGAAAGTAGGTTCTTGGTTTTTACACTGGGTTTGGGACAAGATAAGGGGGATTTAGATATAAAGGCTATGGAGTTGACAAAGATTATGTTGTGGAAATGGGATGGAGCAGGATAGAGAAGAGTATGAAAAAAATTTAGGCTGGGGAATGGAAAGATAAGGTAAAGTGGCTAACAGGTTTCTTGGGCATAGTGGCTGAGAGATTCCTGACTCCGAATAAGAAGTCACAGTGCATCACACATCACATCTTAAATTGAAAAATTTTATCAGTTGGTGAGATTGGCAGCCAATTTAAACCATAAAAAAAATAATGCATGAGTTAAGTACATAAAAATATAAAAAATATTATAAATATTAAATCAAATATTTTAAGATGAATAATATTTGTATAATTGTAATTAAAATACGAAATATATACAGTTAGATATAATTATACTAAAATATTTTGCAGTTCTCAAAAAAGACTGCTGGATAATTGAAAATATAAAGAAATAAAATTATTTAAAGAAAATAATGCTTTTTTTTATTAAGTGAAAAAAAAGAGATGGTTTTAATGACATTTTTTCTATATTGTTTTGGCATCACTTTCTTGATTTTAAAATTTTTATTAAAATATGTAGGTAAGCTATTTTATTTTCCTATTTTCTTCCTATTACAAATTTGATATTTTTATGGGTTTTATTAATATCTTCAAAAAACTGATTTATCTATCTTTGACTTCTATGAAAGATTAGCAGTTAGTCATCTACATATCTTTTTATTAAAAGAAATTACAAGAATGGAAATAAGAATAATAATAGCAAACATATTAAAAGAAAAATATAACAAATAATTTCAATTTCTGCTTAATCAGATAAGAGACTTTATGAGCTAGGTACCATGTAGGTTTAAGTATTTGAAAAGTTCTTATTTTAGATTGAAAAGTTCTTATTTTAGATTATTAAAGTTCATACTTTCCATGGCAGTAGGTTTACTTGAAGTCTGTCTTGGCAGTCCATGATGAGTTGCACAACTCCAATCAAAGTCCATTTAGTATTAAAATTGTTTTCGGGAAAACCAGTCCGTTGTTTGCTGTTTTTCGGGAACCACCACTCTGGAGATCACCTCAGCTGGTGTAAATATGGGAAACTAATTTATTGCGCGAGCCTTACATTTTTGAAGTCCGCAATACATGTAAATATGCCTAAATTATGTAATCAACAAGAGCACTATAAAAGAACAAAACTTCATTTAACCAGTTTTCTTTTCTTCCCTTTTATATCATTTTGAATTCATTATCATCAAATACCAGGATCAATCTTGCCTGGCTTTGCGCTGATCTTATTGGCGATGATGATTTTCTTTGTGGACTGTGTATTCATTCGCATTGTTTATCGGGCAGTTCACTTTTGAGCAGGATCATCAGATTTTATCACTAGGAATTTTTTAAAATTGATCTCTTATCTGACTGATTGGTTAAATGCTCTCAAGGGCCTGTTTGCTATTAAACCATTTCATTTAAATAAAAAAAATCATTTCCATTCTACTAAGATTTAAATATAATTTTTGAATAGAAAATAATTAATAGTTTTTATTATTTTCTTTTATATTACTTAAAAAAAAAAAATCTTTTTACTTTAGATTTTTCCTTTTTTTTCCCCTCATGTGTCATAGCATCAGCCGGGAAGCGAACCCGGAACAACTGCTTGTAAAGCAGCTGTCGCTGACCTCTCGACTTTTAAGTAATTATTTAATAGTTTGCCATCTGTGCAATTATATATATTGGTTTAAATAAAATTATTAACTTTTATATTTATTTATCGATTTTTTTTCTTTTATATAAAAGCGATGTAATGGCATATATGTATACTGTTACAATGCATATATGAAATTTGTCCTATCTGTTGCCTTTGACAGAATAGCTCAGTTGGTTAGAGCATTTGCCTTAAATTTGATATTCGTGAATCAAAAAGTCCAAGTTCGACTCCTATGCTCAGGTCAGCAACATCTGAAGAACAGCAGAGAATAATACTACTCGAAATGTTGTGTAATTACTAACCTGTGTGGTCTATTTGTGTGTTATTACTAACAAATTGTTTATTATTTGAAAAGTTTTAATAAACTTTAAAAATTTTCTATACATTCAACATTTACTAATAGATGATATAAATAATCCAACAAATTAACACATCATATTACAAGTTCAAATCCCCTATATTTACAATTAAGTTCCAGTTATAAGAATGCCTGTATTTCAAATTTTACATCATATTACATAAAATTTGGCATTTTTAAAAAGATTATATCACTTATCATTCCTTACCACGGTCACATGATTATAATATGCATTAACATATACAGTATATTTAATTTACCCTGAGATATTTGAACCAACATTTAATTATATTTTGGAACCTAATTAGAATACATTTTTAGAAGTTATTAAGAACAATAAACATCACATGATCACCACTTCTTATGCTTGCTTATAACTGTTATTAAAACAGACAAAACTCACTATACGTATTGCTACACACAGCAAGCTAGAGTAATCAATGGATGCCAGAAGGCTTGTGCATAAAATCCCTATCTAGTGCCTACTCATCCAATATCCCCAGACTAGTTTTCCAATTTAAGACTCATAGTTTTGTAGTTAAGTGGAGATAAAAGGTAGCTGCTGGAGGGTTGCATTAGATCTTAAGATCTAGGTGCAGTGCTCTCAGATCCAAGGCCCCTCACTGACGAAGGCCATGATACAGAAACTAGTCTGGGGATATTGAATGAGTAGGCACTAGGTAGGGATTTTATGTAAAAGCCTTCTGGCATCCGTTGATTACTCTAGCTTGCTGTGTGTGGTAACACATATAATGAGTTTTGCCTGTTTTAATAAAAGTCATTAAGATATATAAGAAGAAATATAAACTTATTATATTTAATTTATCGTATGTAATATTGGATTCAATAAAATGCCCCTTTGATTTGGAATTACATTTTAGCTGCTAGTATCGTTTCACGAGTGATGGTATTCCCAATATTTAGATAGTCAATCCTTCTTCTCAATAAAGTTTTAGTTACAATATATACGACTTTTAGTTTAATAGGAATCTATAGTAGATTGGTCCTGTCAAAAATGTGCTACAATGCTTGAATATATATATAATAATGTCATTCTTCACATGCTGATAGAACGAGATCAGGATTAAATAATTTTAGAATGATAAAAACTGTCATTGTCATTAATTTACGTAATGGAAATTTTATGGACTAGCAATGTACAATCTCAAAAAGAAAAAAACCAACAACATACAAATGATTTAAAAATATGGCGGCCATTCAGTTATCTTACTTTTTTTTTTTGGTAGTTTTAATGTGTTATCAACATTTTCTGAAAAAAGAAAATGCTACATTTGTATTTTAAATATAAAATTAGAAGTTATCAAAAGTGTATGAAATATAGATGTTTCCTATCATTTGAAAATATCACGAAAAAGGTCATCCTAGTCGTTAATTAATTAATTAATTGCATTTATAATCAAAAGCACAGTGCAATTAAAAATTTAATGCAAGTTTAATGAGATGAAGTGACCTTTTTGTTGTTGAAAGGAATACATATAAATATTGATTACAAATGAAAAATTAGTAAAAAAAAATTTTTAAATCTATTTTGATGCATTAAGGATTAAAAACAAACCACAGATAGCTAAACACAAATATACAGTGTGTGCACTTTAAATTTATAATTCAGAAAATATTAAAAATATTTCCAGGTGGCGTCAGTTATTTGGAAATAAATTTTAAAAATTCAACCTTCGTTTTTCTAAAGAAATTTAAGAGGTTCCTCATAATTTAATGTGAATTAAAAGTTTTTGAATAAATATATTATCTATCATCCCTTAATTTGATTAGGGGGGGGGAAGGGGTCATTACTTAAACAAAAATATTAATACAAATTTTCACTTATGTTTTAAATTTCATTTATTTTTATTATTGCAAATTGTTTCTTTATATCCTTTAAATAATCAATTTGCTATCTTTTTTAATTCTATATGTAATTAAACATATATTCCACAAATTAATTTGTAATTTCCTTGTAATATGTTGTTTTTACAACTCAAAGAACAAAAATTATATAGTTTACTATTCACTCATGGACGTTGATATTTGGTTTCTTTTTTTGTTAGAATTTTTGATGAACATTAGAAAGTTGTTTTTTTTTTTCTTTTTTTGGATTGAAATCTTGATATATTTTTATAATTTAAGATCTATTTTAAAAAGGGCCTTGGATCATAGGCGATCAGCTCTATTTTGACTATCCCAAAGTTGATTACAATTATTTTGTAGAAGTTTTCCATTATGTTTAAGTTAGTAAAACAACAATAAATCAGGGCTAATCTCTGAATTAGTAATTTTTAAAAATTATGAAATACTTCTCCTACATGTGTGTCATTCTTGTCATCGTTATCAGCCACTTAATTTCAGGAAAAAAGACAGACAAAGTTAAAAATGAATTTTGTAATGACTATATATTTACAAATAGAATGTTTGTCATCTTATGATGTTATTTTTATCTTCCTCTGCATCAAATGTTTTTTTCCCGTAGATCCCATGGAGATATTGTTTTAAACATATCGCGAACTTAAAGTAATATGTCATAGCAAGTGTAATATGAAAGTTCAAATATAAAAAAAATAATGGAGACATATTCTTTATGGAAAAAGGAAAAAAGATAATATGATACTAAATAAAACAGGTAATTGTGAGTTGTGCCTTTTTAGTATGACACTATGTATTATCAAAGCCATCCTTCCTCCACCTGGCATACTAAGGCGCTTTGCGCCATCATATCCCATGTGTAATAACAAACTTCAAATATAAAATAAAAAACATGTACTTTCCAATGACGGAAAGATATATTCATTATGGGAAAAAAGAGAAATATGAAAAAAGAACCTGAAATATTTTAAATGGCAAGTTGTAACAAAGTTTTAGATTTCTGTTTTTTTTTTAACCCTAAAAAAAATGGCAAACTGTAAAATAAAGTTGGACCTTTATTTAAAAATGGCAAACTGTAAAATAAAGTTGGACCTTTATTTAAAAATGGCAAACTATATAAGTTTAATCTTATATTTTAATTATCTTTTTTAAAAAAAAATCCACAAATATAACTTTTAACTGTAAATGTATATAAAGTTCAGCAAAAAGAACAAAAAAAATAATTTTTACTACTGTATTTTTGAAATAAAAAAAATATTATTTACAAATAATGTGATACATTAGCTGGAAGTTTAATGTTATATTTTAAATATTAAAAAAAAAAACGACAAGTTTTAGCAAAAAAAAAAAAACCACAAATATATAATGTAAGTGTATTTTAACAAATAAATGAAGTCAATGTATTACTTATAAATGATGCGAAAGGTGCATTACATTGTGGAGGGAAAAAAATCACTATGGCGGAGTGAACCATTTAATATCTTTAAAATGGAAAGGAAAGAATCAGTTTATTGACATGGATTAGTCATGTCAGGATTCTTGGCTGCCGTTACATCATAAATGGAAACTTTAAATAGATATTACTGGACACAAACGTCACAGGAGTAATACATGATAGCACGAATAATACCAAAGTACAGATGTACTTTTATATAAATAGGTATTTTAATAATGTTGTACACCGGGGTCTCGTTTTATGCGATAGATAGGTTCCACAAAAA
Organism: Epiperipatus broadwayi; assembly: GCA_028023455.1. Lineage (NCBI taxonomy): Eukaryota > Metazoa > Onychophora > Udeonychophora > Euonychophora > Peripatidae > Epiperipatus > Epiperipatus broadwayi. Next base: position 4,730,178 of record JAQFVV010000030.1, on the reverse strand, counting down.
AAACGCATTAAAAAAATTGCACAAAAATAGACTTAAATTACCTTGAAAAATGGGGGATAGGGTCTGTAATTTTCCTAATTCGCATAAAAGCAAAGCAACAAAGAAAAATTACTTTAAAATTCGCATTTAAAAAATAAGCAAATAAAGTATGATTAATAAAAAATTTCAAATATTTGAAAAACATTAATATAAGACAAAATTTTTTTTACTTTTTTTATTAACTACAGTATTTAATTTTACATTTTTCATACATATTTTAATCATTACCGCTAGTGTTCGTTTGTAAACTGGTAAGAAATCAGATGCGATGTGATGTATTGTGGCTTCTCTTTAAACGAAGTCAAGAATCTCTCAGCAATTATGCTGTTAGCCACTTTATTTTTATTCGTGATGTGATGTACAACTAGCGCCATTTTCAGTCTTGTGCTGTGTTAATGGTTTTCTGTTTCTATATTAAAAAAATGAAATTGCAATCAAAACAAAAAGATTATACATTATCATTAGAAAAATTATTTTCAGTTTATAAAATCTTCATTTTTTATTTAAAAAATCTAAAAGATTATTTATTTCTGTTATATATAACAAAATACGTTTTAAAAGTTTAAATTTTTTGAATATTTATTGCGATATTTTTATATGTAAGTATAAATCTATTATTATTATTTACTCATTAGTATAAATAGGTTATTTACATAGAAGCTAAAAATCTAAATACTGCTTCAGGACATATTTACGTTAGCTGCTAATATAATGTTATATTTTTGAAAGAAAAAAAAAGTATTTCAAGTGAAAATAAGTTATTAATAATTTAAAATTCTTGATATCTAATAAATATAGTGAAATATAAAAGATATTAAGAAGAAACATGAATCGCATAACTTCAAAATCGCATTAAAATAATCTGCATAAAACGAGACCAGGTGTATAAACAAACAAAAAAAAATCCCAAGGGTTTCATGTTGTATGTTACTGAATGGTTTTCATATTTATGATGCAATCTTTCAATTATAGAAGAAGCAACAAGATGGATATTTTTATTTATTATTATAATGAATGATTGTATATGCATAAAGAATGCTGACGAGCAAAGTATTATTTTTACATATAAAAAGTAGAATAATAAAACACAATTGTATGTGAAAAGAGAAAAAAACATTAAAATTTTTCATGTTTAAAGTTTAAGAAAACATACTTCAATTAGAAAAATCAATATACACTGAAGAAAGATAAAAGTGTTATAGATGAATAAAGTTTTATAAGAAACTCAAAAAATATTGAGATAGCAATAAAAATGACTACATACGCTGATAGTAAATATCATTAAAAAAAATTAGGATATTTTCTATCATCATAATTTATTTTTAATTAATTCAATATAGTTGCAGTAAATAAATCCACAAAAAAAAAAAAATAATTATTTCCAAAATTCTTTTAATGTTCAAATATTATAACATTATTAAAAAAAGACTGAATCACCTGTTTAGGAGTTTGAGTAAATCGAACTAATCTATAATCATCTTTATCCCATTTCTAAAAAAAAAAAAGAAAGATAAATATTTTGTATTAAAAACATAAGATGTAATTTCACTGATAGTTATTCTATCACTATTTTATTAGTTAAAAAAATAAAGATAAATAAGGAATATTTATACTACTTTCAAATTTTAGCTTAAGTCATAAACATTATTTTATCCGGTAATAGTATGAATATTGAACCCTACCGTTTGATGGCGCTCTTTTTCGCCCAATGCACACCAATGTACCGATTGATGGGCCGTCTGTTTGTTTACATAATATTACAGTAAAAGATTTTTTTTCAACCGATTTTTAATTTTTTTTTTTAACTGTCTGTCAGTTTCTTTACATAATATTACTTACAGTAAACCAAAGTTGTAGGGTTCAGTATTCATACTACTACCTTTTATTCTAATTCTATTTATATATTTTTCAATCTTCAAATAAAACTGATAATAAAAAAACTTCAGATTTAAAAAAATATTTATAGCATCAAAATATTTTTCATTCCTAAAAGGAATCTTATCAAGATGTCTAATTATCACATGATAAATTACTCTAAAGCAGGTGTCGGCAAACTGTGGCTCACAAGTCAAATATGGTTCTTTTTATCATGATATACATAAACACATTACAATGTTGTTACATAAATTCAGCTTTATTATAGAATAGTAATTATTGTCTATAATAAATATTTAAATATTAGAAATTTGTGAATAAATCAAACTATCAAAATAATTTTTTTGTTTTCATTTATTATTTTGATTTTCGTTACAATGTATACAGATTCTATTATATTAAATGCTCAAATATATCCACGGCCTTTCAGAAATTCATATTTTTCATTAACATATTTCTCCTTTCCTTGCAACTCTTTAATGGGTAGGTGGGATAAAAAAATAATTCTTTGTACTAAAAGGTTTGCCAACCTTTACTCTATAGCAATCCCTTTTAGCTTTCATCATTAAAAATATATGAAAATAATATATACAAATATATTACTTTATATTTCACATTGTATAAATCAAATTTAGATGAGATTTTAAAATACATCTTTAAAGTTTCCAATCACCTTCTAATGATCATTTTCTACCTAATTGTATTGGACCTTTAACCAGGTTTATACATTTATTCTTATTTTGATGATATACCCTCTTATAACACCTTTTTGTTTTATAGGGTTTAACATATTTTACCATCACTTGTATATTTTTTCATAATTCATTCTATAACTGCTATCTAAAAAATGAATATACAGCCTTGATTTTGTACTTTTTCTTTTAATACTATATAAGGGTGGTTGCATTTCGTTTTATAAACTATCCCTATTTTTCCATCATACTTTAACATTGTAAGACTAATGTTCTTTAACCATTTTTTAAATATACAACCACTGAATATGGTAATGAATCCACTTTTTATCATTTCATGTTCTTTACAGTTTCTTTTATTATTTAAAATTCTTTTATCTTTTCTAATCTATTTTCACATAATCATTCATAATTTCTAATTATTTTAAAAACATATACATAAAGATAAGAAATGTGCTTCAATACCATATCCAGTAGATATGTAAAAAATTGATTAAAGAAAAGCTGCCTAATAATATTAAAGAATAGAAAAATAATGGATATTTAGAGAAATGGATATATAATGCTAAAAACAATGATAATATTTAAAATACGAATAGTTTATAAAATTAAGCATAATCATTGCAATACAATTTATCTATGTCAGTCACAAAATCTGAGCCATACCTATTACAGAAAGGAATTGTGAAAAGAATATACAAATTATAAAATATATTAAAATCTATAAAGAAAGATGTTACAAGACTTTATATTTTCATAAAATATGAAAAATGTTACAAACGTTTAAAAGTCTAATACAATTAGTGGGAAATGGTTATTATTAGATGATTGGAAACATTAAAGATGTATTTTAAAATATCATTTATATAGATTTGACTTGAGCAATATAAAATAGGAAGTAATAAGTTTGTATTTATTAATATAAATCAGGGGTCCCCAACCCCATGCCCACGGGCACCATGGTGCCCACAGACCATTTTACGTGTGCCCACCACTATCCGAACACTATAAAAAATTATTTATCTGATACAAATAAATTTAATTTTTAAAATTTCTTATAAAATTACTGTATTATATTGTAATCAAATTGTAGGTCATACTATACATTTACAGCGTAAAAGAGTCTATCATTAACAATATCCAATTATAAATTTACATTGAAAAAATAAATGGTGCCCGCCACCTGGCCGGTATTATAGAAAGTGCTCTTAAGTGCAAAAAGGTTGGGGACCACTGATATAAATATTTATTTTTAGTGCATTATATTCTTAATGATGACCACAAGTAGAACTTTCTATAGAATAATTAATTTATCATGCAATAATTAAAATGAAGTATGTTGACAAGGTTTTTATAATGAATGAAAATTAATTTGATGCCGCAAAATTTTTTTTACTTATTCTTAAGTTGTTTATTGTCAATTTTATTTAAAACTGATCAATATTATATAATTTAATTACTCTTTCCTGTTGCATCGCCAAATGTATACCATATAATACTCAATTGTCCAAGAACTTTATTACTTTTAAAATTTAAAATTTGATTGTAACAGTTGAGATTAGGAGATATAATGTTCTGAAGAAGATTGCTGGGGCAATCGAAACTATAAACTGTAGAAAAGAGTGGAAAATGAAGCATTATAAAAGTACTAAGCATCACCTGATCACCAATACTTATGCTAGAACATCTGTAATTAACAAAGGCAAAACTCTCCATACAGTAGTGCCATCCAGAGTAATCAAGTGCCTACTCATCCAATATCCCCAGACTAGTTTCTGGCATCCATTGATTACTCTGGTTGGCACTACTATATGGAGAGTTTTGCCTTTGTTCATTGTAAAAGTAGTAAAGTGCTTGGACAATTGAGTATTATACGGTATTATATAATTTATAAAGAATAAACTTGAAAACTGACCACATGAAATTATAAATATACGTAATTTTGAGATCATTCACTTCCATAACCATGTAAGATTTCCCCCTACTTTATTTTCATATATGTATATGTAAGTAATACTTCAGTGTTGATATGTCATATAAACACACTTATGTGTGTGTACATATAGTGTATAAAAGTATTTATCATCATACATTTAATTACCAATTAAAATATTTTGTCAATATCATAAATAAATTTTCATCTATAAAAATAATGTTCAATAATGGTTGCCATGTCACTAATCAGTCTATTAAACAAGATTTAAACTTTAATATGTATACAAAAGATCAAACACTATGTTAGAAATTATGAGTATATTTTTTATTCAAGCTTCCACATTTCTGTTATCCAAAACAACTTTTTTTTAAAAACAAGATTTATTTTTTAAAAAAGATATTGATATCTATTAAAAAAAAAAAAAAATCTGTATATCAAAAAACTGATGTAATTTCTACTCCAAGCATCAAATACCATATAAATTATTTTATGCAATGATCAAATTAAGTAAAACAATTCTATAATTTGCAATTTTTTTTTCCCTTATGATACAAATCAAAGCTTGCTATTTTTATGTATACATTAATAATATATTATCAGTTATTTACTAAGATTATTAAAACAGGCAATACTCACTATACGTATTGCCACTCACTGCAAGCTAGAGTAATCAATAGATATCAAAAGGCTTGTGCATAAAATCCCCATGTAGTGCCTACTCATTCGATATCCCCAGAAGGCTTGTGCATAAAATCCCCATCTAGTGCCTACTCATCCAATATCCTTAGAATTCTAAGATTTAGATACAGTGCTCTCAGATCCAAGGCTCGTCACTGATGAAGGCCACAAGCCAGAAACTAGTCTGGGGATATTGGATGAGTAGGCACTTGATGGGGATTTTATGCACAAGCCTTCTGACATCCATTGATTACTCTAGCTTGCGAGTGGCAATACATATAGTGAGTTTGGCCTGTTTTAATAACAGTTATAAGCAAGCATGAGAAATGGTGATCATGTGATGTTTGTTGGCTTATTTACTATGACAAATAAAATCAAATATCTTAAATAAGCATGTTTTGAATTCGTATTTACTATATAAATCTAATATTACGTATGAAATAAGTGCTGGGTTTTGAGTTGATATTTTAGATCTAGTGTCTGAATATTCTAGCTCCTCACTGAGGTGAGCCATAAGCTCGAAACCGATTGTTCTGGAGATAGGAATGTTCCGGATAGAAATTTTAAATATTTTCTCTTACTGCACTTATCAATTAAGAGTTTGTTTGAGCTATTGGTATGCTCTCTGTATTGTATTTTTGTAAATACAAGTTTATAAAAGTAATGTCACGTTATATATGACTTACTTTTTTGATTATTATATAAATCTATGTAATATTCAGGTTATTTTTCTTTTCCTAATTGTAATTGGTTTCCTTAAACATTTCAAACATTAGAAAAATAAAGGTTTATTCCATATATTAATTTTGTTAATTGTAACTGAGAGCACTTTCGGTTAGCGAAATCAGATTCATAGCCCTTAAGGAATGGCTGAGTATACTGTGGCAATTAAATGTACAGCACTGGTTTACTTAAATTAGTAATTTAAATATTCAATTTATTGGAGAGTTGGACGCTATTCACTTTTTTATTAATGACCTAGTTAAAAAAAAAACTTATTAGACTTCAAAATGATTATCAAATCAATTGAAATTCAAAATGCAATACTCCATCATTTTCCACATTGATGACACATAAACTTGCGGGGATAGGAAACTTAAGACTATAAATATGAAGCAGATCAGAAAGCTAACATAGAGACCTATATAAATGATTTATAAATATAGATTTGAACTCAGACTTTCAAGCACCCCATGACTATCTATACTATCTCATATCACTGATACACATCACTGATACACATGACCACATATATGTAGAAAAGATAAACAATCACCAATATATGTATTTCATGCTGAACCAGCCCTCATCAGTTGGTCCAGATTATCATCACTCACACATATATTTAATCAGTGCTCAGTTTATATAGAGATAGAAAATCTTCATACTTTAATGGACAGGCTTCAATCCATTCCAACCTCCAACTCCTCAGCCATCCATACCATTGAAAATCTGATGATGGAAAGCCCAAATCCCATGTTGATGCCAATATTATTGCCATGCCCATATCACTCTGACCTCTCATGTATAGGACCATATCCATTTAAATACACAGAAGAGGGTTGGGCAAAATGTGTAAATATATGAAATACAGGCATTCTTTATATCTCCGGAGCATAATTGAAAATATAGGGAATTTGAACTCAGACTTTCAAGCACCATGCAACTATCTAGAAAAGATAAACAATCACCAATATACGTATTTCGTGCTAAACCAGCACTCATCAGTTGGTCTAGATTATCATCTCTGACACATATATATAATCAGTGCTCAGTTTATATTAATATAGCAAATTTTCATACTTTAATGGATAGGCTTCGATCCATTCCAACCTCCAACTCTCCAGCCATCCATACCATTGAAAATCTAATGATATTAAAGTATGAAAATTTGCTATCTTAATATAAACTGAGCACTGATTATATATATATGTGAGAGATGATAATCTGGACCAACTGATGAGTGCTGGTTTAGCAAAAATACAAATATTGGTGATTGTTTATCTTTTATACATTATGTGGACATGTGTATAATGGTATGAGATAGTATAGATAGTTGTAGGGTGCTTGAAAGTCCAAGTTCAAATCCCTTATATTTACAATTAAGCTCCTGGTATATTGAAGAATGCTTGTATTTTAAATATTTATAAATGATTTATGTAAAATGGGCTACAGCGCAAATACTTTAATAAAAATGATTAAGAAATGCTATAATAAAATAAAACAAACACAAACTCCAGTAGATAATAAATCATGAATAAATATACTCTATATACCAAAGCTTTCAAACAAAATAAAAAAAGATCTGTGCTAATCTTAGATTGTATATAAAATTGAGTGCAGTAATGTCACTTGCAAATCAGTATACTATGAAGAGTCTAGGGCAGATATAGTCACCAGAATCTTCCAACACAAATATTTGTATATGCAAACTGAAAATAACTCAGAATATAAATCCATTTTCTTAGAGCATGAGCAAAAATTTGGCATTTTCGATCCAATAAATGTTAAAATTGTTTAAACGGAGCAAAATGATAGAAAATATGAAGTAAAAGAGCCAACCAAGCTATTAATAAAAGAAGAGAATAGTGTCCAACTCTCCAATAAATGGAATACTTAAAATTACTAATTTAATAAATTAGCGTCGTACATTTACATGCTACAGCATACGCAGCCACTCCGTGAGTGATATGAATCTGACTTCACCAGTCGAAATTACAGTTAACATATGGAATAAACCTTTACTTAACTAACGTTCAAAACATTTAATCAAACCAATTACATAAATCTATAGATTTCTATGATGATGAAAATATGATTAAATATAATAATACTATGTTAAGAATATTATCATTATTTTATAATCTCCAAATCCCAAATTGTCATATCATAGACAAGAATATCTGACAACAAAGGTGAACCCTTCCTTTCCAGCTTTTTAAAATAATCTTACAACAAAACTTAAATAGTGACATGCTTTTCCGGGTAGTTTTGTCTCTAAATGACAGTGGCTTTGATAAAATATGCCATTCTCTGCTACTTTTAATGATGTAAGAAATTTAATAAAATTTATGATATAGCTCTAAAATTGAGATGCTACAACAAATTAAAAAGGTAGCGAGCAATGGTAAACTAACACCAATGACTATTAACAAATTAAAAAGGTAGCGAGCAATGATAAACTAACATCAATGACTATTAACAAAGTAAAAAGGTAGCGAACAATCGTAAACTAACACCAATGACTATTAACAAATTAAAAAGGTAGCAAGTAATGGTAAACTAACATCAATGACTATTAAGTGTTATCATTTGATCATAGTACTATATGATTTAATAACGCTGGTTTCAAATAGAGAATTTATCATAAATTGTAACACTATTCCTCTCTTTATATTAGCATTAAACAGAATTGGTGATGAAGTTATTATTCTTCAGCATATAGTATTAGTTTCTCTTCCAATTATTTAAAATTTTTCCATTGCTGGATTTGTATATTCTCTTTATAGTAAGCATTAGGTAAATCTAAAAGACATTGGCCAATCAAAGAAAATGACTGTTTACATTTTTTGTCATGTTCTTTCACTAACATAAAACATTTCAAATTCTTCTGAATAGCTTTAATCCCTGTTCATGGAGTGAATTTGCCGAGTTATTCATATATATTTTCTCAATAACACTGTATACAAACCTATTTTTCTTGATAACTGCTCCTTAAAATATTATTAGAACTTTAGTGAATCTATAAAAAATCATTACAATAGAAAATTGTTTTCATCTTTTTGGATTTATAATGTACATTATTCTTTCTAGTGAATTATTTTGTTCTTTTTAATTTCCAATGTGGTATAAATGGATCAAATACAACTTTTCATTATTGCAGTTCTCAATTATATTACTTTTTGCTTTTGTTCTGAAGTCTTTTCACTCCCTTTTTGAGGAATTTCTTTGTCTTTTCTTTCTTGTTTAATGTTCTAGTGGTTGTAGCTTATTCAATCTCCTCCTCTGATAGTCTCATTTTTAATTATATAGCATTTGGCTTTTTTCCTCGACTAATATCTAAATGTGGTTTCTATTCTAGGAATGAATTTGAATATATATTTACTCCTGGTTGCAATGTTATCACATCAATAGCATTAAATGAATAAATTTTTCTTCTTCGAAACTTTAATACAAGTATTAGCAGGTAAAAAGAAGTGGATAAAAGTTACGGAAAATAATAAAATTGGTTCTATGAACTCAAATGTACTGTTACCAAATTTTTGTATGATACACTGATTGACTATCATGAAAATACTATTTAGGTAAAAAAAAATAGTTATAAATAAACCTGGATGCAACTATCCTTAAATATTGGTATTCATAGATTAAATTATAGCTAAGAACTAGAATATTAGGCACAGGTTATTAGACTGATCAGCCTAATAAGCTATGAAATTAAACTGATAGTTGCATAAAAAAAACAGAGTCTATTACAAGCAGAAGAAAAACACAACTACTTGTGTTTAATTGCAATTACTATAGAACACAAACATTAACAATTTGAATTTTTAAATTTACATTATTAGGGTAAAGAATTATAGTGTTGAAAATACAAATCTCTTCAGGGGTTTACTAAAAAGAATTCTGTTTGGTTTTTTGACAATAAACGTATATTTACCGAAGAAACAAACAAATGCCTTTCTTTGTTGTTAGAATAATAAACTGTTTAATAAGACATAGATTTAAAGCAGAAATTAAACAGGCAAAACTCTCCATACAGTAGTGCCACTCAGGGCCAACCAGAGTAATCAATGGATGCCAGAAAGCTTGTGCGTAAAATCCCCATCTAGTGCCTACTCATCCAATATCCCCAGACTAGTTTCTGGCTTGTAGCCTTCATTAGGGAGGAGGTTTGGATGTAAGAGCACTGCACCTAGATCTTAGGATCTAATGCAACCCTCCAGCAACCACCTTTTATCTCTACTTAACTACAAAACTATGAGAATAAAATTGAAAACACAATAATATTTTCAACCTAAGCTCAATAGCTTATATAGCCATATCGGTCTGAACCCAGTTCAGTACCCATACATTTTGGTGTCTTTGGCTCAACAACCATAGCCACCACTGACGAAGGCCACAAGCCAGAAACTAGTCTGGGGATATTGGATGAGTAAGCACTAGATGGGGATTTTATATACAAGCTTTCTGGCATCCATTGATTACTCTGGTTGGCATTGAATGGCACTACTGTATGGAGAGTTTTGCCTGTTTTAATAACAGTTATGTGCTAGCATAAGAAATAGTGATCATGTGATGTTTAGTGATTTAACACAAATCCTGCCTAATAGATTTGATCAAAGATATCAAGCTTAATAAAGTTAAACAAGTTCTTTGTAGCTTAAGTTCACATTTGAGAAGCATTAAAGTCTTGACTTCAAACCTGATAAAATTTTTAAGGAATACTTAGATTCATAAATTGTGCCATCATATAGATCTTAAGGCTGTTTCTACAGTTCCAATTTATATATATATAAATAAAAAAAATGGTGGGGGGGGGTAAAAAGATAGCAATAATTATTATTACAATATCATTATTATTCGGTACAACAAAAATACTTTCCAGTATTTTATTGAATAGATAACTTTCAATCACGAATGAATATCAAAGACTCAATTTAAAATTTCAAAAAGCTTATAGACACAGCAATGCCACAAGCAAAAGTAAGATTTATATACTGCCTTTATTGTTTGGATATTTAATCAATTAATTGAAGTTTTGTGGTAAAGTTTGAAATCAGCAGATTAATTAGCAAAAAGTATTTTAATTAGAAAAAAGTTTTTAAATGTTAGTAAGAAAGAGTTCAACTATTGATGAAAAATTTGAGGCATTAGAATATAGAACCGATGTTAAACGGGGATGATTTCCATTTTGATGAATGATCTTTTGACAGTTTATAAGCGACTTAAGTAGGTATCAATATAACGGATACTTTAGTTTGAACTGATTAAAAATAAAAGCAAGAACCTCCACATGACAAAACACTGATCGTTTTAATTTTTGTTAATTTAATGATGAGATATAGAATGTAATTTATACGGGCTATGGTTTAATTATAGGGAATTTGAACCCAGATTTTCAAGCTCTTTTTAGTCATCCACTCCATCTTATACAACTGATACATATGACCCATATGTGCGAAAAAGATAAATGATCTATATACGTATTTTGTGGTGAACCAGCACTCATCAGTTGGTCCAGACCATCATCTCCCACACATATATATAATCAGTGGTCAGTTTAGTAATTAATGTTTTAAAAAAAAAACTCTAGTATTTTATTACTGAATTAACTAAATAATTATCAGCTTGAGAATGTGTGTGTTGTTGTATTTAACATGTTAAAAGATAGGATATTTTACACAAGTAATATAATTATTTCAATTACATTGTTTATAGTTTCTATTACTTTGCTAAATCTATTATAAGGAAACGAGTTAGGGATTCCTAGGCATAACATAAAAGCAATAGAAATATTTCATTTTAAGATGCTCCGGAAGATATTGAATATATGATAGTAACACCTTGAGAGCAAACAATATATTCTTCACAGTGCTGGATCAGACTTTCTAAAAAGTATTTTATGTTCAACTTGAGCAGTTTTCAACGAAAGGAAAAAAAAACTTTTTAAATGTTATAAAGACAATTTCAAAGAAACTCTTAAAGAAAGGTAATATTAATTGCTCTGTTGAATAGATATAATTAAGAACATAAAGTTAGATACAAAAAAATTAGATATATGTCACATACTTGTATTTCGTGAATGGGTAAGTATAGTCGCCACAAAATTCAATTTTAACTTTTGGTTTCTGTTTTTATATCTTTATTTTTTCCCCTCCAGAATAACAACAGCCATATTTGTTTATGAAAACTGCTATTGCTAATAAACTAATAATAATCGAGATGTTACTTCATTAACGATTTATAACTCTATAATTGTGCTTTACGCACATGTAATGAAGCTATATAATGTAGTAATTAATAATCTTAATTAATCATCGAAGCACTTTTGGGAAGTCTAAGTTCCCATAATCATACCTCGTTACTAATTAAGAAATGCTTGTAATAAAGCCTTAAGTAAATTTATGCAAATTAACTATAGCATCCATTTTTTGGAAATGCAGAAGCAAGCTTCTCTTCTGTTTATAGCTGCGGGGTTGCTCGATATATATATAGCAGGCTTCTTTGACCTAGCATTCAGCATAATTTCTTTCAATGCAGATCATCTTGGCAGTTGTTGGTTGGAAGGCTTGGCCAGCAGTTCTTTCGTGCTCAGCAAATATTGAGCCCCCTTCTGTCTTACTTTTAGTTCTGTTGTATAGATATCTGTGCTGTGCTTAATACGATCAAATACCTAGATTCCCTTGATATCAATTTGGTCTACCTCCAGACCAAATTCACTTAGTCTACAATAGATTATAATATACTAGGATTTATAAATAACCACATAGGTTTCCTTCCTAGAAAAAAACCTATAAAATTTTTACCCCCAAATTTTTAATAAATATGGATTTCCTACAACAGTTTGGTGCTCTTTCTTTTTTTCATGTTTTGCAAAAAAAAAAAAAAAAAGCTGAACTATAATTTTTCTCATCACAACTTCCGATTCTTTCAATTTAAATTTTTATGCAAATTACTGTTAATGTTCCAATTGATATTTTTCTTTCACTTTCTTTGATTTCTTGACATACTTCACTTATTAAACTCCCACTGCCATAATGTATAAAGAATTATTATTAAATTTCCCATTACTCAGATATTCTGGGTTTATCTACAGTTAATGCAAGTTTTCTTATTTTTTTGAGGTTGTCTGTAATCTATATCCATTTGTTCTACGACTATTTCTAGACCTCATCAAAAAGTATTGAATTTTGGTTTAAAAACATTTCTTCTCAAACTAGTCATTAGACTCTATCCAAATACAACATATATACTTCAAACATTTTGCTAAATTCTACTCCCTTTCTCATCTGAATCAAAGATATAAATATAGTATTCTTTATCTAAAAAACTTATGATTACCTTATTGCAGGTGCCAAACTGCCTTTAAATTTTAGCCCAGCTGTCAATTTGAAAGTCTAATTCTTTCACTCTAAGTTCAAATCAAATTTTTGATTAAACGATCCTTAAAAACTTACAATAAATATATTCTTTCAACTCCTTAATCCCCTTCTTGTCCCAATCATTATTATTATTATTTCAGTAACATTATTTTCATTAATTATAATATTTAAAATTATCATTTTGGTTTATATGCCTTCACCATTGCTTTGTTTCACTTAGTGAAAAGCCTCAGCAAAGTCTTTTATTAAGAATTACTCCCTGACAATCAAATTGTGTCAAATTAATAATTTTTATTGAAATTATTTTCTTGTTTTTTTATTATTATATATAAAATAAATGTCTTATTTACATATGTTTAATTTCAACTAAGAACGACGTATCATAAATTCTAGTAAATTTCGCTAGCATCATTCATTCAGGCATATTAAAGGTAATTTAAAGTGATTGTTTAATATCTTCACACTCTCATTTCCAAATGCTTAAGATTTGCCCATATTTAATAGTTTGCTTTGAAAGGATAGATGGATTCATTCTATCTTTTCACAAAGACTTTATCTTGTGTTTAGAAAGTGAGAGTATTCATTTATAGTTAAAATCCACACAGCGCATGTGCATTAGCTTAATGGCTAATTATTACTATTTATAATTTATTATATTTAGGCTAGAAATCTATAAATCAAACTAGATCGTAAATTAAATTATTGCTTAAGATAAAACCATTAGTTAGAAATTTAAAAATATAAAATCATAATAATAACATTAAGTAAATAAAACATATGAACATGTAATTATTAATAATTTGTGAAAACAAACATGTTTTTACTGCAATAATTAGCATTATTACCAGTCTTTCACTTGAATATTAAAACTGTTTAATAAAGTAAATGAAACAATAACTTTATAATATTCATTTCCCCTTTAATTCTTACATTTTCTGATATATTTATTTGAATTAACTTTCCAAAACTCTTTAATAAGTTTATAATGTACCACACTGTTCTTAATAGATACATTCTCAACATTGTATTATTACCTTTCTTCTAAACTAACCTACTGAAAATTGAATCACAATTTGAAAACACAATTTTTATATATGCAATATTTATGAAACTGGTCCTATCCTCCTCTTCCAGATCTTTCTATATTTATACAAAATGAGAATCAAAGCAAGTTGTCAAGTTTTAGAATATATGAATTTCAATATGCATTTACTTTATGATGCCAAGCAAGCAGAAACATTCTATTAGAGTTGTTGATAATCGAACATAATTCTTGGTATATGTTTTATTTTAACAAAAAATTAACCCCTTCCCTCTTGTCAACATAAATTATGTCTAATCCTATTTGGAATTCACATTCCATAGTCAAAAGTTAACCTGTTTTGAAATGGAATTTAAGAAATCTAAATAGTCAATATAATGAATATCACAGAGGCAAAACCCTCCTTACATCATGTGATGTTTGATGGTTTAATAATGAATATCATGAATGGAATAATAATAATCACATTAATTTCCTCTTATTTATTACAAAAAGTTGTATATCTTTTTAAAAACAATTACTAAAGAATCCATCCTTTAAGAATTATCAAGAACTTCATTCCAGGTTTGAACAAAATCAACAGTGAATTAACACATATTTGTCTACAAAAAAAAAAAAACAGAATTTGCTCATAAATTTATAAAATTTCTGAATGATAGTATAAAAAAAAGTGTAGCGAAACCATACAAAAACAACATTTTATAAGATATAGTCAGAAGACCTGGTCATTTTTATATAATGTTACTGCTAATCAAATAAACAATATCTGAATTAAAAACTTAAGATTAATAGAATAACATCACATGATCACTATCTCATACTAGCACAATAATTGTTATTAAACAATTCAAAATACAGCAAAACTCTCCATATAGTAGTGCCATCTTGTGCTAACAAGAGCAATCAATGGATGCCAGAAGGGATTTTATGCACAAGCCTTCTGGCATCCATTGATTGCTCTTGTTAGCACAAGATGGCACTACTATATGGAGAGTTTTGCTGTATTTTGAATTAATAGAATAAGTTTATCGTTATAGCAGAATTAAAAAATTTTCTTTCATATATCCTTTAATATCAATTAATACTTGAAAACTTGAGATATCCAAGTTAATATAAAAAGGTATAAGAATTAAATTTATATTTAATAGCACTAAGCTAGCTTTTGGCGGATTCTCATCAAAATCATAATGCAGAATAAAACCTTGCAGCTGAGAGTCCGAATATATGGTGATATTGATGAACATCTCTCAAATCATGAAAGGCCTCAAAAGTAGATGGCGTATTTCCAGAATTTCTAAAAAATTTAATGCCTAAAATATAATTGGCCAATGCTATTTAGCAATATTAATATAGAAACTACTTCAAAAGTTTGCCTTAAAGGCAAAGCTATAAGCAGTTGTAATACCAATTAAACTTATCAATGAACCAAAAAAACTGTTGCCCAATATTATTATGTTCTCTAAAAGCTGTTTGAAAGAATAAATATCATCAATTATGCCAACAGTTGAAAATTTTTTTATAAAGCTGGATTCAGATCAATAAAAAGCTGTTGTGGCTACATTTTATCGTTAACAACTCACAATAAAAAGACATTTCAAAATAAACTAAAACTTGGTGCTATTTTCACTGACCTAATCTTAGCTAATGATTCTATGCGAAAAAATGGTCTTCAAAAAATATCCAAAATCTTTAACTACACAAAACTCATTAATTTACTTCACAAAATATTCTCCAATAAAAAAAAAATAAAGTAACATTAAATGATAATCATACTAGATACAAAATTTTACAGAACAATCTCCCAGGAGGTTAAATTCTTTCACCTACTTAAGTTAAAATATTCATCAGTGATCTTCCAGATAGAGAATGCAGATACTTCGTCTTCATAAAAGAGATCCATTCTAGAAATAAAAACATTTCTTAATAAATATATGAAAAACTGATCTTACATCTAATCCAAGAAAGACAATATGCTCATTTTCCAATATAAAAATAGAGGAAAGTCTCACAATTTGAATATAACCTTTGAAACGATTTAGAAATAGACTTATAACCTATCTTATTTTTTAAATTTATCTAAGGTCTGGTCTAAATTAAGTTCTAGAAATGATCTTCAAAAGTTGGCTGAAATTGCTTGGTGACAATCTTAGTACCAACATATTCTACTGGTAAATACCATGTCTCAAAGAGTTTGGAGAAATGTGACTTTAGTAAAACTCCAGATACCCATTTAAATATTATCATGGAAAATAATATATTTTATTTCAATGGCTTTTTATTTTACCACAAATTTATTAAATATCAGAAAGTTGCTTCATATATATATATATAAACCTATTAAATAGACCAAATATTCAAACTCAATACAAATTTCATTCCCTAGGATTCACCTTAAATCAAGATTTTCCCTTCTAGATAATGAATAATATTTCTGTAATGTAATTTTCACTACACCAATCTCATGCAAGTAGGACCTGGTTTTTATATGCTATTAATACTTTGAGAAGGAATGTAATCATATATATATAACCAAAGACATGTGAAAAAGATCTATGATCCCCAAGATACACATTTCATGCTGTAGCAACACTCATCAGTTACACATATCTTTATCAATTAAATTGCAGTAATTTGCTATCTATATACACACTAAACAAAGATAAAGATATGTATAGGAGATTGTAATCTGGTCAACTGAGGAATGCTGGTTCAGCATGAAATGTGCACCTTGTGAATCATAGATCTTTTTCACATCTCTGGTCATATGTATAAGATTACATTCCTCCACAAGATGTTAAAAGCAAATAAATACCAGTTCCTACATGAGAGTGGTAAAGTAAAAATTACACTACAGAAATATTATTCACTAATGAATAATCTCTAGTCTAATGAATGACTAATAAAAATTATTAATTCCCTTTTGGATGTTCAAGCAAAATCTTTTCAATCAACCAATAAATTACGACGTAGAAAATAGACATCTTATATAAGAAGATTCCAAATCTTTTTTTCCAGATGTAACAACAAATCCAGCTGAATTTGATCTTCTGCCTCTATAATTCCTTTCTGATACTTTGTAAATAATTAAATTTTAAAAAATAATCAACATGCTAAATAGTAAATATAAGCCTACAAAATATTGCTAAAATGAAGACAACTTCCAATAAAAGTGATCCAAGTATTAATAAGTGCAATTATTTCTATTTTTAGACAGTAATAAATTGAGAGATTCACAATTTTATAGACATTTGAAAAACTTGAATAGCATTTTAATTGTCAATGTCACGTTGAATAAGAAAAACTAGCAACTATTGACACTAAAAATAAAAAAATCGAAGGTCATTTAAGTTTTTTGATATAAAACTATACCTGTCCAGTATGAGTTATAATATCTTCGGGATCCTTTTCTCGAATATTGCTAAAATTCCTTTTGATACTTGATAAAGAACCAATAAATTGTCTAGTGTAACTTAAATTTCGAGACGCTTTAACAGAATTTGTTAATAAAGAAACCATTTTGGTATGATTTTATTCCCAAGTTTTTATTGGTAAAAATGTTAAATGTTTTGATAAATAATCAAATTATAAAATTTAAATATCCAACGATATTAAAATACGTATTTTGTTTTTTAATACAAATATATATTTTAAAAGTTTAACGAAAAATTAAATGTATACATTAATTACGTATTTTAATTTCTGCAGAATATTGCTTTGGAAGGAATTGTGGGAAATTGACAGTACTGAAAATATAAACTTTGGTTAGTATTAATATTGATTCATGTTTATTGTATACTAAGTTCTATTAGCATATTTCAAATTGTACTAATTTTTTCATAATGCAAGGTTTATTTTGTTTTTATCAATGTAAACAGTTTGAAAATTAATTTCCAAACATAATCGGAATGGAAGAGGATTTCATTTTACTCGTTAAAAAGTTTTAAACACATTTCTTTATTTCCAAAATTATAAATTTATTAAATTGATGCGTTAAGGTATTCAACATATTTACAATTGCTTTCATTCTTTTAGATATTCTTATAAGCTCTAAGAAAATCCAATTTAATCTTGGTATTTTCATCACCTTCACTTTTTAAAAATATATTTTAAGCCCTCTGAAAATTGTATTAGGATAATGTATTTAAATTAAGTTTTTTTTTTTTTTTGATAAAGGTCTTATTTGTCGGGTTTTATTTTTCTTAATTCTTTTATCAAGTTACATTGATCAAAAAGGACCAATAGATTTTTCCTTTCCTCCCCCTTTTATTTTCAGAGTTGTATTTAATATTTCATTACTGATTTTATAACATCACATGATCACTATTTCTTATGCTAGCACATAACTGTTTTTAAAACAGGCAGAACTCTCTCCATACAGTAATGCCACTCATTGCTTCCAGAATAGAGTTCTATAATATTTTTTGGCATCAGCACATTTTTTTAAAGCTACATATTTGTGATAGCAATTTTTAGATTTTGCAGGCATGGTATGACTAGTTAGTTCATGAAGCAATTTCCTGAATTAAATTCACAGTAGTATGGAATTATGCCATTAGTTGCTGTTATTGCATAATGGTAATCCAAAGATATATGTAATACTCTGTAGGATTTTACTTTATAGAAGCAATTTTTAAATTAAATGCACATGATAATACCAAATTATATTGCCATTTGCTGATGTAACAATAATTCTTAGATTTTCTTCATAGTGAAAATAATATTTTCTTTTACACCCGTAATGAATTATGTAATACAACCAATTTAGTAATATTTGTATGCATCTATATCATTATAATAAAAATAATATTCCCTAATAAACTCTTTGGTTCACATTATATATATTTTTAAATTTCTTTTAGAACTATTGTAATTGGAAAATGAACCAATCTATCGATAAATGTTATCTGATTAATATTTTATTGACAGGATTTGAATATCTTAGTTTTATTAATAAAAAAATAATAAAGATGAGAAAATCAAAATTACAAATGTCAAATTTAAATATGAAAATTGATAATTCAATACTAGCTATTATGATAGAATATTTTGGTTAACAAGTTGTACATGAAAAACAAAATAGTTTGTTAGCCATGCGTTTTTTTTTTCTAATAAAAAGAAAATATGTATGAAATTCAACTGGTTTTATATCATAGGAAAGCAATTTTTATTTAAAATATTTTTTGTTTATATTGATTGAGCTATAAATATCACAAAGCTTGTAGAGGAATTGGCAATCCTCACTATTTATAAATATACCTGATGTGTTAGAAAATGAAATTTTTAATAAATGTGTTTTACCAGTTCTTCTTTATGTATCTGAGACTTAACAGGAGAGCAATACAGAGACTTCAAATCACTCAAAGAACTATGGAGAGATACATGTTAAAAGTAACAAGAAGACATTGAAAACTAAATGCATGGGTAAGAGAGCAAACAGATGTTACTGACATCCTTGAAAAAATTAAGTCTGATATGGAGTTGGCCTGGTCATATTTCTACTGTGTTTTTTTTGGAAATAAGTCTAGGTCTTGTATTAATTTTTGCTCCAAAAGATGGCTCAGGGCATATTTTCAGGGGAGGTCATTCTTTCAACATATTTTTATATTTTCTTTTTCTATAGCATGTTCTCAAACATTATTTCCTCAATAAATTTTTTTTTTTTTTAACTATTCTTTATAATATGTTTGTTTTTAACCTATATTTCTGGCTTACCTTTGGCATTCTTCTGTAAAGTCATATCCCTAGTTTTCAAACTTTTTTTTTAATTGTCCACAACTGTATTCCGTATAAAACCAAATTCTAAACAAAATGTTTAATGAGAATATTTGATAGATTATTATCTATTACAAATCTTGGTTCTAGTTTTTTTTATCATTTCTTACATCAGAAAATCAATTTTCCAATAATTTAAAAGTATAGTCTGTTAAATAATTTCTTGCTCGGCTACCATTTTTAATCTGACAATTCTTTCATCTATCTCATCGCTGTAATTTAATTTATTTCTATGCAACACTTTTATATATTTCATCAATTCTGTTTCTAGAGAAGTTGAAGCAGGAATCTTTTTATAATTTTAAATGAGTAAGTTATTTATTTTATTTGCTATTTACTAAGGCAATAAATCTAAAGCGTGTGTGGTTGAAAATGCGAAGGTAGGGACCTCTACAGGTCTTAACCGCAAGCTTACGCATTAAAAATAATGTAGCCAATAACAATTAAAATAGTTATTCATGTTAACAGAAAAAATTATAACCGAAATAATAAAATATAAATAAAAAGACAATAAGAGAATGTTAGGAATATATTAGTTTATTAATGCTGCGAAAAATGTTTAATAATCTCTAATGATAAAATTACAAAATAAAAAATAAAGTACAACGGATCATAAATTAAGTTGTAAGATAGGAGTAATGAATATGATATTGTTTTTTAGAACTTTAATATCATTGCCGTTATTTAAATTCAAAGAATTAAAATGATTTATATGAATACAATTTATGTAATTGTTGCGATGTGATATTTACTAGATAGAATTTTTGACTTTTGGAGCCTACTTTATTTTGCTTTTGGCACTAGTAATTGTATTTTCACTCGAGAATTAACTTGACAATCATGAAAAATATTGTAATCTAGATGGCAGTGAAAATAAACTTTCGTAATAGATTTCTGGCTTTATTAGTTTTTTAGCAAGAAAATGGTTTTTTTTTTACTAATGCTTGTTTAATAGTCGTTTTGTCTAATTAAATTAACTTCTTAAAATTTCAAGCATTTTGTAATTTTTAGAACAAACAGGTCAGTAATTTTGTATTTTAATGATTATTTATAAATTAATTGTAGGAACCTTTGGTTTTATGGCAAATGGATATTATATATATTAATAGTACAAGATGACACATATAAATCTAATTTAAAAAAAAAAAAAACTAATAATGTTCCAATCAGCAAGTTTACAAAAATTTATAATAAAATTTTATGATTTCTTCACTTGGAAGAGAGTAGATTTCTTTTGTGAATTTTTGTTATTTATAAATAAAGGAAGGTTTTTGTCATTGATAAAAATTATTATATACATATCTTAAAATCTCTTTCTCAACATGCCTGGAAAAATAAGATTGATCTAAAAATCTTCATCAATGCTAACAACAAATGAAATCTGTCTAACATTGAGATCTGATTAAAAGAAAAAAGGTTATATTTTATAAGACAAGATGTAAAAAAATTATCCAGTCTAGTTTCTTTTATTTATTCATTGTAGCAGGTAAAATATTGTAATGCAAAAATCTACTAACATGAAGTTCTAAGGATTGAGAACCTGTTAATAACTCAAAAAATTCTATATACAATTTATATGAGATTATTGTTGAAATTTCTTGCATCAATGAAAGACTAATGGTATTAAATCTTGCTTTCCACAATGGTACTGATGATTATTTTATTAGTGCCCATGCTCCAATTTTAGATTCCAAGAATTCATAGAAGGAAAGATTTTATTCTTTGCCTAATAATATTATTGCAGCCATATCATTAGACATTTCTCGGAGACATTAATACATCCATTGGTATAAATAGTAGACTTTGGCTAAAAGTTGTTGGAAATGATATTTATGTTGTCAATTCAAGTGGTCTGTTGTTATTGAATTTTTGCAAATCTCAAATCCTTTGTTTAGGTAGAAAAATGCTATAAAAACATGGATGCATCCATGCTCAAATATGGCAGCATTTAATAGATTACATTATAGTTAAGAGTCAGAATATGAGATCATAAAATATAAACATAAGCATAGATTATTCGCTGGGTTCTAGATTAGTAAATTCCACGATATAAAATTATTTGATGCCTTAAAAAGTAGATCTTATTCTAATCATATTAACAAAAAAACTGATGTTCATCTTTTAGAAATATGTGTATTAAACTTCAATAACTATTAAACACCATTCATATTAAATGAAGTATAGAATTTTTTTAAGGAATGTATTATGGAAATAAATCTATTCTTGGGTTCATTAAAAAGAATCATGATTGATTTTCTAATGATCTAATTATTAGTGATTTGATTAAAAGTAAATAGCATTTTCTGCTTGACAGAATAATAAATGGGGAGCTTTATAAAAAAAAATGGAGATTTGAAGGCAGATGTTTATTGATTATAAAGAAGGCTTAAAAATGATTAGTGGATTAAAACTTCAATGGAGATACAGACGTGCTAATTATGGTTACTCTAGGTCTTTTTTTTTGATGCGCTAAAATTAGCATATGGAGGCGAGAAACAGTATCACAGTCCTATTAAATCCAGCAATGACATTCTCGTATATTGTTAATGATATTTTGAATAGAACGGTGGCACATCCTGATAAAATACCTGGAGAAGTTTTAATACATGGTAGTGATATGTTTAGCTTAAAAAATATTGGAATTTTTTTAGGAATATGTAGATCCATGAAGTTGTGCTGCCTGATGATCTTAAGCTTGCTTCTATTCCAGTTTTTAAAAGTAAAGGGAATAGATAAGTCAAGAGTTGTTAGCCGAGTGGTCATCGCACCTGCCTTGCAAGCAAGTAGTTGGTTGCAGACGGGTGTGGGTTCGCATCCCGGCCGATGCTATGACATATGAAAAAAAAAAAAAGGGAATAGATAGGATTGCAATATGTATCATTGTTATCGCTTTCTTGCCGGTGAATGGAAGACAAGTATTAAGAACAAAGGAGTGATTTATATATTGCTTTTATAGATTTGCTCAGAGCTTTTGAACCATTTCAAATTACATAGCCAATATATGGGTATTTAGTGATTATTAGTTAGAGAGCCACTTTCCATATTAATCTGAGTTGGTTAGGTGAACAGTGTGCAGGCTAATTAAAAATGTGATTGTAATATATGTGACTGCTAAAGCTAATGGAAGATGTGTAATACTTCTATAGGTAGTATTTGTTCTTTACCTTTGTACAACAACTAAATTTGTATGAAATTATAAACCAATAAATTAATAATAAAATTAAGTACTTATAAATTAGTCCTGACGGTGAAACTTTAGTTTCATTACTTATAATTATTTATAACAGCTAAATATTTGATAGTACGTTTTAATTAATTAATTAAATAAATTTAACTTATAAAGATTTAAAGCATCATTTTTAACAAAGTTGTAAATAACATTTCCACTTTCTGTATTAATGTCAATTTATATTTGTGGCAAAGATGGCCATCTTTAAAGCATAAGTAGATCAGTGGTAGATATAAAAATATTCTAGAGATCTTCAACAACTTATCTTTGAAAGTTAAATTTACTTATTTAATTAAATAAAATGTACTATTAAATATTTAGTAGTCATAGATTATCATAGTGATTTTAATGAAGACTAAAATTTTGCCATCCCGACTAATATGTAGGTACCTACAATAATAATAAATTATATAAGGCAGTCTACAACTATTTAACATTTAGTGGGGAAATAACTATATAGCTATAATTAGCTTGAGGATAAAAATCTCAGACATATATAGATTGGTAATGTGAGTACTAATGCAGTATTAGCAGAAACAAATAATGTTATTGTAATATGATGTGACCTTCTGAAGTGATAATTATATTACTATGGGGTGCTGAGAGACATTTGAAATAATCAAAATAAGTAGTCAAAATAAGTCATAGATCATATGACCCTATCTCTTAAGCCTGTAAGTTATAAACAATGAGGATTGCCAATTCCTCTACAAGCTTTATGATAAATGCTTAGCCAGAGCCAGCACTTAAAATATCTCTGTCAGGAACCCCTCCCCAAACCCCTGACCATGGTTTTGTGCTTTGGCACTCCTCAGAGAGGTGTCAGGGTAGGTTCAGACACGATCAAAATAAGACAAATTTATGATGGCATATTTTTAAAGTGTAAATTATATATTATCTTTTCATAACTTGAAAATATATATTTAAATCTTTACAAATATCCACTTACCTTAATAATATAATTCTTACTATAAAACCATGATAATAGTCAAGCGTTGGTGGCCGAGTGGTTAGCATAGCTGCTTTACAAGCAGTTGTCTCGGGTTTGTTTGACACATGAAAATAAAAAAAAACGTGATAATAATGAGGAATTTTGTCAGTGTATTCCTAAAATTAATTTTTTTTTAGTCTTTATCATTATTTTTTAACTGCAATCTCTTGGGGAAAAAATAGCTAAAAAAAAAAAAATTAATTTTCTCTACTAAATCTTTTTAAGTCCAGAATCTAGAACTAATGTATATTTTTAAAGATAATGTTTCTGAGGAAGACAGAACAAATCTACATATTTATAATTAAATTTTTGTATCTAGATCCACTTAAAAGTACAAATCTATGCAAAAAAAAATTTATTAAATCTTTACATCAGTGCATTATTAGGCCATTATTATTAATTTCATTAGCTGCATTTTGTTGAATGTATAATTGCCTAAATTGGTGTAAGACAATAATTGTAGATGTCATGATGCTGCTCATGTGATATTTGTTTGTTCTCCAATATTACTTAATTAAACATAAATAAGCATATAATCATCTTGGCCTTTTCTATATAAAAAAATGTAATTAGTGTGATTAAATGTATTGTGCCATTACAATTTAGTCATTAGCTAAATTTGTAGTAATGTGCATGAAAGAAAATGCTGAACAAAAATCATCATCACATTTTTATATAGTAAAGGAAGGTGTAGGGCACCCAAATTTAAACCCTACAAGATCCAGTTCTAAAAGCTTAAGATAGAAAGAGAGTGGGGCAATAGTTATATTCTTTATTTGTTTGTGTGTTGATAAAAACTTAAAAATAGTAGTACACACATTTAATAGTTAATTTTTTTTTGTTAAAAAGTGAAGTTATAACTTGTTACACATATATAGGCAGTGTATGTGTAAGCTATTTAATTGTTTCATATTTCAAATATTAAACTCTCTTCAAAGCTAACCTGCATTCGCTAAATTCTAATATTTTATTCTATTTTATTATTTTCTGTTTATCCATGATTATAATTTGGGGTTTAAGAGTTATAGTTTGGGATTTGAAGGTTAAAAATTTAAATTTTGATATTAAAATCATAATTTCTAAAAAACATTTAGATTATTGTAATAGGCCAGCTTTATAAATGAGTTGAATAAGTGTGTGTGTACATTACATACATAAATGTACATTTTATTACATATTGAAAAAGAAAAGGAAGATCTGTTAAATTATATATATGTTTTTTGGTTTTTTTTAAACAATTTTGTTTTGATAAAAGTGGTTTTCTGTTAAAAACTCAGACAGTTGTGACAGTTACATAAGAAAAAAAAGGATTAAGACAATTTTTACTTCAAAACAGGATTAATCTGAATAGTCAAGATAGTGTGATTTTTATATTTTTCTTTAACCAGCAGATAGAGAAAGTCACACTATCACTCTAATTGGGTGAGTTGACTCAAAAATCAAGTATAAAACCTGTCTGGGAAAAATCAGAGGGAGATTTTTTTTAAATATTGAAACTAAGAGACAAGCGTTTGATTCATCAGATATCAATTATAAAATCTTTTTTTTTTATATAAAGTTTTTGAAGATTAAAATATAAGGATGTCGGGCTAGGAAAAATATATAGGTCATATGGGCTTTTCTGGCCGCCAGAGTTAGCACATCATATAGGAAGGAAAAAAAAGTAATAAAAAAGTCTTGTCTGAAATTAAAATATTATACACCAGATGACTGAAAGAAATGCGATATTTTCAGTAAGAGAAAAGATTCACCTGCATTTGAAAGCTGAAGGAAAACGATTAATCGATTGATAAGTATTAAATCATCTAGTACAAATTGAATCATCTACTACAAATTGAATCCAGTGACTGAGTTTAAACCCGAGAAAAAAAGTATAAACCTGAAGACAACTGATATACTTCATCAATTAAAAGAATCATGCTTAACAGGAAGAGAAGAAAAGTTCCAGTGCCAATACGATTCCCATTAAAGCAAATAACCTCTGTAGAATCATCACCATCAAATAATTATACACTTAAAGAGACGGTTCCAAAGAAACACGGAAATTGTTGCTGCCAAAGTATAGATATTAAACAAGATAAATTTGAATCATTGGAAGTCGCTACCAAAGAATAGAACTGGTAATATGAATTTTTTATATATATTTTCTTTATGATATCAGAGACTTAGTAAAACTTTTGCAATAAAGTTGTATATTTTTGTTTGTTATCTCAGAACTTTTAAAACAGTTAAGATCGATTGAAACCAAGAATTTCTTACTAGTGATAACCATAAGCTTCATTAATGATTTTATGTGTACTAAAATTTTGATTGTCTATTAACCTAAAGTTATGAAATGTTATTGATATGTAAAATATTATTTTTTTTTTGTATTATTATTTTGGTTTTAAATAATCTTTTAGTTTTCATGGGAATAAACACGCACATACATAATAATACTTGTTGCATATATGTAATTGTGTGTGAATGTAAAATAAGAGGCAGTATTGAAATATTGGATTATTTGTGTTTTAAGTTAAAGTATAGCATTTCAGAGCTTAGAAGGGAGGGGGAGAAAAAGGTACTTTAAAACTTGTTTCTAACAAACTTGCTCTTTCCAATTTTACTAACATTTATTTTTAATCATTTTACTTTACAGGTTAGATTGTACAAGTATGTGTGCAAAAAAGAAAAAAAAAAGAGTGAAAATTTTTTTTTATGAAATATTTTCTTGTGAATTGAAAACTTTAGCAAACTTAGTATCCAATTTGAAATACATTATATATATTTGACAGGAAAGGGGGAAGAATTTAAAATTAATGTTATGATTTTAAAACAGTCGATTATGATTATTGTTGTTATTGTTAATATCAATTTTCATGTAGATATAGAAATTTTTTTTTTTTTGGCTGCAGAAAGGAGTTTGCTATTAATTGAAAGGAGACCCTTTGATTCCTCTTGGAGGCCTTAAAGGAACCGAGCAGGCCAAATTCCTAATGTCCACTCTATACGTTGTTGTCGTTGCAGCTGTTATTACTATGTGATTATTCATATAGTATACGAACATGGATGGGCTGCTCACCAACACGCATTAGCCAGCGTGGTGAGTTTATTGGCTTTTTACCTCTGAGTTTAAGATCAAGAAACACCATGGTCTTTCTTCTCAGTGCCTGATAAAGCAGAATGAATGTTTGTGTAAATGATAAATATTTTTCCAATACATATATACAATTATGACAGACAAAAATAAAGTATGGCCCTTATTCCCAGGAGGCTGTAAAGTCACCAACCAAGGCAGCGGTTGGTGGCCGAAGGCGGAGGGTGCTAAGAATCCCCTGATTGCGGACCCAGGCTGCCATTTGATGATGACTTTTTATTTAGGTACTTACAACTGCAGATCACTTTCAAGTGAAGGAAGATTGCAAGAATTAGAAGAAGAACTGTCTTATATTAAATGGGACATTATTGGACTTTGTGAAGTTAGAAGAAAAGGAGAAAGAAACAATTGATTTAAAAAGTGGACATATACTCTATTATAAAGGCACACATATTGGAAATACAAGTGGAGTAGGATTCATTATAAATAAAAAGTGGAAGAACAATATTGTGGAGATTGATGGTGTATCGGACAGAGTGGCAAGATTAGTTATACAACTTAATAGCAGATACCGAATGCAGATAATTCAGGTTTATGCCCCAACAAGTTCTCATAGTGATGAAGTAGTAGAAGATTTTTATATGGATGTACAAAAGGCTTTCGATCAGAGTAAACAACATTTTAAAATTGTTATGGGAGACTTTAATGCTAGAATTGGTAGACAAATGAAAGATGAAATTGCTGTAGGTAATTTTGGTTATGGTAATAGAAATGAGAGAGGACATAGACTTGTGGAGTTTGCAGAAAAAGAAAAACTTTATATTATGAATTCATTTTTTGAGAAAAATGTTAAAAGGAAATGGACATGGAAGCATCCAAATGAAGGTACAGCAGAATTGGATTATATTTTGACTACCAGAAAATACATATTTCAAGATTGTAATGTTCTTAATAAATTTAACACAGGAAGTGATCATCGATTAGTAAGGTGTAAGTTACGTGTTAATGTAAAACTAGAAAGGCAAAAATTATTAAGAAAAACAATATTTACAGTTGATATTCCTAATCTTCAGAAACATTCTAATGAATTTAAATTAGAACTTACAAATAGGTTTCAAGTGTTAGGAGATTTTGAACATGATACAGATTTGAATGAAATTAATATGAAAATAACTGATACACTTTTAAAAACTGCAACAAACATAGCTGGTAGAAAAAAGCAGCAATTGACTAATAAAATTTCTACTGAGACTAGAGAATTTATGAAGAAAAGAAGGAATATGAAGATATACAAAAATGATGTATTAAAAAGAATTGAATATCTCGAATTTTGTAAAATGGTACGGAAAAGAGTTGAAAATGATATAAGAAAGTATAACTGTGAAATAGCAAGGAAAGTTGTAGAAGAAAATAAAAGTCTCAAAAATGTTAAACAACATTTTGGTATTGGTAGGAAATTTATATCTGCAATAAGAAAAAAAGATGGAATTATTACTAAAAAGAGAGATGACATCATGAAATTGGTAGAAGATTTTTATCAAGAATTATATAGTAATAAAGAACAAGTACCTCCTATATCTATTACATCTTCCGAATTGCCCAGAATTTTAAATGAAGAAGTGAGACATGCAATTAAGTGTATGAAGAAAGGAAAGGCTCCAGGAAATGATGGAATTATAATTGATATATTAAAAGAAGCAGGTGAAGAAATAGAAACAATTTTAGCAAAGTTATATACCAAATGTCTAAATGATAAAGATGTACCGGAAGATTGGAAGAATGCAGTAATAATATTAATATTTAAAAAAGGTGATAAAGAAGATATTAGAAATTACAGACCTATCAGCCTTTTATCAGTTTTATATAAAATTTTTACCAAGATAATTACAACTCGTCTACAGAGAAATTTGGATTTCCACCAACCAAGAGAACAAGCTGGATTTAAAAATGGTTTTAGTACAATAGATCATATCCAGGTATTGAGAGAAGTCATAGAAAGGACAAACGAATATGAGTTGTCATTATGTTTTGGATTTGTAGATTATGAAAAGGCATTCGATTCTATACACATTTCTTCAGTGGTTAAAGCATTGGATCATCAAGGTATAGATCCAGGATATTGTCATATTTTAAAGAATATTTATAAAAATGCAACAGCAACAAATAGATTACATAATGATACTGGAAAAATCAACATTGAGAAAGGTGTAAGACAAGGTGATTCCATATCTCCAAAACTCTTTACAGCAGTGCTGCAAGAAGTATTTTGTGGATTAAAATGGGAAATTAAAGGAATGAAAGTAAATGGAGAGTATTTAAGTCATTTAGATTTCGCAGATGATGTAGTTGTTTTTGCAACTAATGCTTCAGAGCTGCAGGAAATGTTGCAGGAGTTAGCAGATGAAAGTAGAAAAGTAGGACTAAAGATAAATGTTAAAAAGACTAAAGTAATGTTTAATCGATTTGCTCAAAATATGAAAATAAAGATTGATTATGAAGAATTAGAAGAAGTTAACAGTTACAAATACATTGGTCAGATTATTAATACAGATGGAAACATAATGGAGGAAATTAATCATAGAATTGAACTTGGTTGGAGTGCTTTTGGTAGAAATAACTTGATACTAAAAGGAAATATGCCTATGTGTTTGAAAAGGATGGTTTTTAACGTGTTTTACCAGTTCTTACTTATGGATCTGAGACTTGGACACTTAATAGAAGAGCAATACAGAGACTTCAGACCACTCAAAGGAGTATGGAGAGATGTATGTTGGGAGTAACAAGAAGAGATCGAAAACGCAATGTATGGGTAAGACAACAAACAGGTGTTACTGACCTTATTGAAAAAATTAAAAGATTGAAATGGAGTTGGGTTGGACATATTGCTAGAAGAGATGATAATAGACGGACAATTGAAATTTTAAACTGAATTCCAAGAGATTGTAAAAGACCCAGAAAGAGACCACATGTGAGATGGATGGATGAAATAAGAAAATGTGCAGGGGTGTTGTGGAGAAGAGAAGCTAAAGATCGGAGAAGATGGATTAAACTTGGAGAGACCTTCATCCTGCAGTGGATTGATAATGGTTGATGATGATAGAAATTTTTATGTATACGTTAGAAATGCGATAATAAATGTTAATTTGTTTTATCAAACAGAGGCGTATATATTTCATTAAGAGTATATATATTTTTATCAGTTGTGATCATTCATCATCAAGGTGAATATTAGCTATTTAAGTTCCAATTAGATATACAAGATCAGCCACTAATTATTAATTTCTGAAAAGAAATTTTATAATTGGCTTAGTCCTAAAGCTGTTGTTGAAACCATTATCGTTATCATTGTCATCATCGTCATCATCTCGTTTTACTTAATGAGATAAATAAATGTTTAAAGGCCATAAATAAATAGTAATTTCATGGTATTTAGTTGATATTTGTAAATAATTGTAATAACTACCATTCCATCATCTATATCATGCAAGGATGAGTGAAATGCCATCCTAAATTAATAGTAATCTGAGCTAGCAAAACTTATAAAGATATTGAAACACATTTATTATGTTAAGATCTGGGAAATGATTTCTGTCTAATGTAATTTATATACTCTACTTTAGTTTAAGGATGTTTTATGTTTACCTAAATATTAGTGCGTATAGTGATATGGCTCTAAAAGCAAAATCCTCCATTTTTATTAGAAATAAAGGACCACCAAGGGATTCAAACCCGGTACATGTGAAAAGGTTGTAAGATATAACTGTGTCTAGGTTCAGATAATCTAGTGGCACCCTGCTAGACCATATTCACTTGTTATTTATTTAAATATGCACTTGACATCAAACCAAGAGATGAAAATGAATAAAATCTACCGTCTGTATACCTGAGATATTTTATTGAGTTACCAGTGTACTCACCCGCTTGATGTTATTTTCTGAGTTATAATAGTTTGTTCTTAATAATTGTTTATAGTTTCTACTTGTTTATTGATGATACAATGCCTGCCTAACCAGGGATTGAAAT
The DNA here is from genome assembly GCA_028023455.1 of Epiperipatus broadwayi. Lineage (NCBI taxonomy): Eukaryota > Metazoa > Onychophora > Udeonychophora > Euonychophora > Peripatidae > Epiperipatus > Epiperipatus broadwayi. Next base: position 4,698,720 of record JAQFVV010000030.1, on the reverse strand, counting down.
AGGCCCGACACCTTAAATGATTAGTCTCCAAGCATTATTGTTTCTAATTATGATATCTTTAGAAATCTAATTATAGAAATATGTTTAATTTATTCCTACTCATTTTAATATTTATTTACTATTATAGCTACTATCCAGGTATAAAATGGTAATATTTATATTTGAATTCTTTTGAGCAATTATTTAAGTTACAATGGATCTTTGATCTCCGTATTTATGTTACAGTATATATCAATGATATCAGTATGATTATAAATTTATATATCAATAATAGAAGATAAAAATATTTTATACTTGGGTTTATATAACATATAAATAACATTAGCTAGAAATTCTTGTATTCAATATTAATACAAATAAATACTAATATATTTTTAAAACTAAATATTAAATTTGAATTTCTTCAGAAAAAAATTTGCAGTTGTTAGTGTGTATATAATTCATTATAAAACATCTCATGATTATTATTTTTAAATGCATTTGCATATGCGCATAAATAAAAAATGGAGTTATTGGTATTTGTGAGTTTTCAAGTAAACCAAAATGGCAGCCTGTATTTTTGATAAATCTACACTGGGGGGTGACAAAAAAAATTGCCTGTTTAGGAAACGTATTTAATAATTACATTTTATTTTTTATTACTGTTATTTTAAAGAAATAAATCTTTGTGGAAAAATGAATTACAATATTTACAGTTTATTTTCTTTTTGTTTGGATTAACTTATTAACAGAAAAATGGAAATATATATGTATAAATACAATATTTACACTTTATTCATGTCGGCAGCATGCAATAATACATTGCACATACTTTTCAAGAGGGCAGGATCCTATACTTTGGAAACAATCCACTGCATCATGTTCGGTGATAAGAAAGTCCCAAATTTTCATCATTATGACAATTTATCCCCAAAAAAAAAACTGCTGACAAAAAGAAACACACTGAATTAAATCAAAGCACAACAATGTTAAGAGCTCGTCATTACCCATGTTATAAGTAAAAAAAAATTGAAATAAAGCTTCTTAAAACCCTTAGAGACCTGAACGGCCATTTTGAATTCCCAGAAAAAATTACAGGACATACAATTTTAAATGAAATGTCTAATTTATTACAAAAAATAAAAATATATATACATTTTTATAAAGTGCAAATATGAAAGAATCTAATGAAGCTGATAAAGTAGTCATTATCACAAAAAAATAATTAAAAAAAGATTTTTCACATTTTTAAACATATTTATTTTTACATTGGTTCACAAACTCTCAATTTTGAAAGGTATAACCTAAAATTACAATTTCATAGACAGCTTCATTACATTCGTCACAAAATGCAGAAAAAAATAATATATAACATGACCTACCTGAGTTACAGTTTGTTGGTGTAATGTGGCAGAAGGTGACAATTTCAGTTTCGTTTTTTTACTAACCAGCCTATATGTTCAATTGTTGCAAGCAGTTGTTTTTCTAGGCCCTCTATGCGGGATATCTATTAGAAATGCAAGGTTTTAGTGTGGATCAAAAAAAAATAACAGTAATAACTTTAGTAAAGTGTAAGTTATGGGGGTAAAAAATAATTACTATATTATTGAAAAATCATGGGTGGAGTGAGCTAAATTATGCATTATTTCATAGGAAACCATAATAGCAAAGTATGCTATAAAATAAATAAAAAGTTATCTACAATGAAATGAATAAAAACATAGTAAATTCTAAGTTATGGGTGTAAAAAATAATTACTATATTATTGGAATATCATGAGGGGGAAGGCGAGCTAAACTATGTATTATTTTATAGGAGACCATAATAGCAAAGTATGTTATAAAGTAATTAAAAACTTATCTACAATGAAATGAATAAAAACAGTAAATAAAATAAATAATCCAAAGGAATTACAAGCAATTATTATATATGAATGGGAGATGACGATGACTGTTGATTCAGCATTGGGAGGCATTTATTTTCACATTTGTAGTCATATAGAACAGGTGAATAAGGCAGAGTGGATAGTTTGAAGACAGTTTGCAAATCTATAATTGGCCTTATTTTATAAATCATATCATGCTCTTAACCAGTAATTGGGGGCATGGTTTTATTATTATTGAAATGTAAATTATTTAGAATACCAAAAAATCGATCTCGGATCATAACACTAGCAAGTACCGGTTGATGCAAATATTCATTTTTAGACCAAATAAATTTTAGTTTTGGTATGCTTGATATAGTACAAACATGAATAACCATATCAAAAAATGCATTCAACTCAGCGGGTGACAGATCAACCCACTTCGGTAATCCCTTCCACTCTGAAGCATACCTATTGCTTTCAGTGCAAATGTGGTCATATAATTTTCTATCAAAAAATAAATGAAATAGACCAGGAATTGAATACTCACGGGTAATGGGGAAATTTAGTCCTGGAGAGTCACTGTAATCCACAGAAGAAGACGACGACGAAGCCTCAGAATCAAACACATCGTCAACAGGAAAGTCTTCGTCAGAATCAAAATTACGTTCAGTGGAGAAAGAAGTCATATCTGCGGGTAATTTTTTTATATGTTGATAAAATCTAGAAAGAAAAAAAAAATTATAAAATTTTAATAATGTACTTTACAAAAATTACTATAAAAAATCTAAAATTTTTATACGTACAAAAAGATAGAAAAATGGCGAAGAGAAAGAAAAAAGACCCGTAACTGTGACGTATACGGTTGGCGCGCTATTGCAGTCGAAATTGCAAACTTTTTTTTACGTGCTCGGCGGTCTCAAAGGGTTTTAAAGAATTTTAGTGGAATTTATTCTTTTTTTAAAATTTAACAATTGATTTATTAATTTTAGTTTAATTTAACAACTAACATGTCTTTGATAGATTATAGCCCTCTAAACTGTAAACTTATAAAAATACAGGGTGCCATCTTGGTTTATTTGAAAAGTCACAAGTACCAAAAAGTGTAATAAAGAACAAAGAAATCACTATAAACAGTGGAGTTGCAATATTTGCTTACATTTTGTTTCAAGTTCCCCTTCGTGTTATCATGTATTGCTTATGTAGTTCACATTTTGTTGAAAAGTTCTGATTCTAGAAAAGGACATTATTTTACTGAACTGTATGTAAGTGTATAGTATTTTTCAATATGTATATATAACACAAACACTTTTTTTGTGTGATATGCATATATAAATGAAGATTATAGTATAAAGAAAATTAAGAAAATTATAATAATAGTTACTAATAATAAATGGCACTTGTGGATTATCCCGGAACCCAAGATTGGGATCTATGTTTTTTTTTTTAATTATACTTTTTTATAACCCTAACAAATGTTTTATTTATTAATATTAGAAAATATCAATAAATCGATTATAAATTTCTGTTGAAAAAATGACAATGTATTATAAATTCCATTCATAAGATTAAATTAATTAATTTTTTGTGTGTGTGTTTTTATGTGATGCAATATTAACAACAATTAATTAATTACATAATGGAGTTTGTACACTTAAAATTTTATATAAAAAACATGCAAATCATAGAAATGCATTTGTCAGTAGTGAGAAAAAAGTATCTTTTTATTTATGGTGGTAACTTGGAAAGAGTAGATATTGATTTTCTCTTTAACTAAATTGAATATTATTGATATATATTATATTGAAGTGTGTGAATATATAGCATTAGGATAAATAATATGAAAAATAAAATTATATGTATGTATATAGCATATATATTACATACATTTATTGCTATTTTTTAAAGTTAACAGGAATTTGTAATTGATTTATTGATATTTTTTTAATGTTAACAAGTAAAACATTCATTGGAGTTACAGGATAAGTGCCCCTGAAAATGTATAATTAAAAAAAAACTGGCTGCCAACCTTGGTTTCAGGATTATCTTAAGTACCTAATAAAGTGTCAAAACGTATTTGCAAATTTATTTATTTTTATATACATTATATATTTTTTTTCCTAAATGTACACAACATTTATTTATATAAGATTACAATAATCCAGAAAAAAGAAAAATTAGCTTTGAGTTACAAAATATATGATTTACATTCATTTAAAAATAAAAATAATAAAATAACTTATTGTATATCTTTTTTAAAAAATAAAGTATACCTCTAATGCAATTAAAATATTTTGGAAGATATTTTTTCTCTTCAATAACTTTTTTACCTCCCTATAGAATACTATAGCAAGTTCGTTATCAACGACCAATGGCTTCTTTAATTGCTTTGATGTTTTTAAATTCATATCAAGATCAGAATCTATAAAGTTACCCTTAATTGCCATTATCCACTTTGAATTCATGATTAAACTCTTGAATACTTTAATCTTTTTGACAAAATTTTAAATGATATATAATTCGATTTTTTTCTCCCACATTTTGTTACACATATATTGCAGCATATAGGAATTTGAAAAGGATAAAAAAAAAATCATCAAATGTATATGTTTTTAATGTAATCCAAATAAGCATTATTAATAAAGATGATCTCATATAGTGCTCAAAGAGATGAAAAAATGGTTGCTGTGATATCATAAAATTTATTAAATTTACGAATTTTAATTGGTTTTTATTTTGGGTAGCATATAGTTGAAATAATGTATATGGATGCAGCATATATCACAGCTACAATTTGATTAAAAAGTGAATGTTTTCTTATAAAAGTTGAATTCTTAGAAATAAGTTATGTTGCAGCACCAGAAGAAAGTAATGTTTTCAGAAAAGTATGTTATCATGTGTGAAAACTATTCCATTTATTTTATAGAAATTAAATTAACATTTACTAAATTAAAATATTAACAAATAAAAATTGAATAATAGTTATGCTCAGCGTAATTTTTTTTTGAGAGAACTCTTAATTTTTTAACAAAAGTATTTTGAAAGACACTAACTGTTATCTATTTATACGAACAAAATTTATTTCTGAAGAAATAAATTTATCAAATTAATATTAAACTATTAAACTGCATTCCATATAAATAATTATGTTTAAGAAACAACACCAATTAAAAAAAAAACAATTGATACAAATAATTAATTGATAATATGATCAAGTTATTTCTATATAAGTACAAATCTGCTAAGTTGTGTTAGTAGTATTTTTTGTGTACAATTTTTTTTTCAAATATTTATCACGCCCCGCACCCCCACCCCCCTCTAAAATAGTAATGTTGATTAGATTGGGTAATCATCTATAATGGGTTAAAATAATCATTTTTGGTTAGAATTAAGAAACATTCACAGAAATCTCTATGTTGAAAATAAATATGATCATTCTAATTCCAGAAAAAAGATAAAAGTTAAGAAGTTTTATATTAACTATGCAAACCAATTCATAAAATACAAATATATCTACATATGTAACTGATTCTGTATATATTTGACATATCGTACTTCTATTTTATAATTATTGCATTGGAATTTATTAAAACATTTCAAGACTACCTAATAGGAGCTGTCTATTTTATCTTTCTTAATATATCCTTCCCACTGAAAAAATAGTATTGTTTTTCTGTCTAGACATTTTGAAGTAATTTTTATAATGTAAATGAGATCTTCATAAAAATTAAGCTTAAGTTCACCAAAAAAATCTTTTTTTAGGAAATTTTTTATCGTTTATTCATTTCAGATGCCAAATGCAATGAAACTTCGTGTTATAATAATGGACTTAATAGTAGTATCCACATATAGAAAATCGAAGAACATGATGATTGAGATTATGATTTTACCATCATATTTTTAGAGTTGTCTTTCTACTTGAGATGTTAAAGGGTGTTTAAAATATTAAATTAATATTCTCGAGTCATCTAAACTATTTCATCATATTTTTAGAATGTTATTGAGCATTCTTAAATGAAAATCTTCCAGTGTTTTAGATTATGTCAATAGGAGTTCTATGGTTCACTTCTATACAATAAATTTGACAAAATAACTCTTTAGGGTCAGATTGACTTTAGGTCATCATGGGTGTGACGAGAATCTCGGCCTCAGGATGACCTTTGAGCGTTCCATCTTCAGATTTTAAATTGGATGGATGGTTGAAGAGTTGGAGTGTGCTTAATATATATCTGAGCACTTATTGCATATATGTGTAGAGATGATAATCTGGACCAACTGATGATTGCTGTTTTAGCATGAAATACATATATTGGTGATTATTTATCTTTTCAACATACATGTGTTCAAGTGTATCAGTGATATGAGGTAGAATGATGGATCGTGTGAAAGTATGTGCTCATACATATATCCTATATATTAAAATGTCAAAGTGTGTTTAAAATATTAAATTTTCTTAAATCATCTAAACTAAAAGCTGATGGAAATTTTTTTTTCATCACAGGATGATAAAACTTTTTTTTTTTTTTTGATCTGTAATTTCTATACCAAAGTATTTACAGATTGTATTTACAACAGAACATTCTGTGAATTTTTTTTATTGAATTGATAAGAAAACAATCATCATCATGCTATAAATCTAGAAACCAAGAAAGTAAAATTCTTCTATTTTGTTTTTAAGTGGGCAAATATAAAAATTACCCTTTAAACTTATATGACAACTTTATTTAATCTTTTATAAATTATTCTAAAAGTCATTCATTATCTTTGCTTTATTCCATTTTAATTTTAGCTGCTCAGATTTACCTCAGCATTAATACAATTTCTTTTCATACCAGTACTAACTAAGGTGAACATTAATGCCTTGACCAAATCAATAAAAATAATGTATAAAACTCATCTTTGCTCATTATATTTGTACCCCCCTTTCCATTGGTCTACAGCAAAGTCATAAATACTGTTTATGACTGGAAATAACATACTCAAAAAAAAAAAACATTGAAAATATTTCTCTAGTAATGGAATACAATGATATTCTATGATAATTACTGAAGTTTTTTCTTTTCCCTTTGTTTTTATAAATTGGAATAATAGAAATATCCTTATATTCAGCTCCAAACTTCATAAGTCCATATATTCCTAAGTAATTTCAATAATTTTGAAGATAATATTCATATTTTATAAAGCTTCTCCAAATATTCTCATTAGAACTCGGCCTCTGCATTTATTAGTTTTTAAAGAACTATTGTAACTTAGTTAAGCGGAATATTTTTGTCTAGATTTAAATGAACAGATAAGATTGATAATTACCATATATAAAAGCTATCCGTGGATTTAACACTTATGATATTGTATCCATGTCCCTTTATGATTAAAACAGGCAAAACTCTCTTTAAGTATTGCCACTCAGTGCAAGCCAGAGTAAGCAATCGATGCCAGAAGGCTTATGTATAAAATTCCCATCTAATGCCTACTCATCCAATATCTCCAGACTAGATTCTGGCTTGTGGCTTTCATCAGCAAGCATAAGAAGTAGTGATCACGTGATGTTTATTGGCTTAGTCCCTTTATGATATTTTTTAGATAAAAAATGTCAGTCTCCTTTGATGTTTTTAATCTTATCAATAATTCTAAGTTGTTGTTTTTTTGTAAATTGTTGAGTGCATTTAAATCTCCTTATTGTTTTTGAAATTGTGCATTCTATTACATTTTCTTTTAATGTAGTAACTAATATTATGGTTATTGTTAGAAACCTAGTCAAGATTTTTTTAATGAACTTAAATTTATTTGCTTTGATTACGACACCTTAAGAAAATTCTATGCCTCGGTAACATAACATGCTTGAAAGTTAAAAGGTGTCAGATTTGGTGTTTAATAGCTGTTGAAATTCAGCATAAATAGTACATATGCAGTACTGAACAAAACATTTTAAAATATTTTTTAGGATTTTGTTTATAAATGTGAATTCAACACCATGCAGCCTCTTTTTGCTCAATAATCTGTCCTTTTGAAGCAACTTGTGGTTATCTGTTCTTCAATTAATCTTTTTTTTTAATCTGAAACCTGAATTTACTGTAAGAAATAGATTAATCTTTGACTGTAACAGCTTCTTAACTATAAGTACTATCCTCTGTATAGATCTTTAAAAATTTGCATCACGGCAAATTTATACATGCTGTGCTCCTTTATCTACTTATCAGTGTCGAATAATTGTTACTTACAAGTTTTTCTATCATTTTATGATCCATCCACCAATCATCCATGATATGTAAAGTGAGCTATTTTTAAACAACCTTATATAGGGTGTTTTATACTCTTGGAAGATAGAGGAACTCTTAAATAGGTCTGCCCAAATAATTAATCCACTTTCAAAGTGAATCATTTTTTGATTAATATTGCTTCATGGGAGATGACAATTCAGTTTTGTCTGTCATCATTATTTTCCTAATGCTTGAGCTTTTGCAAAGAAAAGAAAAAATGATTAGAATCAGAATGGTTTTTATTCAGGATTAGTGGTTGCATGATATATTTCTTATGGACTATATATAGTAACAAAATCAGTTGGTAATAAATGAGTAGATTCCTTGTTCTAAGATGCTTCTAGTACTTTTGCCAAGAAAAGAAAAAGATTAGAATGAGAATTGCTATGTCTTTAGTTTAGGGAGGAAATATGATTGTCCCAAATACACAATTAAAAATGAGACCTGAAACTCATTATATTGTTAATATATATGGTAAGAGCAATTATACTGCGCTTCAAAAGCTCATTGGTGAAGTTAGAAAAATCGTAGTTAAATATCAGGCTTAGCACTTTCGAGGTCTTTTAACCTCATATTCATAGCCGAAGAAATAGAAACATTATAGTGTTGTTGACGTTTGCTAATATATGCAAATTAGGCTTCATATTCAAAACAAAAATGGGGGGGGGGGTTTGGAGGAGAATAAGTACAAAGAAGACTGAAAAAAGACTTATAAAGATAGTAGAAGTTATGTTTGGTAGATTAATCATTATTCCTCATTTTTGAAGATCATTCCGCTATCCATCACTTTGTATTTCATTTAGACCAAGATAATATCTTAATTATAATTTATCAAAAAGAAATTGGCTTATATTAGTCAGAACTCATGCTAAATAAATCTTATTGTATACAAAATCTAAATAATGAACGTAAAGAAGTTTAAATTAAGATATATTTTGTGATTTTTTTTTTTTCCAAAGCATCCTGGTTATATTATGTCTGTTTTTGTTTTTTTTTAATTCTAATATTGCTGAAAACAGAAATAAAAGCTTTATTTAATTATTTGATATATCATTTTTAATGTCATCACTTTTTCTTATAAGTAATCAAATATTCAGTGTTATCTGAAAACTATTTAGCCCCAAAATAGTAAATATTGTTGGGTTCAGAAAATTAATTAATAGTCAACATATTTATATAAAAAACTCACCCTCATAAAACTGACTGGAGAACTATATAAAGAAATCATATATAAACACATAACATTAATATATTTGTCATTTCCTGTCATTTTGTTGTTTTGATTTTATATCAGACAATAACGTTGTGGTAGTATGTAGTGTATAAATATAAATTATTGGTCTTTATTCCTCCAAAAATGTTATTAAACTATCTATGTTTATATTTCTATTTATAGGTCATTTGTCAAGATGTGGAAGTTATTTAGCAAGCAAATTTTTACTTTTGCAAATCGGTTAACATTTCCAAATGTTCGTTCACCATTTGTAAATCTTTTCCCTCAATGCACTTCATTCATGTCTGCATGCTTATCATCTAATGTTTATACCTCAAAGTATAGTTTTTCATCACTCGGATCATCATTTTTTCAAAAAAAAAATTTAAATCAAAAAAATCTTTTAGAAATTAATAAACCCACAACAATTATTCCAGTACAGTATTTCAAATTTAAAGGTCGATTACGATTGCGTTGCAAAGACTGCTTTTATGTAAAAAAAGACGGAAAACTACTTATTTTATGTAGTACACATCCACGACACAAACAAATACAAATTACGTCTCAACCAAAACATTATACCAATAATCGTACAGATTTTAGAGTGAAACAAAGAAGAAAGCTTTATTATTTTAGTCCAGATCCTTTCAAAATCCCATCAGCACCTCTTGCAACGGATAAACCTTCAATAACTTAATTTTATAAATTAGATTAATAAAGATTTTTTTTCTTTACGTAGTTTTGTTTAATTTTAGCATTTTGGAGTACAAAAAAAAAAATGTATCTTTGTAAAAGTCTTACTAAAAGATGTATGTATATCAAGAATCATGAAAATAATGACAGATGCATTTAATTATTAATATAAAAACTCATATAAAAAGGAATTACATTTCAGATTGTAATTTCTAATTTTTTTAACTGAAATCAAAACTTTAATCATAGTGTAATAGTATAAAAGATAGGGATCAATATGGGGAGATGGGAAACCTGCCTCATTTAATAAATCATCAAATGTAAGGAATAAATATATGAAAATAAATGCGCATATACACATGTACAAATGAGAGTCAGTGTGGACGAACCATACAAGTATTTGTAACATCTATACTTATAAGCTGCATCACCAGTATTGCACAAGATTAATTCAATAAGTCGAAAACTCATCAGCAATATAATCCACAAAGGGCAGTCAAAAATCAGCAGTCAACCTTGTGACTGGAATTGAAAGAGGTACACTACATAACACTACTTATCTAGCCACTGCCAAACTTGGGGCAGAATATTCAAACAACTATTTGGATGCACATACTTCAATGCTAATCCATCGTAATAATAAAATAATGCTGGGACCCAAACGTGATCATCATCAATGCACTGGTAAATAACCTTAGTGTACACGCTAACTATAACTTTATTTCTAATAAAAACTTAAAAATGCAGTGAATGGACTTTAAAGGTGATACTTTTGCACCATCCAGAGTAATCATCTGGATGGCCCAACATTAACAGAAACCCCTACATCCGTAGAACTAGCCACTATGCTCTAAACCAGCTCAGGAAGCAAGAATTCTAGGAACTGGGACTCTGAACAAGAGATAAAGAAATATAACAGTTTACTCTAATTTTAAATAATTTATAGGTTTATTCTATAATTAAATAGCTTTACTTGGATAATTTAAAATCCCTAACTCTAAGGTGTATTGAAATCAAGACACACATACTGCCAATTCATGTAACAGCTGGAGGAATAAATATTAACACAAATATTTTTATAAATAATATTAACTTGTTAATAATAATAAAAATGTCAAAATTTAAATTTTTACATCAAAAGTATAGTTTCATATTTTAAAAAAATTAACCAGCTGATTTTATTCTATAAATTAATTAAAGTTTGCTTTCATTAAATTATTTTCTTTTAAATAACAAAAATTGGAGAACAGCATTTCAATCAGAGATAAGAGCATTTTAAATTAGTTTAACTGTAATTTTGGAGGGAAAAATAATGAACAAAACATGTTTTTAAAGAAATTGTTAAATGTAATTTATTAAAAAATTAGCTAAAAATACTTTTATAATATTGAAGAACAAAAAAAATCAAATGGAATATAAAAAAAAAAAAAGAAGTTTCACAAGAAAATGTTAGCTAATTAAAATTATTCATTCCTATTAATTACTGTTCTAGAATGAAAATTTTTATCTTTAAATGAAAATATATAAATGATCTGCACAAAAAACAAGTACTGGGATGTGTATGGGTTCAAACAACCAAAGATTTCAACCAAATTAAATATATCCATAAAATTTCTAATTTCAAGATCAAAATATTGGGCATTTGAGCCGAAAATAGTCGAGTTTGTAATCTAGTTTAATTTATGGTCATTGCCGATGAATCATTTTTTTGTCTACAGGAGCTTTTGAAGGATTGATGCAACGTGCAGTCTGTGGTTCATTTGAGGAAACCCTCGACCATGTCTTTTACAGTTGTGCTAACTTGGCTAATCTTAGATCAAAACTCATTTCAAGTGTCAGGCAGGATGCAATGAAGTACTTGAGATTGAAAAGTCATTGAAGGGGGGGAAGATTTGCCTCGATAACAATGGCAATTTTTGTCCTGTTTGCCATCTGGAGTACCAGATGCGATTTAAAATTTGAACAGGAATTGCTGGAACCATGGATCGTCAAACAAAACCTCTATATCCTGAAGGATAGAGATCACTTGCTGACATCCGAAAAACTTTTCTCTGAAACTTGGTTGCAGGTTCACACAAGCGACGATAAAATCATTTCTCAAAAAATTGTCTAAGTTATAGACTAATAACGAGCAAAATCTCTCCTCTGGAACTCAAATTTAATAAAATAATGCAAATACATAATCCCTACACAATGATAAATCTACATAATTAAAAGACAAAAACCTAAAAAAGGGCCAAAACTCAATCCTAATAAATAAAATTATTAGATAATAAACTGACAGTAGAAATTCATTGTCCTATCAAAGGAAATTCTATCATAATGATTGGAATACATCAATATTGAATGACAAAGAGAAATGACCTCAAATACAAGCAATAGTGGTCCAATCTAAATATATTCTTACCAATAATCGGGTAACAAATAAACCTCTTGAGCAAAATTACCAAGAAGCCATAAATAGTGATCAAGAAGTGGAAATTTGACAGGTAACTCAAATTTTGCAGAAGCCTCAACTGCAATGAAAGCCTACGAAACTCAAAATGACAGTCTCAGAATCTGTTGCCAAAACCATAAACTGCTAACATGATAAATGAATCAAAGATATGTAACCAATTGTATCTTACTATATATATATATACATATATATATGTACCTGGAATAGAATTTTTCTTAATAAAAGAAAATGAGATTGCCTTGATAACAGTTTGAAATTATTGAGTGTTAATAATATTGGGATTGTCTAAGTATTGACTGACTTTAAATATCTTGTACTATGGCTTTTAATTTTCTTTGGAGTCCTTCACATCAGTAATTTATAGTTTTTCCAGGTAGGTCTTTTTGATTCCAGGTCAATGTACAGACTTTTTTTCTTTTCTTCATTATTTAGAATTTCAGTAAAGCAGGTGACATGGAGGTAGACAATGTGTAACTTTTGCTTTGTATTCACATGTAACAAATTAAATAAATAAAAAGATTTTTATTACAAATAGAATACAGCAATTTATTTATATTTTAGTTTATAACAATTTTGAGTTCATAACACATATAAGAAATTATATACATAATCGCGTGTCCGATTTCCCCACTAACAATTCTATTCTAATATGGCTGGTTTGCCAAAACCTCTTCTTAAAGTCTATTAATATTTTAATTATTCCGTATTCTAAAATTAGCCATTTTAGGCGTGCAAAAATAATAAGATCGAGAATATCTGTAATTACCTATACGGATCTTGGAACCTTCAGACTCCGCTAGTTCTGGGTTATATCTCCGTTGTTCGTATATACCTTTCTCTAAAATAGATTTCCACTCCGGTCACACAGCAAGCTGGAAATATTCTCCATTGTAATATCCACACTTACGACTGTGCCAAGGTTATAACTGCAAGTCATACTGTGCGGTCAGCAAATAACATACAATTCCCACGCTGTTCCTTTCCAACGAAGCTCTCCAACGAATTGGTCTGCCACGAAGCTCTCCAAACGAATTGGTCTGCAACGAAGCTCTCCAATGAATTGGTCTGCAACGAAGCTCAGCCACGGATGCTCTCCCACGAATGGTCTGCACCGACTGCTCTCCAATGAATGGTCTGCAAGCGGATGCTCTCCAAACGCATGGTCTGCAACTTGCTACTGCGTGACTGCTCTCTCCTACACTCTATATTACACTGCTTAGTTATTACCCAGTGTTCCTATCGCTCTCTGACAACTGCAACAATCAATCAATGCACTGACCAATAGAGTAACGCCTCTTATCTAGAAATATTTGTAATCAGCAAACATTTCTAGGAATTGTCGATCGCCATCACGTCAGTGCACTAATTGAATTCCTCAGCTATCAGAGCGTGATCTAAAAACAGCCTTACGAATAAATTCTAGTTTTTCTGGAGTGCACAAAAATGTCTACCATTTTTACAAACACTACAGTAGAATTCATCTTAGAAAACATTTTTATAACTAAACCTAGAGTGTGCTCTTCACAGTTAAATTCTGTCTTCTGCAACTGGATTAGAACTTTTTCCGCCTGTTTTCAGCAGCTGGCTTAGAATTAACTATCCTTTTCAACAACTGGGTCAGGAATGCTTGCTTTTTACAAGACAGGTCAACTGGTTGACCCACACCTTTATTTTTGGAACAAACCTGTCTTCAGTCAATCACAATCCTGTCTCATGATAAACTTTTATAATAACTAGTTAGATCAAGTTTGATAGAAACAAGCCTTTCTCTCCTTCAACATTGAGATTAGAAAACAAGTGAAAAACTTAAAATCATTGTTTTGACATTCCTTTTTAATTAAAAAAAAATTTCTTGACAAAAAAAACAACAAGATAATTTGATTATTTTCCTTTTGGAGAGAGATAAAGAATACAAAAAAAGCCTTTATGAAAATAAAGCTAATCAAATTGTTAAAAGTTCTTATTAAAAAAAAAACTTTACACATATAAATTATTTACTTTATCTCTCCTAATGTTAAAATAATTTTTTTTAATTTACTGAGGAGAAAGTTTTTGCTCTCAGTAATTTTCAAAACTAAAAATTAAATTGGGAAATAGGTAAAATTATTGAAGAGGGAGAATAAAAGAATTTATCCGATCTTAATTCTCTCTCTTTTATAACCAACATTTTAAATTTATGTTTAACATCTAAAAATTCGCACATCGTGTGATACATAAAATATTGAAATGAATTGAATGCCAGTCATTATTAAACACGGAAAATATTATTTCTCCATGAATTAAATCATTCTAAATTAAAGGAACATGTCGGTTATCTTTATTTTTAATACAGTAATGTAGCCACATGGCTACAATAGTTTCATTAAAAGTATGGTTAAAGAGATTGATATGTTCATGTATATCTACCACCATATATTGTAATGATAAGTATGCATGTTAATAATAATAAAGGTAAGTATTTCAACATTAACTTATGGGGTGTATGTGCAAACTTTGCTTGATACCGACTCAAGGTTAAACATAGGTTGGAAGAATTGTCATGGTTTAATATTGTAATGACTGTGTTTTTGATGAAAGTCATCTTGTGAAGATGATTTGCTTACTGTTGGGTGCTGAAAAGTCCAACTTGGTATTTTTCTTGAAATTCCAACATTGCATTATTGAAAGATTAATGAAAATTTTTCTTTTTGGGTATCTAAGATTATTTTATTGATGCTTATACTTCAGCATTAGGTTCAGAAACTTCAAATAAAGAAGGCCATATTTTATTATTTCTTGCCATACATGTTATTGCATAGTATTAGTTAGGAAAGATCTTTTTTGTTTTGGATCTTTAGTACATATATTGGCAGAAACAATAAGGTATAAGGCCCAAAGTTATTGGAAATATTGGCTTTATGAAATTGGATGTTTCATTGTTATTGAATTTTATATAACAAATGAATCGACTACCACAAAATACTTTTTAGACAGAGAGAATAAACTATAGCAAATTTTGAGTTATACTTTAAATTATTGTAAAAAAGTTGGGCAGATTGTTGAATAGTTTGTAGATTAGCATATCCCAGTTTTAAAATAATATATTTAAAAAAATTCATACATTGTATTCTAAATATGTGGTTGGTGGGAAATTTAACAATCATTTATCATAAACAATTGCTATCCTTATTAAGCTTCAAATAAACTTATAGGGTTTAATTGGTTTTAGAAAATTATGAACTATAGGGATGAGTTTTTTTTTTGTTAGAAAAATGCTAGATAAGTGTCCGTACCAAAAGTGTGATTTATGTATTATTTTTATTGATTTGGTTAACTCGCATGTCACTGTTTAATAATACCTAAAGTTATTTATAAATGTAATGGAGAAGAAAGAGTCTAAAGAATTTATAAATGAATAGTTAGGAAAAAAAATTGTTAAAATCGGATATTTTGAATATGCGAGCTGGTAGGAGAACAGAAGAATGGCTGGAATTACAAGCAGTTACAAATGAAGAGCTTGAGATATTAGAAGTAGTGAAAACACATCTAAGAGAACAAGAACCAACATTAGAAGACTTGGTATGGCAGGGTATAAATAGAAAAGAAAGAAGGAGTAGTGGTATAGAAGTTATGCCAAAATAGAAAAGAAAGAAGTAGTGGTATAGAAGTTATGTCAAAATATTTAAATACCGTTGAATGTCAAGAATATTTGTGATTTGAGATAAGGTTAGGAACAAGAATGGATAGTGGCTATAGTGTATATAGCTACTGGTGATAGTCAAACTATAATGGAGTCGAACAGTAGCATATATGAATTGCATAGTTAAGGATATACAGAGTTTCATAAAAGGGGGAAGAGAATGGTTATAGGGATATGATTGGGCATATTGAAGACATTGATGATGTAGATAACGAGAATGGACAGCTTTTGAAGAATTTTTGTCGGACTGTGAATTTGAGCATTGGATGTTTGTTAAATATTTATGAGGATTTTTAATACACATGGTCTAGAAATAATATATTTCATACAATAGATTATGAACTAAGAGGGAATGAATAAAGTACTGAAAAGTAAAGTGTTTGATAATGAATAGTGATCATAATTTCTTTATAATAGAAATGGTTAATAATGTGATGGGAAATAGTAATAAAAGTAGAAAGGATAGTGAAAGATGTGGATGGAGAGTGAATGATAAGTTAGAAGAATATAAAATAAAAATTGAAGAAACCATGGAAGAATGGTTAGGGGTGAATGTAGTGACTGAAGTGGTGAAGTAAAAAAAGTGGCAATAGGGTTTCAGAAGAATAAATGTAATAGAAAAATGAGAGTTAGTAACAGAGAGGGGGAAAACATGCAGAGAATACAAGTGTGCTATTTAGAACAAGGAAAGTGAAAAAGATAATGTTAAATGGGAAAAGTAGTAAAAAAAGTTGGCCAAAATAGATAATTATAGAGAACAAAATTAAATAGTAAATTGTTGGAGGATACAAATAAAAGTGGAAGAAATGGGAGTAAAAAATTTTGGAAATACTTTAAAAGGAATATATAAGAGAAATAATATTACTAGTTATTGAGGGAATAGAGCGTAGCTCTAGAGAAGAATTAGAGACAATCTTAAATAAGTAAGTAATGGATAAATAAAAGATGTGAAGGACAGTGATAACAAAGACAAAAGCATATAGTAATGGAAATATTAAGTTTACAGAAAATGAACTGAATGAGCCAGGGAAACAATTGAAAGTGGAAAGATAGACTTAGATGGATGGCCAGCAGAGATGGTAATGAATTTAGAACATAGAGCAAAATGATATTGTTTTAATAAGATGACACAGAAGAGATTTTTTGGATAGTTGAAATAATACTAGAGTAAGGCTGCTATTTAAAGGAAAGGATCATAGAAAGTTAAATAATTATAGACCAATAGTGGTAATGTCAGGGTTATATAAAGTTTTTTGCATATATGGTGGCTGGAAGGATAGCAAAATGGATTGAAGAAAATGGAGAAATGCAAAGAGGTTTTCGATCAGCTAGGTGTATAGAAGTTTATTTGTAGTTACCCAACTTATAGATATGAGTAGAAATACAGGTAGACAGTTATATATGGTTTTGATAGATATAGAGAAGGCATATGATAGAGTAAATAGATTATGGGTAAGTTTAGTAAATTTGGGAATGGATGAAGTGGATCTTATTAAGAAATTGTATGAAAATAATTACTATATGTATCAATTAGGAAATATAGAATCAGTTAAAAGTGGGTGGGACTAAGGCAAGGATGCCCTATATCATATATTTTGTATTTGAGGGAAATGGAGAAAGCAATAGAAAGACTAGGAATAGAGGTAGATATACCATAATAGATAGAGTCTTATTTGTGATGTATTTCTTGTAAACAGAGGGAAAGTTATGCTTAAGACATGCAAGAGTGGACAAAAATGTTGGGCTTAAATTTAATGAAGACAAATCAAATGTAATGATTAATACTGGGTAAAGAGAAGACAATTTTTATTGGGGCATATAAAGTTAAGTGTGATAGATATAGCTATTTGGGAATCGTCTTAAATAAGCAGAAATTGCTTGGATGACTGGGAGAAAAAATTGATTAATAAAGAAAAGGATTGATAAAGAAATTCAGTGTTTTCATATAAGAAATGTGTAGCTAGAATTGTATGGGAGTGAGTGACAGTAGCAGGTTTAACAGTAATGATTTGTTATGTGTAAGGGGTGTTAGCTTGCTTAGAAATGAATAAATGCTTTTGATATATTCTCTATTTTTTCACTTTGTAAAAAAAGTTCATTACCAGTTTAAAAAAAAGTCATTTTATATAATCTTATGATGATTAAATAATTTAATAGTTGGTGATTCTCTAATAGTTTAAATTTTCCCTCATTCCAGGAAGATATTTAGATATAATTTTAAACAAAACTTATTAATTATTAGAGATGATAATCTGGACCAACTGACGAGTGCTGGTTCAGCATGAAATTCGTATATTGGTGATTATTTACCTTTTCTGCGTGTATCAGTAGTATGAGATAGTGTGAATAGTTGAAGGTTGCTTGAAAGTCTGAGTTCAAATCCCCTATATTTATAATTATTAGATTATTGACTAGTGACTAAGCATTAGCTTAAATATATATATACTGTAGTTCTCTGTTTTTGGTTCCAATAGCATATTGTAAATACTAAAATTCACAGAATAGCAAACTATATACAATATAATATTTAAAACTCTTTCATTGGTGTATGTATATAATATACTGCAAATAGAAAAAATATATATATATATTCAAAATCTGTTATATATTTTTTTTAATTGCATATTATTTTTTCGTGTAAATCAATTCTTAAATCCCCAAAAATTTTTATGCTTAGGAAATATTTTTATTAGCTAACAACTTCAGCAGTCTTCAGAGAATTGCAAATTAATATTACACTGCATTGTCAATTATTAAAAATAAATAAAAACTTACATAAGTTTTAATAAAGAAGTAATAAATTATTATACAAATAGGCTGAACGTTTTCGAGGATCTATGCCTCATAATTATAGCCTTAAAAATATATAATAAAATATATGCAAAGATATTTAAATAGCATGTTATGTGGCCCATTTCTTCAATATAGCAAAGCAAGTGTCTTTTCTATTTATAGCATTAATATTTCCATTTATATAGAATGCTTTTATTTTTCTCTTATGATCATTAGATTTTGTGCATAAAATTAAAGGATTAGCAGGTGTAAAATTGTTAATTATTTGAATAATCGGTAGTTTTCACCCACTGGACAAGCTGCCAGGTGACGCTGCAGAACCATCAAGAAGCCTGTAACTGATAAATTTCTAAAAACAAAAATGGCTCAAAATCGCTGAAAGTGGAATTTGGACCCCCCACACACAAATTTTTGTTTTTAGAAATTTATCAGTTACAGGCTTCTTGGTGGTTCTGCAGCGTCACCTGGCGGCTTGTCCAGTGGGTGAAAACACAATTTATTTTTATGTATCTCATATTTTGTTTATTTTTATTCTTAATGCAAATATTAAACAAACAAAAATTATATCTAAAAGTATAAATAAAGACAAAACATTTAAGGTAATAGAAGTTATATAAAAATAGAAAAAACATATATACACAAGAAATGTTTCATGAAAATGAATAATTATTTCTATATAATGATGGTTTGTTGTATGGTATTAGATTATCAACTTTAGTAAAAGTAGAGATTTATGTAGATTTGTAAATATGTAAAATGATTATTCAAATAATTTACAAATCTTTGAAAAATGCTATTACATAACTGAAATCTTTAATAACGAAAATATTTTTAGAATGCATAAATAGATGATTTAAGAATTGATAAAAAAAGAATATCTATACTTTAGAATCTTGTATGTGTCATTTTATATGATGGCATTAGCAATTGTGTCGGGTATTTGATTATAACACTCAATTATATAGAAGTAGCAGCAAAATAAAGGTTAATTCTATACACATGTATGTGAAGTATTCCATAACTTGTTGCTTAAATCAAATCTCATTCAGTTGTGTATAAATTATTAAACAAAGCCTAAATATAGAACTATAAGAGATGTTAATGGAATTAAAACAGGCAAAACTCTCCATACAACAGTGGCACTCAGTACAAGCCAGAGTATCAATGGATGCCAGAAGGCTTGTGCATAAAATCCCTATCTAGTGCCTACTCATCCAATATCCCCAGACTAGTTTCTAACTTGTGGCTTTAGTCAGTGAGGAGCCTTGACTGCTCCTAGATCTTAGGATCTAATGAAACCCTCCAGCAGCCACCTTTTATCTCTACTTATCTACAAAACTATGAGAATAAAATTGAAAACAATATTTTCAATCCAAATTCATTAGCTTATATAGTCATATAGGTCTGAATTCAGTTCAATACCCATACATTTTGGTGTCTTTGGTTGTTTAATAACCATAGCCACCATTATCCTAGTAGGCAGGATTGGCATTAAACCACATCACATGATCACCATTTCTTGTGCTTGCTCATAACTGTTATTAAAACAGGCAAAACTCCATATAGTAGGGCCACTCAGTGCAAGTCAGAGTACTCAATGGGTGACAGAAGGCATGTATAAAATCCCTGTCTAGTGCCTACTCATTCAATAACCCGACTCTAGCTTGTGGCGTTAGTCAGGAGCCTTGGATCTATTGGATGAGTAGGCACTAGATAGGGATTTTATGCACAAGCCTTCTGGCATCCATTAATTACTCTGACTTGCAATGAGTGGCACTACTATATGGAGAGTTTTGCCTGTTTTAATAACAATTATGAGCAAGCATAAGAAATGGTGATCATGTGATGTTTAGTGGATTAATGTTAATGGAATGTCAGTTAATTGAAAGCTGTGTTGAGTTATATGTCTTTTGTATATATTAGGAAAAAATTAAATCCCATATTTATGTAAATAGTGGATTTCCTGTATCATAAAATGATTCTAGAATTTAACATCTCTATATAAACATCAAAGAGGATGTATGAAAATATGTGTTTGAGACAGTTTTCTTCCAATTTGCATAAAATCTAAAAACTGCAATGTCAGTTTTTTTTTTTTTAGAATTATCACTATACGAAATTTAGATCAAGTAGTTACTTGTCATTTTGAAATCACATGTCCTAATGAAAATAATTTAAAATATTAGAAATCAATCTTCCAATTGAAAAAATGGTAAAAAACCAATAATAAAACATTTCTTTTTGTATTTTTATATTGGACTATTTCCATCATCTAATATATGTATTGAATGTCTTTAGAAAAATTTAACTTTATTTAAATATTCCAAATACATTCAACTGTTAGTAATAGCACACAGATTAGTATATGCACAATGTTTCGAGAGGTATTATTCTCCCCTCTTCAGATGTTGCTGGTCTGAGTCACAGTGACAGTACTAGCATGGGATTCGATCCTGGATCCTTAGATTCTTGAATATTGAATTTTAAGGTAACGCTCTAACCAACCTTAAAATTCAATACTCAAGAATCTAAGGACCCAGGTTCAAATCCCATGCTAGGGATTGTTACTGGTCAGGTCAGCAACACCTGAAAAAGAGGGGAGAATAATACCTCACGAAACATGCATATTCTAACTGCTTGATGTGCTATTACTAACAGTTGAAAGTATTTGGAATATTTAAATAAAGTTAAACTTCTCTAAAGACATTCAATACACATATTAGATGGTGAAAATAGTTCAATATAAAAATACAACTAGAACACCATCATCACAAACCTTCAGGAAAACATTTCTCATCTTACGTTCCAAATTTTTAACTTGTTGATTTTGTCCTAAAAATCAAACATATTCAAATAAAAACCATATACAAATGACATATTTATTAAATAAACAGTGAAGCAATGGATCTGAAGTCCGATCCATGCTTCACAGCCTCCTATAAACTTAATTAGTATTGTAGGCCTGAATTAAGTTTATAGTCCAATATCAGCAGGGTTTTGCATTAAAGCTAAAATTAATTACATTTATATAATTTGTATTTGCATTTAAATATTTTGTTTTAAATAAATTCCATCCTAAGATTAGATTTCTGTTAATAAAAATTACTTGTAAAATCTATTAGTCAAACATATATATACTTCAAGTGTATATATATATGAGTTAATGCAAAATTCTGCTGAAATAAAATGCTTATATTATTAAAAGAAATATATTTTTTTGTTAAAATGTTGTTAAAATATGGCGTATGATTTATTTTGAGATAAACCCGCCAACATTTTCTAAAGGAATGTATGTTTGTAATTAGTTAGCCCATTCAAGGCAAATTAAAGATGGCTTTCTCTTTCTTTTTTAATTAATAAAATTCAAACTTTAAAGAAAAATTTAGAAGAAAAAAGTAAGTTATTTTTAGAAAACGTTACCTTGAAACAAAGGAGCGTGGGGGGCTTATCAAGATCTAAGATCGTACAAACAATAGAAGGTAGCTTACAAAAAAGATATAAATAGGAGTGAGAACAAAAGACTTTGCATTCAGATTTTCCTTTTGGAGATTGCATTCAGATTTCTCTGTAGAGAATTCATTCAGATTTTTGCTGTGCTTTGAACCTCCCAGAGTTTGCTTCTCGTTTTCATTTTGCTCAAAAAAAAGTTATTCAACTGTCTTCGAAATCACGGAGAAGTTTGAATATGCTACAAGCTAAAAGTCATATGAATTTGGATTCTACCATGCTAGGTGGTTAGGCAAAGCTTTGCCTACCGCCGGGGTTCCCAAAAACCATCAACATGCCGTAGTATCCACCCAATAGTAATCTGAACTCTGTGCCGTGTCTGTAGGACTTTTCGTAAAAGCATGCTACTTATTTCCATTTTCCTTGTCCGGACAAATACCTATTGACGGTCAGATCAAGCCACGAATGCTTCCTAACAGGAGCAAGGAACTAGGACGATAATCGTATCTCTCCTCATGAACTATTTATTATGCTACCCTTTTTATTCATACCTTTCTTAATTGAATTATATTTTGAATTGTTTTATTTAATGATATTTGTAATGAAATCATTTTTATTAGACTAGTCTTAGATATATATTGTGATCATCTATCTATTTATATTTAACCCTTTTTCCTTCGCTATTCTTCATTATTAACATGTATAAATAATTGTATTCCATTGCGGTTAAGTTTAAAAGTTAATTTTTCATTTAAAATCTCTTTCCAATTTTATTTGTTTCTAAATTCCTTACGAATAAGTTTCCTTTGTTTGCCAACTTGATCTCGATAACGCCTCTTTTGTCCACCATTAGCTTATTACGTATATCTGATTTAGCTATATACATCTTAAATAATTTTTAAACTATTTTTAGTGCAAAGCAATTAGAAAATGCTTTGCGAAAGATTTTTATTATTGTACTTTATCGAGGAGATTCGGGTTGACAATTTTATTAAAATTGGGAAGAAAAGACTTAGACCGCAAAAATATATATTGTTTAATCTGTTTTTATTATCTAATTAGTTTTTCATTAATTCAGGGGAATAGCGGAGGCCATTAAATCATTATTAATATTTTAAAGTCATTAATTAAATATCTTATTTAACTAAAAAGCTTCAGTTTTCTAATTTTATTTTAATGCTTTATTTTACTTTTCCAATGATCCAGGCACGCAAAACACATATTTCATAGTACTTTTACACACCTTTAACTGATTTAGTCCCGTAAGTGTCCCCGTCCATGTCTCTCTGATGCTAAGCCTGGGCCCGGAAAGAAAGTAATCTATGCATGTCTCAGATAATGTTGGTTCATAGTTAGCCTCGAGAATAGGCGAATAGGGTAGAGGTCATAGTATTCTTGATTTAATATCTTGCATATGGGTGGCCTCGAGGTACTTTCGCCTAGTATTCAAACTAGGTTAAACCAACATACATCATCTGATTGTCACAGTAGAATTTTTTTTCTCGGATTCTGGCACCTAACGTGGGGCGAATTTCATTTTTTTTATTGGAAGAATAGGAATAGGGGATTTGAAATAATAGATATATGTAAAAGTTGTCACTGTGGGACGTATGTCATTTTTTAAAAAAATATTAGTACCCTGAGAAGTTTGTTTTAGTTTAATATATTTATATAAAATATATGTATAATTTTTCCGAGTTTTGTTTTCCAATATGAGCCAAATGTCATTTTTTTAATTAATTAACAAGTTAAATGTGTCTTAAGGTAAAAAAAAATTTTTTTCCAGAGTTTAGTAAATATGAAATAAATGTTTTACATTTAAAAAAGTTAACACTCCGTTAGTTTTTTTTTGTGTGAATATATAGAGAATAAATTTCAGAGTTATAGCAAATTTTTTTCCCCCTAATGAGTGTTTTTGTCATGGCCAGTCGCCATATTTGTTTTTTGGTCGTATAAAGTATATAGCTTTAATAAGGCGGAAGTAACATTTAAATGAAATAGAGGAATAAATAAAGTGAGAAGAATAGTATGTAGTATAGTTATTAAAAACAGACACGGCAGGATTTTTTTTTCATGTACAGATAACATAGGTTTAAGATAGGTCCTCGTGAGGTAGGCAAAGTTAATTTCTGAAAACAAATAAAACAGATAGTTGGAACTTAGAATACTGACTTATTTTAGAAAGAAGTAAAATTTTTTGATATACAGGATATAGCTCCTAGATACGTGTGATAAAATATACTTATATAGATTGTTTATTAAAAGACATTTTAGAAATAAGGTGTGTTTGTTGTATAACAAAATAGCCAATATTAAGCAAAAATGGAAGAACAGAAGAGAGGAGACGTTTATAACAGTCAGAAGGCAGTGCTCAACCTTCCAAATACGGCAACATGTATTCATAGTGATCAAAAGTAAAACTTGGAAGCTCTCATCAAAGAAATGAGGGAAGAAACAAAAATGATGATGACCATGTTCCAAGAAGTTATGAAAATTACATCACAAAGATTGAGCCGTTTAGAGGAAAACATGGAAATCCATCAAAAACAGACTAATATTGTAACAAAAGTATTACCAGATGATGATAATCAGGAAAAGGGACAAGAGCAAGGTGACATACAATGACTCTCCTGACTTTGGATTTGGTAAACGAAACTGAAAAGATGGGACACTTTAATAATAGAATGAGTAACTTGACGGGAACTATTCCAATACATTTGCAGTATGGTACAGCATGTCTTCAGGTATTCAAAACCAAAATCTTAGTGGAAGAGGAGAAAATAGACCAACTAGGAAACCAAAAAATCACAAGCGAACGATTAAGATGGGCAGTGCTGCATCGGAAGACAAAACGAAACCGCCAATATCAATTCAGGCAAAGGAAGCAAGTGTGGCTGAGAGATCTGAGGCCAAGTAGTATAGTGTGGAGAAAAGTAAAAAAGTTTTTTCCAATATATAAAGGCCCTCACGCGTTAAAAAAGAAGTGTGGAATAAGTGTTTTGTTTTGGAAAAATAATCTCAGCCTAAAACGAGAGTATAAGATTAGAAACGAGACCCTGGAAAATTTAGAAAGTAAAAAAAAATAAATATAACTTGTTAGACCTAAAACAACACGGACTAGATTTAAGATATAGGAGATTGAATGGATAAACCATTAGTTATATAGTAAAAGAAAGACTGTTAATCAATAACAAATTAAATATTACAGCAAATAAAGAGTAGGCTTAAACTCACCTGGCACAAAATTTTTACCTCTGACCTGAAGCAACAGCATTTTTTTTCCTCACTAACTTGGGAAATGAAGCAATGGATCTGAAGTCCGATCCATGCTTCACAGCCTCCTATAGACTTAATTAGTATTGTAGGCCTGAATTAAGTTTATAGCCCAATATCAGCAGGGTTTTGAATTAAAGCTAAAATTAATTATGTTTATATAATTTGTATTTAAATATTTTGTTTTAAATAAAATCTATTAGTCAAACATATATATACGTCAAGCGTATATATATATGAGTTAATGCAAAATTCTGCTGAAATAAAATGCTTATATTATTAAAACAAATAATATATTTTTTTGTTAAAATATGGCGTATGATTTATTTTGAGATAAGCCCGCCAACATTTTCTAAAGGAATGTATGTTTGTAATTAGTTAGCCCATTCAAGGCAAATTAAAGATGGCTTTCTCTTTCTTTTTTAATTAATAAAATTCAAACTTTAAAGAAAAAAGTAAGTTTTTTTTAAAAAAAATGATACCTTCAAACAAAGGAGCATGGGGGCCTTATCAAGATCTAAGATCATACAAACAATAGAAGGTATATTACAAAAAAGGTATAAATAGGAGTGAGAACAAAAGACTTGGCATTCAGATTTTCCTTTTGGAGATGGCATTCAGATTTCTCTGTAGAGAATTCATTCAGATTTTTGCTGTGCTTTGAACCTCCCAGAGTTTGCTTCTCGTTTTCATTTTGCTCAAAAAAAAAGTTATTCAACTGTTTTTGAAATCACGGAGAAGTTTGAACATGCTACAAGCTAAAAGTCATATGAATTTGATGGATTCTACCATGCTAGGCGGTTAGGCAAAGCTTTGCCTACCACCAGGGTTCCCAAAAACCATCAACATGCCATAGTATCCACCCAATGGTAATCTGAACTGTGCCGTGTCTGTAGGACTTTTCGTAAAAGCATGCTACTTATTTCCATTTTCCTTGTCCAGACAAATACCTATTGACGGTCAGATCAAGCCACGAATGCCGCCTAACAGGAGCAAGGAACTAGGATGGTAATCGTATCTCTCCTCATGAACTATTTATTATGCTACCCTTTTTGTTCATACCTTTCTTAATTGCTTGATTGAATTATATTTTGAATTGATTTATTTAATATTTGTAATGTAATCATTTTTATTAGACTAGTCTTAGATATATATTGTGTGATCATCTATCTATTTATATTTAACCCTTTTTCCTTCACTATTCTTCATTACTAACATGTATAAATATTTTGTATTCTATTAAGGTCAAGTTTAAAAGTTAATTTTTCATTTAAAATCTCTTTCCAATTTTATTTGTTTCTAAATTCCATACGAATAAGTTTCCTTTGTTTGCCAACTTGATCTCCTCGATAACACCTCTTTTGTCCGCCATTAGCTTATTATGTATATCTGATTTAGCTATATATGTCTTAAATAATTTTTGAACTGTCTGTTTTTAGCACAAAGCAATTAGAAAATGCTTTGCGAAAGATTTTTATTATTGTACTTTATCGAGGAGATTCGAGTTGACAATTTTATTAAAATTGTGAAGAAAAGACTTAGACCGCAAAAATATTATATCGTTTAATGTTTTTATTATCTAATTACTTTTTCATTAATTCAGGGGAATAGCGGAGGCCATTAAATCATTATTAATATTTTAAAGTCATTAATTAAATATCTTATTTAACTAAAAAGCTTCGGTTTTCTAATTTTATTTTAATGCTTTATTTTACTTTTCCAATGATCCAGGCACGCAAAACACATATTTCATAGTACTTTTACACATTTAACTGATTTAGTCCCGTAAGTGTCCCTGTCTCTCTCTGATGCTAAGCCTGGACCCGGTAAGAAAGTAATCTATGCGTGTCTCAGATAATGTTGTTGGTTCGTAGTTAGCCTCGAGAATAGGCGAATAGGGCAGAGGTCATAGTATTCTTGATTTAATATCTCGCGTATGGGTGGCCTCGAGGTACTTTCGCCTAGTATTCGAACTGGGTTAAACCAACATACATCATCTGACTGTCACAATAATTAATTTTTAAAAACTAAAATATTTATTTTCTTACCTGCATTGACGTGAACAAAAAGTATTGAGCAAGCACAGTATATTTTTTCCTGATCAGAAATTTTCATCTCTTTTTAACGATTGATTTCTTTTGATATCTGGTCATAATAATTAAACTAAAAGCTTAATTTATTAAATGATATTATACCCTGAAAATATCGGGAAGATTGAATTTTAATTGAAAATTTACGGCAAATAATCTAAATGGACTCTGGCTATTGAAACCCCAAGTAATTGGAACACCAACAAGAAATCCTAAATGTACAATTTTTTTAAAAAAATAGCTTAAATATCTTATAGATCAAATATATTTGTAGTATCAAAAAAAAAAATCTGATTATCTTGCAGAGAAGCAGATATACTAGTAATTTTAATAATATAGTATCGATAATGTATAAGCCCTGGATTTAATGCAATGGTGAATATCGGACTCTGGAGTCTTCAAATTGATTCCAGTTCTGGGGTTTCCAGTGCTTGAACTCCTTTCAAATTTCTGAGAAATAAAGTCATTTGATTTTTTTTTGATTGCATACATCATATGCTTGAAAACTTTACAATAATAGTTTTAAACACATCTATATTGCAGATTATCATATTTTTCCAAATTTACAGAATTATGGTACAACTTTAAATGGGTCAAAGTAAACTTATAGACTGCATTTAAGATTTTTGTATTAATAAAGTCAAACTCACTTATGTATTTTAAGCATTTTACTTAACATCAATCACTGGTAATTAATTAAGATAGTTTTTTTAATATTTATCTTTATTACTGCCTAGCATGCTTTCAATATATTTATTTTGTCATATTCGTGGCATATAGTGACGTGATTTATTCACACCATTATATGCCATGAATATGGTATAGTAAATATATTGAATGCAATATGCCATGAATACGATATAATAAATATATTGAAAGCATGCTAGGCAGTAATAAAGTTAAATTATTAAAACAAAAGACCGTTTCTGTATGTTCACCAATTACCAGATATTATGGCTCAGAAAAGAAAATTAATCATCGAATTACATATAAATAACTGTAAATCATTCAAAACATATTAAGTTCATTTAATATATTCAATACAATAAGACAAGCTCATTTATTTGAAAGACTCATTGTGAACTTGTGCCTATGCAGATGCCATTGTCTCTTTGAGGTTGCTTTTTACTGCATGTATATTATTTGTATTACTAATGATTATGCCAGAGTGATCACTATCTTTGTGATTTCATATATTGCTTAATGTCACCTGCAACATTCCTATCATCTGCTTCTGGTTTTTTGCATTCTGCACCATCCAATTAGCCTGCTTATTATGTTTACCTTCATTATTAGAAACAATAGCTATAGGAAGACTGCATGGCAAATATTTTTCTGTGACTCATATATAATGGCTGATTATGGTAAGATATGATGTTTATCATTAATCATTTACAACGAATAACTTTGCCTTTCTATGAATTGGTAGTTTTTCCCAAAGCCATGAGCCAAGGATTGACCCCTATCTTAGCTGATATATTAATTCATGTAACTTTATTGACATGATGCTATATTAGAATTTATACTAGGTCATTACACATGACATCACCATTTTCATTCTATCTTGGGATATCATTTGTAGAGTTGAACAATCTTGCACCCCATGGATTCTTGCTTAGTCAATCAAGATCACAGCATAATACATTCAAGTCTTCTTGTAGTCTCAGAGTTGAACAATTCTTGCATACTTCAATTTAAATTTACTTTTCATGGATAACTTGCCTTTGTATGTTTTTTGGCATGTTAATTTGCAACTTTATGCATATTCATTTACTCAATAGTTTATCCTTTTGACTATTCATAGATGAGTTAGGTATCATTTTACTAACCTGGATGCTAACTCAGAAGATATTTGGTTCACACTGACTAAAGAATAACCTTGAAATTGAATGGATGGCTTATAAGTTATTATGATCTTTGCATGATGTTAGCAAAAGCAATCTTACGTGCTTAAAATCTTTCTGAACTTTCACCTGTATCTCTCTCCCAGGAATCTTCATTACTCTCAATATAAAATATATTTTCCCATTCAGAAAGATATATCCATCATTTAACTTATAACTCTAATCTTAAATAATCATCATTACTGTCTATTTGAAATTTTAAAAAAAAGCTCATCCATTAACAAAAATTAATCTTAATTTCAATTAGTTCAAAATCAATTAATTTTGGTATTTACCATAAACGTATTTACACATTTTTTAATTTGAAAGCAAATAAATACATGATATAAATTGCTAAATATATACAATTATCATTAATTGAATTAAAAAATATAAATTGACCACAGATTAATCATTGATAATGCAACATCTTTGCATTATTGCCAGATTCATTACTTTATTGGATTAAATGGGATCATATTGTATTATTTCATTATATTTCTTTAAAGCATAATAGACTGCTGGGAACTTAAACATATTAAATAATCATAAAGAATTTTAATAATGATTAAATATTAATTTATGATGCATTCTGTATACTTTGTCAAGATATATTTAATATCTTTAATCATCGTATTTTAAAAATAATATTTAACAACTGAAGTTCATCTTTTTTTTTATGCTTTCTTGAAGTTCTTTACTCGCTTTTTATTAATCTTTACATATCAGGGCAAAAAAGTATTAAATAAAAGTTGATTTTTTTCAATCATTAATGTAATATTTACTAAGGCTGTAACCTCAAGAATGTGCGCGTAAAATTGCGATAGTAGGGACCTCTATAGGTCTTAACCACAAGCTCACGTTAGGAAAAATGAAAATAATGATCACAAAATAATTGGATATTTTCTTTTCTTCTTAAAATGACAAATAAATAATAGAATTAGACATATTAATTTATTTATTGTTCTGTTTGTTTATTTTATTTTTAAAGTTCCTGTATTAATTTATTCAAGAGTATATAAAAAGTATAACATATGATAAAATAATAAGATTCATCAATCATTGGAATTTGAAGTCCCTACTCGTAATTTAATCTAAATTATAAGAATTTCTGTACTAACAATTTTGAAATTATTGATATTCAATATTTATTTCAAAATAATATATTTGAGCTTTTAAATATGTAACTTAATGGATTGATTCACAACATGAATACAGATTATATACATAATAAACATAAAACCAGTAGTATAATACTTTTATTAACAAATAATTTGAGAGAAAAATCTAGTTTTTATATAAATTTAAAGATAATTTTATTTTTAAAATGGGGGGGGGGGGTAACTTAAACCAATAATAAAACAAAACAAAAATACTGTTTTGTATAAATAAATATACAAATCAAATACTGTATATACATAATATTGTTTTATATATATATTATACATAATTTGTACTACATTTCCTTAAAAGTATAACAGAAACATAGATTCTTCATTTTTAAACCGTGATATTATTATGAAACTCAACCTACTGAATGGAAAGTTTCTGTTAACATATTTTAACATTTTGGTAATCGAATCCTGCTGCAAGATTTCCAAACTGGGTGTGGTTTGTGGAGCTGTTTTTCTGAATGGCAGTGCCTATGAGACGTTAATTGAGCAATGCAGGCAGTTTTATAACTGCATAAATCACACTCAAATAACTCTACATCAAGTCTATGTTTTTCCCATAAATGTTTTTTCATAGGTTGCCAGTTTCTACTAGTTGAATTGCATTCTGGGCATTTAAAGTTGTTTTCGGTCAGATTGTGACACCACTGATGGTAAGTCAAACCCTCCAGAGTTTTAAAACGACAATTACATTTTTCCACCGGACATATGTGTTTATAACTTTCAAACATACTCTCTAATTTTGCAATTTTTTCATCTATAATAGTTTTGACGATAGGTGAATTGGTCTTCTGTTTTTTAGATTTAATTTTTTTAATATTTTTTAAAGATGTTAAAGAATCATGGTCATTAGTTAAAAGAGTATTTTCTGATAAAGAATTAAATTTTCCTCTGTGTTTTAAAGGAATATCCAAATGCTTGGATATATCATTATGAGAATTATAAATCATATTATTTTGATCATCAAAAAGAATTACAAGAAGTTCAGAATTGGAAGCAGATTCTCTGTTTGTTTTTGTATTTAAACTTTCATTACTTAACGAATTGTTAACGAGACCATTTACGTTTGAATTCACAAAATCATTCAATTCATCATCTATTATTTCTTTTTTAACTTTCATAGAATTTTCAGAGAAAAGACTGATATCAAACTGCATTGTACTTTCATTCCCTGGAATATCATGTGATACTGAAGCTGACAAATTTGGAATTTCATCAGTCAATGGTTCTTCTTTAATCTTGAGTAAGGGTGGTGGATGACTATTCATTTCACTTGGTTCATTTACTTGATTAAGCTTTGACGTTTCTAAAAAAAAAAAAAATTGCAATAATCATAAAAGTATTGGAATTTAATATGCATGATAACTTCATTTGTAAATTTTTATAGTTTATAATAAAACCTAAAAAAGTAACATATGCAACAACTATATAATTATATATATATATATGTTCATACTTATAAAAAAGCCTTTTTTGGCACATGGTTTTGTGCCCTTTTCAAATGCTTAATTACTTATTTTATATGAAAGAATAGCATAATGGATTTCACTAACTTCCGTTTTGATGATTTTTACAAACCACACATCCTTATTCCATATATCCACTCACTATCCAAACAAATAATTAATAAACTTTCCAATGAATTTGAAATTGCCTTTCATTCATCTCCCTGCACTAACAGATTAATAAATAATACTAAAGACAAAATAACACCCGAATTGACTCATGTTTTATATAAAAATACCTGCCCCCACAATAATTTCCATGCCTCATATTATGGTGAAACCAAGGCAAATATTGCAACCTGATTATCTCAGCACAAATATTTATATAATAGTACAAAAACAAGAGCACAGGGTAATTCAATATTTGCAGTACATGAGAAAACTCCTGACCACATTTTTCAACCATCAGCAGCATAGTCAAGCGTTGGTGGCTGGTGGCCTAGTTGCTAGTATAGCTGCTTTCTAAGCAGTTGTTCCGGGGTTCGCTTCCCGGCCAACACTTTGACATATTAAAAAATAAAGAAAGGTTAAAGAAGCTTGCTACATAGCAAGCGATCCTACAGCAATTAATCAAAAAGAAACTTGCTTTTTCATTTCAAGAAAATGGACTTTGTGAATGACGCACGTAGATTTAAATATGTTTGCATAGCATGTGCATAATATATATTTTTTCATGAAACTTAAAGTTGTGAACATGGGATTACATATTTCCCGAAAGCGCTCAGATGAATATTTTATTAAATTTTATTTTTAAGCTTCATTGTCTGTGTGTAAAGCACTTATAGAATTATATTTTAGCATTGAAGTAAAACTATTTATTTATCTAATTTTTAATTGATGAATAAAAGAATAAAAGCTGATAATTTTACTATTAATTTATTTACATTAAAAATATTAAATAATCCTCCACGTACTCACTTTACAAATTTTGTTTTACTGTAACTAGTATAATAATAGTCTTACTTAGATTGTTTATTGTATTAGTTATATGTGAATAACAACATTGTGAACAAATAATTTTTATACTGGATATTTGACCCTTATATATATTTAGTGTATGAACTACGCTTTTTTTTTCATATCCATATATACTATATCATTACACCTTACCTTTTTTTTTTTATTATTTGTTTAGAATTTGATTTGATATTGAGAATAAGGAATATGAGAATAGAATAATGGAATTAAGAGAACAGGTTTTATTAAAATGGAATAGAAAAATAAAAATAAATGAATTAATGCTGGAAGAAATGGATGAGTTTACCAAGATATATAACACTTTCGGAGGGAGGAAATGTTCAATGGTTAATAGAATTTCTGGCCATATAGGTTATGCACAGAAAATTCTGACTTCAACTAAAGAAAGGCTATTTTACATAACATCTATAGTACCAGAACAGTTTAGATACATTAATTATCTAATTTCTTAAGGATATTTATTTTTTTATTGTTTTTGACATACAGTTGAATGAGAGAAAAATACATTTAAAACTTTAGGAATACATATTTAGCAAAAAGAGTTTTTAAAGAGCATTAGAATTATACAATAATTTTTAAATACAGTAGTTGATATGATAATAAAAAAAATTTTTTTTTCTTAGTAGGATTTGACTTGGTTTAAAAATGCATTCTTTATATATATAACGCAGGACTGTGTTTTACAATGTGTGGAGATGTGCTGTTAAAATGATCAAAAATGAAAGTGTTTTTAAATGTAAGAGATGAAAAAATAGTTGACCATACTGATAGACGTAAGACGTGGCTTATATTAGATATAATTATAAAAAGTATAGATAAAAACAAATAGATAGTATGATGAATAAAACAAATAATAAATAAAGTAGAAAAGAATCTAACAGGTACTCAAGCAATAAAAATCTTTAGATATAAAATGTAGCCAAATTAAGTACACAAGATGGGCAAAGTGAGAATGAAATATAAGATAATATACAAAAAGATTTAAGAATGTTTATATAAATGCTGGGGCCAAAAAAGAAAAAAAAAATATAAAGCTATGTTTATAGGCATTCACTGATTAAAGGAAGTAGGAATATTATTTTACAAAAGAACAGATACATATGGTTACATTTTCCTGGTATAAGCATTCGTCATAATAAAAATAATATAAAATGTTGCCATGGTGAGGATGAATAATTTGCAAGATTCATCAAAAATAATAATATAAAAATTTAATAATTCTGAAAAATGATAAAAGAAAAATAGGCGTACAATTTAAATTAAACTCGTTTACTTAATTAATGATTGGTTAAGAAAATTGTGGAAAGAATATCATGCCCTTGAATATGTAGAATTTTTATTTAAAACAAAGAAGAAAAATTTTTTAAATAAAAATAATGACAAAAGAAGAAATTGTTAAAATTGGATACATAAATATGCTACAAAATAAGAGAAATAATATAAATTTATAAAACAGTTAATAAAAAAAAGCTGGAGATGATTCCAGTGGAAGATGAATAATCTTTTTTGCAATATTTTTACTAACAGAGAAAAATAGGGAGAAAATGCTCAATGGAATAGATATAGGATGCATGTCAAAAAAAATTGTTGTTGAGAAATATGAGTCAAGATAAAATTAGAAACCAGAAATAGATGTGTATGGAAACCATTAATCAACTTTGCTCTTAGGAAAAAGTGGAGAAATCAGGAGGAACCTCATAGATAAGTATATAAAATTATTACAGACTGTTGCTTTTGGCAGGATGGTTCAGTTGGTTAGAGTGTTACCTTAAAATTCAATAATCAAGAATCTAAGGATCCAGGTTCAAATCCCATGCTAGTACTGTCACTGGTCAGGCCAGCAACACCTGAAGAAGAGGAGAGAATAATACCTCTCGAAACGTTGTGCATATATTAACCTATTGATGTGCTATTACTAACAGTTGAATGTATTTGGAATATTTAAATAAAGTTAAATTTTTCTAAAGTCATTCAATATGCAAATTTTTCAAAAGAAAAAAGAATAGAATAATAGTTATAGGAAATATGAATAGATATGCTGCAGAAATTAATGGATCACGATAACAAAAATGAACAACTAAAATGAATTTGATTATTGAAAATTGAAGTTTTTGAAACAGAGACAGCATATAAGGAATAGAAATATGATAGATAATAATACTAAACATAGGTAAAATGAATATTTATAAAAGATAAACATCATTTTCAACCATTATTAATCCACTGCAGGATGAAGATCTTTCCAAGTTCAAGCCATCTTCTCCAATTTCTATCCTCTCTTCTCCACATCACCCCAGCACACTTCCTTATTTCATCCATCCATCTCACATGTGGTCTCTTTCTAGATATGGAAATAATGAGTTGAAAAAAGTATAGATTAAGTAAATGTATAAAAAGAAAGTTTCTAGTTTTTGTGCTGGGGTTGAAAAATGAAGACTTTAAAATTAAAGTTACTAAATGGTCAAAGATAATGCTTAGAAAAAGTAGAATGTAAATAGATTTAAAGTTTTAGGAATTATATAGATTACGTAAGGATTTAAAAAAAAAAAAACATGTAACAGGTTTAAACAAAGAGCTTAGCTAATTGCTCAACAAGCTAAGCTCTTTGTTTGTTTTACAAGCTTAAAAAAAGAAATGGGATCATGTGATATATGACCATTTTTTTACGTAACAGATTTCTTTGGAAGCCATGCATAATTTTAATTCTTTCTTCATTCCAAAACTGTTGGAAGCTCTAAAGATTTGAAATGTTCAAACATTTTAAAAGGTTTTGAATTCACATCATTTTGCTTATTTATTTATTTAGGTCTGCCACTGGGTCAATAAATACATAGTTTTATGTTTCTAATTATGATCTAACTACAGACACCTTTGATTCTTTTCACAAAAGAATGATATACATCAAATAAAATGTTTTATAAATACTCTAGCTTACATTTAATGTGCATTAAATATCATTAACGTTTTTGTCTTCACATCACTGTAGAGTTTTTCTGTAAGCATAAGTAATCGAAGACTATTCTACTGTAACACCAACAAATTCCCAGACTGGCTTCAGATTATGAACAGTTTGAGAAATAAAATTACAAGTAAAAACATTTAAGGCAAAATGCTGACACAAACATTTAAATGCTCATATAGACACAATATATGTACTCACCTAAGTTCAAACGAATCTTTGAAAAATTTTGCACAGTCAATTTCTGAGATGAACCAACATAACTATTTTCAAGATTACATTCAGATGTTAGTAACTGAATAGCCGACTTTTGATCATTCTTGAAAAATAAATCATCATGAATATTTTGTTGACTGTCTGATTCTTCTAAAACTCGATCATTCTTTTCTTCGTTCTGAAAAGTTTTATGCAAACTTGCATGAGATTTTAGATTCTCTATTGACAGAAATATTCTATTGCATACAAAACAAGGAAATAATTTATCAGTTGAATGTTTGTTCTTTAAATGATGTCTATAGTATAGTTTATCTGAAAAATGTTCCGAACAAAATGAACATCTAAAGAGTTTACTAGAAAAGTGAATTCGTTGATGAATTCTGAAATCTGAATAGGTACTTGTATTATAATCACATACTTTGCATTTATATTTATGTTTGTTAAAGTGGGCGTAATTTTTCATATTATTCTTTGGTGTGCTTACCCTATGAATCTCTGGCTGGTAATTTAAATTAGACTCATCAGACTGTTGTTTACGAACAAAATAGTGTATACAATCGTAAGAACTCAATTCTGGTTTTTCAATTGTTTCCATTCCACACTTAATGCATATGAGAATTCCTTCTGGATGTGTATTTTTATGGGCTGTTAATTTTGGAATATCTGGAGTTTTATATCCACAAATATCACACGTAAAAAGCTCAATGTCAACCTTATGACTTTCCCACAAATGTTTTTTCATTGGTTGCCAATTTCTACTAATCCAATTACATTGTGGGCATTTGAAATTTGCTGCTGCATCATGGCAAAGATGATGATATTGTAAGCCTTTCAGAGTTTTAAAACGGCATTTACATTTTACAACAGTACACATGAACACATGATCTTTAAAAATACTTTCAAGTTGATCTATTTTCCAATCTATTAAACCATTTTTACATTCTGTAAAATTCATCGTAACATTTCTTGGCGGAATTTTAACATTGTGTTCAGCGCTAGAAGATATCTGCTGGCAATCCAATGCTGAATCGAGATTGGTGGCTTTAATATGGTCTTTTGAATTACCTTCTTTTTCGCAAATATCAAGATGTAAGCGGCTATGTTGTTTACTAGAAATGTCTTCACTTTTTTCTGAATCTGATGTCTTTTCGCTATTATCTAAAAAAAATTAATTAAAATTGTAATACATTGTAAAAATAACTAAAAACATAATAAATTAAATATATATCATACATTTTAAGAGAAAAATATTATTTTATTATAAACAATACAATAGCTGGGACTATTTGTAATGAAAAATATAAACATATAATTTATGTGTAAAGATTAGGAGCCATATTTATTAGATTAATAGTCGGATTTCATATTCAATAAACATATAAAAATAAAAAACCTACATTAAATAATATTAAAAAATTAAAAAAAAGTTATTGTAGGGAATGACTTTTAAAAATGAAGAAAATAAAATGGAAAAATATAAATACTTAATAGATAAATCAAAATAGAGTAAACAATAACTAAAAACCAGTAGAAAGACAGAAAATTGTAATGGAATTGTTAAAGAGGTATCAAAATAATGGGAAAAATATAATCTTTGTCAAAGAAAAGAGTATAAAGTCTTTGTGATTTATATGTTAAAGATAATTCATATAAAGATGAACTGCGTTATATGACTTAATACACTATTGCACTGGCTAAATTGAAATATTAATAATAAAAAAAAGCTTAAGAAATTAATAAGTTCTGGTTGAAATGCAGAAAATCATTTTTCTTTTTTTAAAGATTTATTTAATTATAAACATATTTACAATTACAAATATGGGTTAATCTATAAGAAAAAGAACTTTTTCTTTCTTTAACATGAAACACTGCAACATTATAAGATTCTTCACTAAATTCAGTCTGGGAATTTCTAAATCAATGTGAGAAAACTTCAATCAATGAGGTAAATAAAAAAAATTATAAATATCTGTATAACGCAGTACTTTGAACTATCATTTCATAAAGCTAAAACACAAAGAGTTTTGAACAGAGTATTTCTAGTAAATTAAATTATTTTATTACATAATGGAATTTTTAGAACTATATAGACTAATTTATGCCATTTGATTTTAAGAACGTTTTTATTGTTCCAATTTATAAAATAATGAGTACAGAAAAGATTGCAGTAATTGTTATGAATAGAAGACACTTAATTGGACTAAATTTAAACAGCTTTTAAACGTTAAAACTGCCAATTTGGATTTCAAACTTGTCGTGTTATTGAAACATAGAATTCTCCTAAGGAAAGTGATGTAAATATGAATACGTCTGTTTTGGATTCATTAAAAAAAAAAAAATCTGATGGGTTCAATAATAAATGGAATGTAGAGTTTCAAAAGTTTAATACAGGCATTTAAAGACATAAATTTTTACAAATGACAAAAAAATCTGACGAAAATTAGTGGATTAAAACTCCAAATAAGAATCATTTTCAGATCATGATATTACAATCCTATTAAGGTGATGTTTATATGATGATATTCAGAATAGATGTAGGAAGTACAATGATCACTTTTAAACTAATGACATAAGAATTTAGATGTCAGTTTTTAATGATACATCCATCTTACTTATTCATTTTAATTTGGCCAAAAGTATCATGCTTAATGAAGTTACTATAGTTCTTTGAAATCTTAAAAATGGAAAACTGTGGGTTCCGGATGGGAAAAATTTTGAAATATGGTGGGAATATATTTGGATCAAAAAGCTATTGTAATTTTTTAAAAATATGTGGTACTATGAAATTGTACCACTTGATTCTAAGAATGCTTCTATTGTTAAATAACGGAGATAAGATTGCAATATCATTATTATATTATAAGTACTCTAATTAGCACAGGGTGGCACTACTGTATGGAGAGTTTTGCCTTTGTTTACAACAATTATGTGCTAGTATGAGATGGTGATCATGTGATGTTTAGTGGTTTAACACCAATCCTGCCTAATAGGATAGTGGTGGCTATGGTTGTTTAAGAGCCAAAGACACCAAAATCTATGGGTGCTGAATTGAGTTCAGACCCATATGACTATATAAGCTATTGAGCTTAGATTGAAAATATTTTTGTGTTTTCAATTTCATTCTCATAGTTTTGTAGTAAAGTAGAGTTAAAAGGTGGCTGCTGGAGGGTTGCATTAGATCTTAAGATCTAGGTGCAGTGCTCTCAGATCCAAGGCTCCTCACTGATGATGGCCACAAGCCAGAAACTAGTCTGGGGATATTGGATGTAGGCACTAGATAGGGATTTTATGCACAAGCCTTCTGGAATCTATTGATTACTCTGGTTAGCACAGGGTGGCACTACTGTATGGAGAGTTTTGCCTTTGTTTACAACAATTATGTGCTAGTATGAGATGGTGATCATGTGATGTTTAGGGGTTTAAGAAAAATACTTCCTATGATTTTTCCTGAGTAGATTACTTCCAAATCATAGACAAATGACTAACTGAAATAAATCTCTAGAAACTTTACTTTTGTTGCCAAAATGCAAAAAAAAAAAAAAAGTGTACTGAGCAAAAATGTAAATTATGGATTGGTTTTAATGATGTGATCAAAGAATTTTGATTTAGCTAAAAAGACTGTGGCAATATTAGAAATTAACTAGTTATTCATTAAAGTTTATTCATATTAAACACTTTCTGCACAATGATATGAAATATTATTGATAATGAAAAATACATACAAAATCAAATTAATATTAAACTGAAATATATATTTGCTCTTAATTTAGAAAGATTAAAAGCAAAAACTAAAATTTATAATTTTCTTTGTTTCTTGATTTGCAATATGTTGACAATTATACTATTCTTGACAATTTAAACAAAAAAATGTTTTTAATATTTTGAATCCAGTTTCTAAGGATTTGGTAATCAAGATTAAAAACTTTTCTGCTTTATCAACTGGTGATGGAAGAGAAATTTCAGTAATGATACTGACAATATGAATCCGTTTAAATATTTTGATAGAAAGGTAATCTGAATGTTGAGATGTAACACAGATTCCAAAGACGATCGCTGCTGGATTTAACAAAGTAATGTATATTATTTCATCAGTGATATAAATATTTCAACAAAATTATATGAAAGGCTACTACTGTGTCAAATTTGGTTATATGGAAATAAAACAAAACTCTCCTCCATCGCTAAGCAAAAAAATTTAAAGACTAGGAAGAGGTCATTTAATGACGCTTCACAATATTTTGACAATATAATGGCAAGATATTAAGACCAATCAATATGTTAGATGTGTGATTGTAAGGACATATCTTTAATGTCTTAGATATGTGAAACAAATAAAGGGTGATAGGTTTCTTAAAAAAAAGTATGATGAACTTTAATATGATTTTGTAAAAGAGGCAATCTTTTATTTACAATATAAAGATTATCTAAAAAGCAATCTAAAGAAATATGATGATACTGATATCTTGAAAGAATGAATTGAGAGAATATTATTGAGAATACAATGGAGAACTTTAATTAGGCAAGGTATTGAAGTTTTTCAGATAGAATAATTTGATGTAGAGGAGGTTAAAAAACATCACGATAAAAATAAATTTAAAAAACAACATATGTATGTGACCATATTTGTACTCAGAAATTGGTTGTATAGTGATCATGAAATTCACTTATATAACATTTTGCTTTTTCCTTGCTCTCACTTTTTCTGGAGTTAGAATTATCATATATATTTAAGGATCACTGCTAAAGAATCAAGAGGATGGAGAGATATGAATGAAATTATGAAATCTATTAATGAAATATATTTACAAAGAGGAAAATAAATATATATTTCCCTAATTTAAAAAATATATAATATCCTGTAACGGTAAGAGGTAAGGTTTGTACATTCAGAGGTAAGATTTGTACATTCAGAGGTAAGATTTGTACATTCACGCAACAAAATCCAGAGTTTTGGCAAATTATCCCAAAGCTTATCTGGATGAGGGATTGAGACTTCGAATCAGATCGCACCTCAGTTCCCTCACCAACGCTCCGTGATTTACTACCCTATGGATGACAGATCTGAGATTACACTCTGCCTCTTTTAAGTGCCCGCAGTAGCAAAGGGTGGAGTAGGAGACTCGGGGAATTATGAATAAATTAATACTAAATTGACTAAATACACACACATATGGTTGGCTAGATAATGCATATATTAAGAACTAACAATAAATAAAATAGATTTGGGAAAGAACTGTGAATAACACACTAAACATTTATAAGTTTTAAAATATTTAATTATTAAAATATAAGTTAATTAATACAATGGAAGTGCATCGGAATGTCTTACAATATGTGGAGTTAAATACAAGGACTCATCTTTTATGCACTTTAAAAAATTTAATTTCAAATGTATTATAATAATTAATAATACCTGCGGTCTAACCATGACTGAATTATGCTATGCCATTCCTATGAGGTTTGCTAAGGGTTAAATCTTATAAGAATGATAATGCTACAATATAACTAATTTTATTAATAATTCATAACGAGCAATAAAAGGGTTATCTAAGCAGATTGTTTTATATAAACTAGATTTATGACTAACATTATGGAGAGTGAACTGGCGATTTGCAGCGTGACTTCAGAGACTACGGCTTCACAGCGCTATATAAACTAAATAAGGGTTGCGGCCCGAATGTGTAAATTACTCATGGGATTCAATACCAAGTACGAGTACCGTACGACTTGCTATCCTAAAATATGAGAACATTTAGTTCGGATAATCGGAGCAGCTTAATATACTGTTCTGGACTGTCGTGTTTCAGTTCTAAAAAGAGCCGTCCGAACTAAGACTAATTGGGATGACTATTAAATCAGAAGCCCATTTTAATAAACAATATATATATAGCAAGGCGTATAGCACATATGTAATTTATGAGGGCACATTCGTAACGCTTTCCAAAATATCAAATTAATAATAAAAATAATAAAGCGCTAAATCTATATAGTTACGATGATAAACTAAGGAAGAGTAAAGCATATTTGGGACGTAACTATTTACTTATAATATGCTTTAAAATATCGTTCT
Source organism: Epiperipatus broadwayi (assembly GCA_028023455.1). Lineage (NCBI taxonomy): Eukaryota > Metazoa > Onychophora > Udeonychophora > Euonychophora > Peripatidae > Epiperipatus > Epiperipatus broadwayi. Next base: position 4,656,191 of record JAQFVV010000030.1, on the reverse strand, counting down.
TGCTATTACTAACTAGAAATAAGCTAAAGCATAGCATAAAAGTAGGTTTTCAAATCGGAGGTTTATGTGTACTAAAAAACAACATAAATTAGCTACGGGAGAGCATCTAATTATCTCTCTAAAATTATTAATATTATCGATCTCCGCTCTGAATTAATTTAAGGAATAGCACAAATTAATGAATTAACAATATATAAAATAGGCATGATAGCAGATTAGGACAGTATGGATATAATATAATAACTGATTACAGTTGTTATTTTAGGAGAATTATTAAATTACAAATGTATTACTAAATTAAAAGTTACATAAAGAAATTTATTATAGTTTCATCGAAATTATTTTACAGAGTTTATTTATTAAAAGTAACGTTCAACCTTATATAGCTAGTTTAAGAAACTTATTAAAACCCAGTTTAGTTTTAGATTTAATTTTAAGACCTATGCAGGAAGATATGTTTACCGATAATCTTCTACCTGAGGCGTTCTTCATGGCGTTTGGCACTAATATTCTCTGCTGAGTTGGCGAGTCTCCGATGCCTTCGTGGCACGTTGGTTTCGAACTTATCATTCTGGACCGATCTTTGAAGGAAGACTGCAATGTTATTGCCTTCTAATTCAATGGTTTTCATTGTGAAATTGGGCACAGCCTTCGGCAGCAATACATTACAACATTAAAGAGGGTGAGCCCTAGTGCTTGATTTGGTTTTTTTTTATACCAACGCTTTTACTCCCCCTGTAAAACCATGAAGTTGTTTACAGTTTTTCGGTTTTTAATCTTGGAGTTTTAACATCTATCTCTTCATTAAGTTTAGAGAAGACGAAAGTGACGCCTAAGTAATTCATAAAATAGTGCAACTTGACTGCTTTTCTTTTGTCTTTAAATCTATTTTAGAATTTATTTTAAAATTTGTTTTTGGTTCTCACACAAATTAAACCAGGTAAGGGTCATGTGAGATAATAAAAGAGATCTATATGTGTAATCTTGTCACCTCTGAAATTGAAATTTTATATGCGAATAAAAGTAAATTTGTACTTAAATCTTATAAAAACTTAAAGATAAAATTAAAAAATGATATATAACTTAAAGATAAAATAATTTAAATAGCGTTGCAATGCTTATAAAATCTATTACATTTCAACTTCATTCGCATATATATGTTGGTGCGCTTATACACATACAACAACGTTTACACAACTTACTTTAATGTTTTAATTTATAATTGAGTACGTGTATTACAATTATACACATACAGACTTTAATAGATATGTACGCTAATACATAAATATACGCAGTTATACGTTAAATTATGATTACATATGTGGACTTGGATGGGTTTGAATTAGGGAAAGACTACTACTATGGGACATCGTAGGTGAAACGGGACGATAGACCAAATAATACCGTATCAATACTCAATTGGATTATTTTGATAAAATATTTTTAGAATATACATTCAAATAACAAAAAACTTATTAATCCATCTAATTTACAGATAGGTAGAAATATGAATGTTGGTTGTACTTTTCCAATTTTGTTTAAAATTATTTAGAAAAAATGTTTAATATTATTTTAGAAAGAAAAAAAGGAGTTACCCATGAGGAGTTAAGATTTAACGATAATGATGGTGAATTTAACAAAACTGATAAAATTTATAAAAGAGTAGGCAAAACCTGGGGAGGGGATTAAGAAGTTATGGTTGACATGAAGGGTTATTCTCATAATGTAATGATTACGTTATTTGCCTAGCATACTTATAATATGAGGATAGAGTCTACAACAAATGAATCTTGGGAAAAAAAATTAAGTTCCAATTAATTTAGATTTTTTCTTTCAGATAATCTGCCTGCAACTAACTCAATTAGCCATGGATATCTAACTATTATAAATTTGAGGATAACATAACTAGGTTAGTTAGATGAATGTTAATTCATCATTCACCACTGTTATTGGGATGTTATATTTCTAGAGATATGAATTCATGATTGTCATTTATCTATAAGCATTTGGAAGTGTTCCAAAAACATAAATGTAGTTAATATAGGATATATGAGCACAGACTTTCAGATGACCCATCACTCTCCACTCTACCTAATAACACTGATACACTCAAGCACATATATGCTGAAAAGATAAATAATCACCAATATACGTATTTCATGCTAAACCAGCAATCATCAGTTGGTCCAGATTATCATCTCCCACACATATATACTATAAGTGCTCAGATATATATTAACATAGACAATCTTCATACTTTAATGGATAGGCTCCAATCTACTACACACTCCAACTCTTCAACCGTCCATCCAATTGAAAATCTGATATAAATGTAGTTAATTATAAATTTACCTCTATAATGTTTATTAAATTAAAACAAGACAAAATGTAAGAAAAGATATCATATAACCAAAATCATAATGAAATAAAAACATTGCTTCATATACCCCAGAATACAAAAATAATACTCTAGTTTGACTTATAAACTTCTTTCTAAAACAAAAATATTTAAAGAAATAAAACAATTAATAGTTCAACATTAAAATAACTAATTGATAGATCATTTGCATGACATATAAACTATTTTAATGTACTGTTTTTAAAATATACATTGCATGGATTGTTCCTTGAATAAACTAAATTAAGATTATTCATAAATTATCTTAAAATTCTTCTGTCTCTTCATAAAAACACAACTACCAATCCTATTTTACTGTTTTTTCCCCCCAATATGAATAAAATCAGATGGCTATTCATTAATTAATATAAGTATTATTTTTAGATTACCAAAATTGTTTTCTACAAATTTGGTCCTTTATTTTGGGACAAAAATTACATTTTCTCAATATGGCTTCTTACTTTGCATAAAGCCAGATTTAATCTTCCACTGAATACTGTTCTCTCACTTCTGGTGTGGAGCAACTTAATTGTTTTCATTTATTAAATGATATCCAAAAGTGATATGGCTTATTAATGATTCATCTCTTCACTTCAATATTTCTATCATTAACAATCCATTGCTAATTTCTTTTGAAAGAGTTTCACTAATCATTCCTATTTTTCAAAATTAATGTTCAATTTGACTTATTCATTTTCAACATCCTTATATTGCTCACACCAAATCTATTCAATCTTATTTCTGTTATCCAATACCTAGAACTATTCTCTCATAAACTTCTTCTCTCCAATCTTCTTCAAAAACAATGCTAACAAACATCTCTACCTTTCTAAATAGGTTGAATTTTAAATACAGTATACCCATTCTTACTTTTGTAGCATTTACTGTTCTTTGAATAACAAATTTATTCTTTTATGAGTTGCCTTCAATAAAAAAAAAAATGCCAACAGTGATTACTATTAATTGACATTTTGTATATTTATATAATAAGACTTTTGATAAAAGATGATGATTATAATTATTAATATTACTAACTGCCATAAAATCAGCATTAACTTCTTTTTTGGTGATCATTTTCTATTTTCTAAACTAATAATTCCAAACATTATACCTTTTTCTAGTGAATTGGATCACCTCATGATAAGATGAGAATACACCAATTTCAACCTGGCCATTTATGCTTCAGTAAGAGTTCATCTTTAATATGATGAAGTAGCCCTTTAATGGTTTTCCTTGTCTTTCTCAGCATAACAGCTTGAAAGCATCAATGATTTTCCTATTTTGTTTATTCAACGCCTAACTTTACACTACATCCAAAGGATTTGCAACCAAATCATCTGGAGGGGCCGAACACCTTTAATCGGCTCAGCTTGTTTATTTCAACACAAGAAACTCAATGGGCTGTCCCTCCATTCAGTAAACACTATTATGCACCAGAAACAACACTCCCTAGTGTACAGCCTGATAAAAAAATACTCCACAGCTGTCATAATAAACCCCGTAATACCCACAGATAGACCACCACCTCCACGCACGGCCTGGATAAACTACATCATTAGCAAACTTCTCAGACACAACGGCAATTCCATCTTGGCCCTCCAGAAAAAGATCAACATCTGGGAAGCACATGCACTACTGAATCCAGAGCCAATAACTATCCGAATACAACTAGGCCAGACCAATCACAGAATTATGAAAACTTTTAAACACCTTGTAATGGAACCAAAGCTTTTGGATCACATTATAAAAATAAATCTTGGCGTAATTCCAACAAGCTGGTTCCTACATTACAGAAGATACATGACAAAGATAGAGCCAACATGCTATCTCTGTCCAAGAGGTGATGAAACCTTCGAACACATCATGTCTCTTTGCCCAGGATATCACGACATCAGGAGATCCATTAGTATGGAATGTAGCATTCCTCTCCTCAAGATCCTAGACCTTAAGAGCTGCTTGCACTCCGGTGACTTCCCAGTCATCCGTATGGCTATATTTATCTCATATGCCCTATGGATGGCCAGATGCGGTTCCAAATTCACAACACCCAGACCTGATCCATTTGGAATATTCAACCTCCAGCTGAAAAAGTTGCAGACAAAGGACTTAATACTGGCCACTAAATTCTTATTCAAAAACACATGGGGCCTATATAGAAGGATCGCCCCATAAATGAGACACCTAACAACTTAGATGACAAGCGTTTCAATGGAATTCATATGAACCCCAATTAAAACAGCAGACTGTATCCATTGGCCTTACATGACTTAAACAAGTGTATTAGTCACAATAAAAATTTATTTAAAACTTTACACTACATTTCACAAATGATTAATTTCCAGATTTACAATACATATATATGGTTTTTAAACATTAATTCTTATTAAGTGCATGGTCAGCACATAAATACATATAAGACTTTAGCCTTAATACTACGTGCATTGAGTGCTCAATTTTACCACAAGAGGGACCTCTACAAATCTTAACACAAGATTACGACTTTATAAAGGTAAGAGCGGCCATCTTATCTTCAACCTACTTTCTAATTATATATATGGTTTTTATAAATAATAATAACAGAATGATTTATTGTTCAAGAGTCCATAAAAAGTTCAAACTCTAAAAGCAACCGACTTAAGCTGCAATCCACTGACTTTAAGTTCTAGAGCTCACTACTTTATCATTGCGATAAATAACTCAGGGCATACAATTTTTAGTAAAACGAATAAGTGCAGAATGTAAATGTATGTATCTTATAAAGTAATTTTAATACAATCTGATAATTTTATCATAAGTGATTTCAGTTGAAATTTAAAATATATATATAAAAAAAAAAACCAATGGATTGAAAATAAAGATCAATAAGTGACAAACAAAAAAAACAGTTTAAAATAATATTGTCTCTTAATACTGATGTAATTAAATATGCCTACACCCAACAAGTAAAGAGCAGTGAGTTGATTCATAAAGCCAGCAAAGAGTTTGAATTGAAAGTAAAGCTAGTGGGTTTTTTTTTTTAAAGATACTTTAATTTCATCACATATGAAATATAAACAATCAAATTTGAAACAAAATAAAAATAATAAAGTTCAGTATTTGTTTTTTTTTTCTACATAAAAATAGGAATCGATGACAACATGTGTACAGACCCATAAATAAAAAGAAGAAACAAAGGTTACGGAAAATAAAAAAAACAAAAAATACTTATATTTGAGAAAATTTAAGATTTAGAAAAATCATTATAGATTTAGTTTTAACAATCACATATAATCTGGAGTAAAAATAAATATATTTTATAGCATGGTATCTGATTTGAATAAGATATTCTTAAAACTTCTATTTTATGTCATGCATTTTAACACATGAATGAAGTGGATGTAGTGGAATAGAAATTTTAAATATAATTAAGATATTACAATGGGATAATAAAAGAGGAGCGGTGAATGGAGTTGGATTAATGATACCATTGGATTGTGTTTAATAAAATAAACAATTTTTGATTAAGTTTAAAATTTACATCTGGGTTTAAAATGATAATCTCAAGTTCAAATAAATGATTAATAATAATTATTAATGTATTTATCTAAAGTGGATGTTAACAAATGTAGATAGTGTTCGGTGACATGTACTTTTTTAAAATTTACGTATTATTTCACTTGATTTTTTACTTACTTTTGATGTCTTGCCTTATTTTTTACTTTAATGTCTTATCTTAGGCTACATTTTTTAATTGTTTTTTTACTTACTTTTGATGTCTTGCTTTAGGCAATTTTAATTTTCCATCAATTTCAGCCATTTTTGGATAGAAATTTATCACTTGCAGGCTTCTTGGTGGAACTGCAGCATCACTAGCACCCACAGTATGCGTCCCCGAACACTGTATAAAGTGTAAGCAATTTGACACAGATTAAACTGTCATATGATTTTGAATGTGTGCAAAGTTGCAGTAATAATTACTAAAATCAAAATTGATTCTTAGGAAAATTGATGCATCAGAGTATTTCACTATTTTTATAACGAATATAACTTATATGGGTCAAAAAACGACATTTATAACAAGCAAAAATAATTACGCAGAGCCATATAATGTATCATCCTAATTATTCAAGTTGTATACTGAATATATAATGAAGAAAACCATCTTAGATGAAAATAAATATGGACTGAGGGAACCTTATGGGAAACACGGTCACAAAAAAGGATATTTGAAGATATTAAAAAATTAAACAACAATAAAAGATGGGATAATAGCTAACTATAAAAAAGACAAAGATTATGGTGATAGAGACAATAATGGAACAGATAAAAAAGTAGTTGACTGAAATAATTTCACAGTAGCAAAGAATGTCATCATTAAAAAGAATCATATAGGAATGATTTTGGCAATTAAAAATATAGTAAACCTGGAAAAGATCTTTAAAAGTGAATATTTAGAAAATTGTTCAGACTAAAGTACTACCAATGATTTTCTGTGGATATTAAAGTTGGGTAAAAAGTCTTCTACCCATTTCATGATGTCATCTCTCTTTTTAGTAATAATTCCATCTTTTTTTCTTATTGCAGATATAAATTTCCTACCAATACCAAAATGTTGTTTTACACTCTTGAGACTTTTATTCTCTTCTACAGCTTTCCTTGCTAGTTCACAGTTATACTTTCTTATATCATTTTCAACTCTTTTCAATTTTGATCAATAATTATATAGTAATAAAGAACAAGTATGATGGAATTATAATTGATGTATTAAAAGAAGCAGGTGAAGAAATAGAATTTTTTTTAGCAAAATTATATATACACCAAATGTCTAAATGATAAAGATGTACCAGATGATTGGAAGAATACAATATTAATATTAATATTTTAAAAAGGTAATAAAGAAGATATTAGAAATTACAGACCTATCAGCCTTTTATCAGTTTTATACAAAATTTTTACCAAGATAATTATAACTCGTCTACAGAAAACATTGGATTTCCACCAACCAAGAGAACAAGCTGGATTTAAAATTGGTTTTAGTACAATAAATCATATCCAGGTTTTGAGAGAAGTTATAGAAAGGGCAAATGAATATGAGTTGCCATTATGCTTTGGATTTGTAGATTATGAAAAGGCATTTGATTCTATAAACATTTCTTCAGTGATTAAAGCATTGGATCATCAAAGTATAGATCCAGGATATTGTCATATTTTAAAGAATATTTATAAAAATGCAACAGCAACAATTAGATTACAAAATGATACTGGGAAAGTCAACATTGAGAAGGATGTAAGACAGGGTGACTCCATATCTCCAAAACTTTTTACAGCAGTGCTGCAAGAAGTATTTTGTGGATTAAAATGGGAAGCTAAAGGAATGAAAGTGATTGGAGATTATTTAAGTCATTTAGATTTTGCAGATGATGTAGTTGTTTTTCAAATAATGCTTTAGAGCTGCAGGAAATGTTGCGGGAGTTATCAGATGAGAGTAGGACTAAAGATAAATGTTAAAAAGACTAAAGTAATGTTTGATAGACTTTCTCAAAATATGAAAATAAAGATTGATTATGATAAGTTAGAAGAAGTTAACAGTTACAAATATCTTGGTCAGATTATTAATACAGATGAAAATGTAATGGATGAAATTAATCATAGAATTAAACTTGGTTGGAGTGCTTTTGTTAGAAATAACTTGATACTAAAAGGAAATATGCCCATGTATTTGAAAAGAAAGGTTTTTAATAAATGTGTTTTACCAGTTCTTACTTATGGATCTAAGACTTGGACAGTTAATAGAAGAGCAATACAGAGACTTCGGACCATTCAAAGAAGTATGGAGAGATGCATTTGGGAGTAACAAGAAGAGTTCGAAAACAGAATATATGGGTAAGAGAACAAACAGGTGTGTGTGACCTCATTGAAAAAATTAAAAGACTGAAGTGGAGTTGGGCTGGACATATTGCTAGAAGAGATGACAATAGAGGGACAATTGGAATCTTAAACTGGATTTCAAGAGATTGTAAAAGACCCAGAAAGAGACCACATGTGAGATGGATGGATGAAATAAGAAAGTGTGCAGGAGTGATGTGAAGAGAAGTTAAAGAATGGAGAAGATGGATTGAACTTGGAAAGACCTTCATCCTGCAGTGAATTGATAATGATTGATGATGATTAAAGTTGGGTACTGAAAAATAATAATAATAAAAATATTAGTTGAAGTGTGATGCTGGTGAAGGTTTTGAGAATACTGTATACAACAAAATTTGAGTGATTTATTTTTTTAACTATACAGCTGTTCCATGTTTTGTCTTTTTTTAAGCATTATTTCTATATTTTTAAAATATTCTTTTTCTGAATATTTTATTATTAAAAATGTACTCATTTAATCATAAGATTTGATCATACAAAAGCTCATTTTTCTAAGTCCTATAAAATATATTTATACTCATCCATTTTCACATTTTTTTGTGAAAGTTATTATTATTTTTTTTTTGTCTTATTCTATTAAACTTTAAAATAAGACAGGGCCTGGAGTAATGTGTTTAAGGGTTGAGGGGGGTGGAGGTTTACAATGATAAAAAATACTTAAAAAATTGTTATCTTAAAATAAAATAATCAATAAAGCAAGTTATATATAATGTGACATTGCTTTTATAAGCTACTATTTACAAAAATGTAATACAGAGAGCATACCAATAGCTCAAACAAGCTCTTAATTGATAAATGCAGTAAGAGAAAATATTTAAAATCTCTATCTGAAATACTCTTATCTCCAGACCAACTGGTTTCAAGCTTATGACTTACCTTAGTGAGGAGCTAGAACATTCAGACACTAGATCTAAAAACCAGACTTATTTCATACATAATATTTAAGAAGAAACACCGAAGTTTTCAGACATGAAAATGTCTTTTACACCAGCTATCTAACTTAAATAGCTATATGGGACTGAACCAAATTCAGATCTACCATATATTAATAGCCTCAGCATAGTCAAAGTCATAAAGGTAAAATTATAATAATAAAGCAAGTCATATATAACGTGAAATTACTTTTATAAGCTTATATTTACAAAAATGTAGTACAGAGAGCGTACCAATAGCTCAAACTTATTGTATTATATGTATTTTGTTTTGTTTACTCAAGTATTGCTAACTATAAAATTGCACAATTGTGCAATTTTATTGAATCAATATTTGAGAAAAAAGAACACATAAAATGCGATATATATATATTGTTTTCTTGAATGTTTTATTGCGATCGTTATTGTTGTTAATTTAATTTTTTCGCAAATTCTAATTCAATAGATAAAATTGCTAATGAAGAGAACCATTCTTGACTTGTGTGATTTCACATTAACATGACCAGAAAGTATATAATGAAATATTTAAGTATACACATTATACATAGCTGAAAATCTATGCTACTGCACACCTAGTACTTTTTCAATTGTTTACTTCGCATGTGTTAGTCATTGTACCTCAAATTGCAGAGTTTTGGCAAAAAAAAAAAAAAAATTATATTTAGCAAGTCATATTTTATTTTTTGATTTCTGCAGAAAATGTATATCGTCAGGTATACCATTCGCACCACAACTCTGAGCACAGGGTCACTGTTCATTTCTAAAAAAATTGAATAAAGACTGTTTTGAAAATATAGAAATTAATTCATGAAATTCATTTCTAAAATTAAAAGCCATTGTTTAAATGCATATAACTGGAACCATTAGCTTGTCTTATTGCAGCGATACTTCATATAGAATTTCCATTTCTAATAACTTCTGAGTATATATCAGCATAAAGGAGGGATGCACAGCCCATGACCCTCCATTGATTTGTTGGCAGCCTATCTCACCAAGTGTTCTTTTAACTTTAGCAAGTCATAATAATTAATTTTCAAAAATTGCTTAAGCGCACAACAAAGTAGGTTTGGCACCGGGTGTAACATGTAGACCACCCATGGACAATTGTTATCATTTAGTTTAAATGTGCATGCCATCCATGTCATTTTACATTGCATCTTATTAATGTGTTTGAATTATTGGTAATAAAAAAGAAATAGCTGTTGTTTAATAAATTGCACACTCTATTGCCTATCTACTTACAATGATCCATTAGTAATCATGTTAACACATTTTATAATTAGTTCATTGTCATATGAGTATTTCCTTTTCATAAATATGGTTGCTATGATTAACTACCACCATGGGAAAAGTATAAAATAAAATTCTACAATAGATGAAGCGGCACCAAAGAGGAAACCCAAAATAGATGAAAAGCAGCAATTTCAGGATAGATGAAGCAAAAAATATTCCATTATGCAGTCGTATAATAATATTATCTGCTTGATTTGCAAAAGTGCCGTAGCCCAAAAAAATACAACATAAGAAGACCCTATAAAAATGTGCATTCTATATTTTCAAAACTGTCCAAAGAATTGCATAACAAAAAAGTTACATCTTTGAAATGAGAATTGGAAGAAATAAGTTGTGAAATATCTTAAATGATAGCAATTTGTTAAAAATTGTTTTAACTTAGTTGCTAAAAAGAGTTATCTGGAACCTGAGATAATTCAATTAAACCGGATAAGAATTACTACAATGTCAGCCTAGATATTAATATTTATACATGGAATAATGCATAAGTTTGGAGCTGATTGGAATAAATTCACTGTCAGATTAAATGAAGGATAGTGATATATTCACTGGGCTTTTGGATTAGTGTTCCAAAATTTATTTAGATCTGACAAGGATAGTGACATATTCACTGGGCTTTTGGAACTGAATTCCAAAATTGATTTAGATAACACAATCAGGTATTATTGAAACAGCATTTGTGAAGGCATAAAGATGAGTTGATACAATTCCATTGTATAACTAGGGGAGCTTGTGCATTAAGAAACCAGAGTTTGAACATGTGATGAAAGTTGAAATTTTATGACTGAACAAAACAGAAAGTCCTTGGTATAAAAAGTCTGGATTGATTATGTGATTTAGCTTTTAAACAAAGCAAAACTCTCCATACAGTATTGCCACCCTGTGCCAACCAGAGTAATCAATGAATTCCAGAAGGCTTGTGCATAAAATCCCTATCTAATGCCTACTCATCCAATATCCCCAGACTAGTTTCTGGCTTGTGGCCTTCGTCAGTGACAATTATGTGCTAGTATAAGATAGTGATCATGTGATGATTTAGCTTTTCTGAATGACATTTCTAATTGTTTAAATACATTAAATACTTGACTTCAGGGAAAACCTCATAACTGTATATGTTGAAAAGATTGACAATTTGATACCCGCCTTCAAAAATTGTTTGTCTGATTTTCAAAAATTGAAACCATTACTAGATTTATTTAGCAATCTTTTTCTCATTTTATCAGAAAATACTCCCAAATCAGTACAGCTTGAACTCATCGACATACAAAATGATGAGAACCTATAAAATAAATTTAACGAGGACAAATTTATTAAACTTCTATCATTGTGTTAATAAAAACCAATTATAAATCATTGCTAGATAGTGCATTAAATGTGCCAGTCTTTTTGGGTCAACATATATCTATGAACAAACTGCTTGAATAAAATTAAATTAAATTCTTTATTTACTTTTTATTATCTTTCTTTATAAGAATATACGATAAATGAAATAAATAACATATGAGAGATAACTGTGAATCTATGTGACCTTTGATCTTAACAAGCCTGTGTATCCATGATATAAAGAATAGTAGGATCATCATTTTTTTTATTGAAAGAAACTCCCAAAATACAGGGATTCTTTATAAAAAATAACAAAAAATTCCATAACGAAGCAATCATTCATACAATGGTTTAAACATTTACATATATTACCTTCATATCATATCTCTAAATTTCTTGGGAATGCAAAAAAAAAAAGGATATGCATAAAAAATTACTGATTTTAACAAATTAAAATATTGGATCGAAGACATAATAACTTATATCAAGCACAGTATGCTTATTATACCTTAGGATGATGGCAAATGCTATAATGTAGTTTTCATGCGACAGTTTGTTTTGTTTCCCTTGCCCTATTTTTTCATTCTGCAGCTCACAGTACCGCTATGAATATGAGGCAAAAGACCTCGAAAGCGCTTAGCGTGTAATAATTTCTGTGTATCTTTATAGCTTCTCATTCAAGTGTGGCATACGCTTTGTTAATTTTGTATATTAAAATTTAAATAAAAACTGAGCATATTAACTCCAATGTTGCAAAAAAAAAAAAAAGCCAAAATTTAATTATTTTTTCTTTAAAATTGATTACAATTTATTTTATTGTTGTGAAGATATTAAGAATTTTATTTGAATGTGGACTGTCTGAGCATATATATAAATATTTAACGTAGATAAAGTTTATTTTATGTGCAGACAGTACATTAAAATTATTATCAGTATAAATGTACTCTAGAAAATTAGCATAAAGCTGAAAATCAGGATTTGATATTGAGCAAGGTCAATATATGTAAATGAGGCCTACTATGTAGTCTGAACTGTATAATTATAATCGGACATGTGCTAATAGCGTTTTATACAATCGTATGAGTTGCCATTGCTAACCTGCAAGCAGAAAAGTGCAATGTGTGCGCTAATCATTGTAGAATTCAGTAAAATAGTTAGACTGATATTAGAAATAAGATTAGAATATCTGTTAGTCAAAACAGAAGTAAATGTATATAAACAGATTAGACTTGTATATAATATTTGTGCATATAAGCAGTTTATCATATGGCCAATTATTTGCTTAAAGAAGTTAAAGTGATTTCACTCATTTTCTTTTATTATATTCTTCTTATAAACAAACTTATTTTTATTACTTTTAGCTAATGTTGTCTTATTAAATTATTGTAGTTGCATATATAGCTAGTAAACATAAATCTTACCCCTACATATAGCAAAATGGTGTGAGTGAACACTTGTATGGCTGCAGTTGTCAATTATGAAATAAGAACCTATATAAGAACCTAAGTTATAGCTGATAAATAATCAAGCAAGCGGAATGGCATAATTATAAATGATGGCAATATCGAACAGCAGTATTTGCGAGTTCGATATTAACAACATGATGGCATGGAAGGTTTATGTTGAGCACATAGAGTGTTATATGCTAATAAAATAAAATTGATAGACTCAAAATAGCTATGCTTTTGTTATTTGCTGGCAAGGATGTTACAAGCCACAAAACAATTGCATGACCTGCACTGCCTGAGGGCATTCCACATAAAGGGATAAATGAGAAATTAAATTCACATTGGATGAGAAGACAATTACCTTGTGAGTGTTATATAGACAATGATACACTTTGTACACTCTCAAAACAATGCCAATTTGCCTCTGAATTAGAAGACATGATGTTTGCCCAACTATTGTTTGGAATATCTGACCATGGCCTGAGGAAAATTTTGCGGAGTGAACCAAATCTAAATTATAAGATAGCCCTCGGAAAATGTTTGACACAAAGTAATGTAAGAAGCATCAGAATTAAAGACTTGAACTGCAGAACAACTTAATTTCTGTAAATAAAGCACAGGCTATAGCTTAAATTTGAAGATGGCAAAGGGAAGTTTAAACTGTTATTGCAGCAGTGTAAAAGATAATGTTAAGAGATTTTGCAAAATTTAAAAATGGAGAAATGCAATGTCTGTAAAATTAAAGGAGACATTTACCTCGTGTCTGCAGAAACAAAGACAAGAGTTGTGAAACGCAGTTAAGTCTGGACTTTAAATTGTGGGGAGGCAGATAAAGAAGGAAAAAATCAGTCAATAATATCAATAACACAGACGATGGCCATATTGCATTAGAAATTATTGTCTGTGAAAGTAAAATTGCAATGGAAGTGGACAGCAATGCCATGCTTTCTTTGTTATTATATAAAGATTGGATAAAAATTAATGGCAGCAGTAAAAGAAAATACACACTTCAAAATATGCAGGTATTATCCACAGATGTGATTGGCGACAGAATTGATATATGTGGAAAGTTTATATAGCTGTTAATATTAATGCTAAAGCTATTGTTTTACCATTATACCTTGTGAAGAATAGTATAAGTCTTCTACTAGGAAGAAATTGGTTTCATTAACTGGGAATTCATCTTAAAATAATTAAGAGTTCAGTTGGAAAGAGAAGTCACAAAGACATTTCTTGTTTATTTAAGTCAGGATTAGCTTAATTAAAAACACTACCGATGGATATTAGAATAGTATGTGATGCTCAGCCTATAAAATGTAAACCGTGTAGGGTTCCGTTTGCCTTAAAACCCAAAGTTGAACAGACTATCAAAGATTTAGTCAATAAAGGTGTTTTACCCCCAGTTGAAGATTCATTATGGGCTACATCAGTAGTTGTAATTATAAACTGGATAAGAGCATTCGTTTATATGGAGATTATCATATTACACTTAATAAATTCATATCCAGTGCCAAGGGTGTGAAGTTTTAGCATTGCTTCGGAAGGCGTCATTTTTCACTAAGATCAAATTAAAGTCCACTTTTCATCAAATATCTGTTACAAATAGAACTGCTAAAGTGGTAACTATCAGTACATATCTGGGACTTTACAAGAACAGCAAGTTGCCTTACGATATTACAGTTGCTCCAAATGCATTTCAAGCTAAAATAGATGACTTATTTCAAGACATAGAAGGAATTATTCATTATTTAGACGACACTTTAATAGCTGTTCAAATAGAATGTGAATTGGAAACACACGTGTTGAATGTTTGTTAGAGACTGAACAAAGTTAGAGTTAGGATTAATCTTTCTACATGTATATGGATTATGTGTGAAATTCTATTTCTGGGGCTATGTTATAAACCAGAGAGGAAAATACACTAACGTGGAAAAAGTCAGAGCTATCAAAAATGCTTCAAAGCCTAGGAACATAAAAGATCTGCTGGCTTTTTCGGACTGCTCAACTTTTTTTGAGTTTTCTGAGAGGGAAGTCACACATCTTTACAACAGTTTATAAACTACTATGTACAGGACAGCAATGGAAATGAACTAAAGAGCATAATTTAGCTATCTAAAAAGCAAAAGATATATTAACATCTAAGCAGCTTCTTGTTCATTATAATAGCAACCAAAAAGTGATTATTACAACCAATGCTTTTGATTT